>JAHAQQ010000121.1:0-47943 GCA_019190355.1 Penicillium palitans
CCTACACGTACCAGGCAAAGGCCCGTCTTTTTCTTTGCTGGCAGGTGGTTCGTCTAATGCGCAGAATGTTCCTGATTCGGGGTTGTCAATGTGTTTAGGGAAAGAGTGCTTGCGTTGAACAAATGGTGGGGATCACCAAGCCAGATGACCAACATGATCCGATTAATAATTGATCGCTAGTTTAGATCTTAACCACCCTTCTTAACCACCCTTCTTAACCACCCTTCTTAACCACCCTTCTTAACCACCCTTCTTAACCACCCTTCTTAACCACCCTTCTTAACCACCCTTCTTAACCACCCTTCTTAACCACCCTTCTTAACCACCCTTCTTAACCACCCTTCTTAACCACCCTCTACTTGCCACTAGATATCTCTGAATATTATTTGCGACGATGCTCAGTAGGTTGTTTGTTGACGCACACAGATGTGCTGACCTCAAGAATTCATTTATTAGGTATGTTAGCCAGATTTCAAATTCAAGAATTAGAGAAAGCCAAATTAACATTTCGCAAAATACAAAGTTTACTTGTGTTTCTTCCCCAGCAGGTGATTGGACGTATCAGGTTGTGCATCTGGTCCTGAAAATCTGCCCACTTTACGATTACACTGACTTGGTCTGGAGGTCCATCCAGCGTCACATAGATAGTCTTTGCTCTTAAGCAAGAGTAGCGTCACTGAGTGTCATTTAGCCGACCTTCAATCTACTGACCATCGAGGGCTTCTGTCTCCCACGTGACCTCTTCTTGACCCCTCCTATCACCATGTGTTAAATCGTGGGATTAAGCCACAGCCACGAAGAGGGAAAGTAAAAAATTTAAATAAATCCAAAAAAGTGACTCCTCGGTACGATAATGTCGCTAGAAAACAAACAGCCCAAAATCCCCCATTCCTCCACCGAGACTACTCCGCCAATTCGTGAGCAGTGGGCGCGCCCAACCGAAATGTTCGAGCCTGACGCTACGCAGTCCCAGCCCACGGACGAACTCGACACGGAGATCCGAGAAGCCCAGTGCCAGCTCGCAAAGCTGAGACAGCAGCGCTGGCTCATTGAGATCCAACAGCAGGTTGCTGATGAGCAGTCAGCGCTTGAGAAGGCCTGGAACCGGCTCGCGGCTACCACTAACAAAGATCGCTCGCCCACTATCGGCCCTGTTGTGAAGGACTCAATCAAAGCACAATACAGGAAAGTTGCCGCTGCACGGATGCAAAACGGAAATAGTAAATATGGCATTATCCAAGCTTCAAACAATAATGTTACTGCACCATCTGAGCAGACTGTCAGTCCCTCTTTCCGTCCGCCCCAGCCCAACTGTTCGCCCTTTAAACCTGAAAATATTGTCTCGAATGGCCCCGCGAATCCAATGACAAAATTGTTACGGGAATTGGCTACAGCGAATAGATCGACCGCGTTACCTCCTCCATGCTCGGCCAATCTAAACACCCAAGCTCCCCCAGCCCCCAAGGTGCCAGTCTACCATGGTCGAGCCCTCGGGGAATTCAAGACCTACGCTAGGGTCCTGGAGCGTCATTTCAAAATATATCCAGAATGGTACAAAACCGACGAGCGCAAAATCAACTGCGCCCTAACGCACGTTGCCTTTAATCTTAAGAATGAGTGGAATCGACAGATACGCGACATTCCCAGTGAGCAAATTACATTTGGTGGATTTTGCACATTTCTTATTCACCAGCTTCAGAATGGAGTCTATCCGGAGGTGGCCAAGGCGCGATACATGGAAAGCCACCAGCGCCCATCTCAGTCCGTGACTGATTTCTCCAACTGGATACAGCAATGGGAGCCACATTTCTGTAATAATTTTTCGGACCGTGATCGCATGCGTCATCTCTTTGAGCACCTGACGAATACAGTCCGCAACGAGGCTGACAAAACTCACCTGGACTTCACCCATTATAACGATTTCGTCGTCTACCTGCAAAGGGTCGAGGACTCTATTGATAAACGTGCCGGGCCACTAGGCAAGAAGCTTAACAATCCTAGGAAGCGACCTCGAACCCACAGCTGAGCGGACCCCATTGATCCGGTGGGGATTCCGGCGGCTTCCATTGATATTCAATCTACGCGTATGCAAATATGAGCGAGCCCTGGCAGAATGTCATTTGGAACAAAATCAACACGTCCACGCTGTCTGTAAAGGCTTATATTTGCCAATACAACATGAACCTCATGGGATTTATCGCTTGCCATTTCGTGGAGCCAACCTGGAACAGAATGGCGGTCTCCACGCCCTAAATACACCCGCCAGCAATGCCAACCGCGTTTGACGATCTCCCACTACCATCGCGCCTTTCGAATTCAAGTATGTGTGTATTTTGTGCAGCTGAACACCCGTTTCGAGAGTTATATGTTGTATAAATTTCTTCCGCCTAGTCGCCGTTCGAGTTCCAGTCACATTGCTCGCAATGTCTCGATACACCGCGTTCTCCCTGACAGAGTGTGAGAATAGCGCCTTCCTAGCCTCCAGCGCGATTGCGGGTCCATTTAGCGATGCGCCACATGCATTAAGCGCCTTAATTAATTGTCTCCCGTACACGCTTGCAATGGCCGCTATAGGGATCGGGAGACGACCTTCATCAGAATCAACACCCTCTACATCTCATCCTAGTTTACCCCTTTTTTGCTTCCGTTGCTCTGATTAGCTGGTAAATCGAGTATACTGTATTTCCATAGCTATACAACCAATTCCTGTTATAAGACTACCGCCTCGGGAAGCAATCGGTCCAAAGGAGGTTTTCTTCTTTGGCCTGCCTACTGGCTGTATGGACTCCCCGACGGGACTTTCCCAAGCACAATAATTAACCCAACCACGATGACGGGCGCACCATCTGCAGGCGTTGGGGTCACTTTTGCTTTGCATGTACTTGCTGAGACACCAAGCCATCGTTATCAAATCCGCGATAGCAGTCATTTCAGGACTAAATGTTGGCAGCGATGGCGCGCAGAAACTCGACATTTTCGACGTCTTGATTCGTATGCTCATGGGCAGAGGTACCGTACTTACGATTTGCCGAGAGCTTAACAATGGTCGCCTTCTTCTCAGGGTTGACGTAGACAAGCTGGTTCAGCACGCCGATCGCGCAGTAGTCTCCCATGTGCCCTGCAGGAATCCACCACTGGTAGCCGTAGCCGAGACCAATGCTGTGGTCTCCGACAATCGGCTCCCCAGCCTCGCGGATTGGCGAATCGATTGTTGTGGACGCGCGCACCCAATTCTCGCTAATAATCCGCTTACCCTGCCACACGCCGCCACTTCTGTAGAGCTCCCCAAGCTTCGCATAATCCCGAGCAGTTAGATTAAGTCCCGCATAGGACATCTCGGTACCAAGCATATCGGTGATCCAGAAGCTCGGAGACTCGAAACCGAGCGGCTGGACGAGCTTCTCGTTCATATATTCGGTGAGGCTGTGCTTAGTGGCGTGCGCGACGAGCGCACCGAGCACCTGGGTCTCACCAGAGTTGTAGCGGCAGACTACATCAGGTGCGTCCTCCTTCACCATACGGGTGATGAAACCGTCAAGCCCGCCTCCTTTGCCAAGAGTTGCTTGGCCAAGCTGAATAATATCCGAGTTCGGGTCGTTATAGTTTTCGTTCCACCGGGCTCCGGACGACATCTGGAGCACATTTTTGATTGTGACCCTGTCGTAGGCGGAGTTTGGTTGGACTGGGATGTACTTGCTAATCGGATCTTCGATGCTGGTGATATAGCCCTCGTCAACGGCTATGCCGACGAGGCAGGAGACGAAGCTCTTTGCGACCGACATAGAAAGCCAGTTAACCTTTGGTCCGCCGGTGAGCAGGTAGCGCTCATACCGTACCTGGCCGTTGACGAGCACAAGCAGAGCGCTAGTATCAGTATCAGTGAGGAAGTCCTCAGTCGACTTAGTTGCGCCTTCGAAGACGTATGAAGCAGGAATTGAAACACTTGGCCCGACTGGCCAGACGTATGGGGTTGGTGAGACGGGCATCCGGCTCACTGGGGCGAAGTGGTCGGTTTGGCAAAAGTATTCATGCTGCGGGGTCCCATTAAACAGTCCAGTCTCGGCGAGCGAAGCTGGCTTCGTCGGCTGGAAAACTTTGCGGACGAGAAATCGGAGCCTAAAGGACTTGACATTGGCGGTACGAGATGGCGGCATGATTTCAGTGTGGTGCAACGAAAGAGGGGAGTAGTGTATGCTAAATAGTATGCGTGTAGCTCAGTACCCCTAATTGACAACCTTAGGATAAAAGATTGACAAACTTCTAATATAGAGAAGAAGGGAATCTAGAGGCGGTCTTAGATCATACAAAGGCAATGTCCCCGCATCTTGGTTGATTATGCTATGCCGAGGGCGAGTTCGCTTAATGGATATGAAGGTATCGGGAGGCGTCCCGCTCACACCGGCCCATGCGGCCTCCTGATCAGTAATCAGATATATGACAGTGTCCCTGCATTTGCTCGCTCCATGCGACCTCGGCTTCGGCGTATTACCCTTTGAATTAATAAGCCTCCGCTTGTATCAAATTTGATGTCTTGCGTTTAGGGTGCAATCTTGATGTCGAGTTTTCACTGAGATTGCACAAGTGTGTCACCAGGACTAAGGTACCGGGTGATAAGGTTTATCTATAGGGTGGTCGATTGGCTTGGCAAACACCACTCATGTCTACTGTCGTGCAGGAGGAATTGATTATCACCAATTACACGGTGAATGGAGATATGACCTGCGAGACCCACATGGTATGTACGGGTTCCCCTGAACGCGTAAAGCGACAAGCTTCCTCGCGTTACGCCTTGTACAGTATTCAGTGCCAACTATAGTTGTTCTTAGTATTGATTGCTTATCTCGGGACGTTACGTATCTCTATGTATACGTGAGCTCATCACACAAACATCAATTAGTCTGGGAGGCAGTTTGGGAGGTTTGCTATACGCACGATAGGGGGGTTATGCCTCAGATATATATACAGATTGTCAGCTATCCGAAGTACACAAGATCTTGGCTATCGTGATGAATGGTAATCAGATGAAGAATGAATTGTGCAGGTTTCGACACCAGGGATGTAGCCTTTTTGATCGACATGGAAGGAATCCAGGGCAAGGGCTCGATATGAGAGGTAAGTGATTATCAAATGTTCTGCTCACGCCAACAAATGGCTAGTTGATCCTGGACCCAGTACGCGAAGGATCGTCCTACTCTGTAGTCTACCACACCTTCTCCAGAACCCAATGAACCTTAAGCTGCGTTTTGAGCCACTGCATGCAAGACAGCCCTTGAATAAGTGACAGCATTGTAGGCCAGGACTAAATGCATCACATAGAGACTGGGGCGCCAGCCACTCACCACGCCAATCCTTTCCAGCGGACGAAACAGATAGAATGCAGCGCCAAGAGAATTCCAGATGGCCATTCGGCCGTGATGTATCGCCAATGAGGGCGCACTCTGGGACGTTCCAGTGAGGACATAAATGGTTGGTATGAGCGAAAGTAAGCCCAGTGAAACGCAGCTGTACGGAAACCGGTACCGCACTGCACAGCAACTTGGATCGCAGATTACAAAGTCCACCAGAATCCCGACAGCAACGACGGTGAAGGCAGATATGTATCCGAGCTGGAGGTAGGGTTCGGTGCGGAATAACACAACCACCGAGGGAAGGGTTGCTGCCCAGATCAGGACTAAAGTGGCTCCAAACTCCAGCTTTTGCCACTCTGCCGCATCATTGCCACGGAAAGCATCTAGAAAGCGGTAGAAGAGGCTGGATGTGCACCAGAATATGACACCTGCGCAAAAAAATAGCACGGACAGGGAGTCTAAAATTCCTCTGGGGGACGAGGGGAAATAGAAGAGCAGAAAATGGACCACAAAAAGGTAAAAGTAAAGCAATTCAAAGACATTGATTATGGCGAGGATTGCAAAATCGTGCAAGGACTGCGGTTTCGGTTCAGCCATTTAGGTCGTGGGCCGTGTACTTGTTGGAGCGAGGACATGGGGAAAACTGGGCTTTTTAAGGTGAATAACAAGAGCGAAGCAGCTGCTGAATCGAGGCCGCCCTGGCCTGTGTATATTGTCTAGGACCTAACCAATACAACTTAGTAGGGAACATCGTGAGAGAGAAGGTCAGACATCGTGCAACGGTTAACAAATGACATTAACCAATGGCTTTTAGTAAGAATGGCTAAGAGGGGATGGTTAAGAGAGGGTGGTTAAGAGAGGGTGGTTAAGAGAGGGTGGTTAAGAGAGGGTGGTTAAGAGAGGGTGGTTAAGAGAGGGTGGTTAGGCTAATGGTAAAAACATCCATTTTCGGTCGGTGGCAATCTCTGGGGAACGGAAGGAGGGAGGAGGGAGGATGTGGGAAGGGACAGACAACAAAGAAGCAAGCAAGATAGTCTCCCATACACTTGGAAATATAAATAAGGGAAGCCCTTTCATCCGTCTCAAGAATATCCATTTATCCATTTCGGAGAGCATCCTCAGCTATACTGGGCTATGTCTTCCTCAAACGCTGAAGGAGTTTTAAGACGCAGTACGAGAAACAAGCAACCAAAGGATAATGTAGAAAGGCTGCAAAATCTGGTTGAAAGCGGGAGTGGTCTCTCCCAACCCAAGGCTGCTGCTGCGGATGCGCAAGCCTCGTACATCCAGCCAGGTTCCAGTAAAGATACTGGTGCGCATACAACCAACCAAAGTCAGTCGGTTCAGTCACAGTCGAAGCCCCCGTACAACACTCAAGAGGAGCAGCCAAGCCCAGATGGTACGGGAGAAGCGGTTCCAGATGAACCGAACGACCAGCCTATGGGAGACGCTGAGTCTGAAAGGAAACCATCTGAATCCCCTAGAGCCAGCCCAAGGTCGGGTCATATGGCTGAGAACGCAGCTGAATCTGGTAGTCCCTCTCCTGTCGGCGCCAATGACTCGTCGGAATCGTTGGATGAAGTCCTGACCGACCTGAAGAAGCTCTCAATTGGTCGTGATCACGACGGAGAACCAGACGCCTGGAGTCGTCTTGGACGGTCAAACGTATTGCTGGTTCGGTATGGACCCTACAAAGCGGCAAAATACCGGGTTCAGCCTGGAAATGGGTACAGCACCCAAGGGCTGCAGAAAGTATCCAAACTAAAGACCCGAATTTCGCACGTGATGTACGAAGGGGAGGACGAGGAAGACCATTATAGATACAGCAGGGACAACATCGTCGGCATTGTCGGAGTGGCATTTTATGAAAGAAAAGATATTGACAAAGTCTACAAAACTGCTCCCCCGGCCTTTGTCAAAATTAAATGGCAAGGAATCGATGCTGCGCATCAGAAACTGTTGACCAGAGGCAACTCCTGGATTACCAAGGCAGATCTGGTTAGACTCACCGACTCAGCCACAGCAGAGCAAAAGATCTCCGAGGCTTGGGATAAGCAGGAGGAACGTCACAATCAGTGGCAAGGCCAAATAGGGGGAGACAGCCCTGATCGTTCACCCACCCCTTGCCCGCTGGATTCCTTCAAGGCACAGAAGGAGGAGAGAATAAAGCGCGAGCGTACAAGAGAGCCTTCTATGCCAAGTGCACAAAGTTTGGAACTGGGCCCCGAGGGGTGGAGGCTAGGGAGTCGCCAACCAGTGGTGAAAAACACACAGCGGCTTGATTCAGTTTCGGTGAAGCAGGAATTGGACGATGAGGACGATGAAGACAATGACCTGTTTGTCGATGGCTTCAGTACTAATGCTCGGAACGCCAGTGGTCAGAATACCAGTGGTCAGGATAGCAACGGTCCGAACAACAATGGCCTCAATAATGATATAAGCAGCGGATCTGGTCAAAATCGGCCTCCACCAAAATTAAGCAAGTTCTATAAGAGATGGTTGGGAAGAGTGGGAATTCCGGAAACTGATTTCAGTAGCCTCGACGATAAATACATTGCGAGATTTGAAGCTGCTGCATACGTTTATATGGACGAGCTGAGGAAGCAAGGCTACGTTGTAGAAGATGATATGGATATGGGTGTGGATATCTAGGGTGGGGGAAAGCGGCCAAAGATCTCGGCATTTGAAAGTGATCCAATTATCCTGGCATTAATGTGGCGAGAATGGCAGCAAATTTTGTTTTCCATCGCTGGCGATGTGAGGACTTTGCTCGGCATACTTGTTAAGTCGTCTCCGTTTTGCTTCTGTTTATTTACACTCAGAATGAATATCAACCTTTGATTTCGGGCAATTTCAGCATGGGGAGAAGGGGAAAAGGATACATTCTAAACAGGCTGTAGTTTAAATTGAGTGTTTCCTAGTAATAGTACAATGGGGGAATGGGAACAACTTGCTCACTAAGGATGCGGACGCTCTCTATTTGCTATCTGGGCTGAATCAACAAATATGTATTCTATGCACATCCCTTGTTGTCCAAGTATCATGTTTGACATGTCAGCTGCTGGCACCTGTATATATATTACCTTATAGTACGCACACCCATGATAGTTAATAAAATAACAAATTACATGAGCATAGAATGTGATTAAGAACACAAGGCCATAGCTGCATTACTATAATAACTCAGGAAATCACTGGGACCCTGCAATCACACTTAGTTCACTCTAGAACACCGTTACCATTCACATAGGAAGATCTTGATTCATACAATCAGCATGTGAAACAATATGCGCTCCTCCAGCGCGACCTTAGAAGCTCATTGACTAGTGAAGTACCGTCTCGTTGCGAACAATAAGTGAATAACTTACGTAGCAAAAAGGATAGACCTTAGAGGCTTTGTGGATAGCTATAGTGGAGCTTGGAAACGAAAATTCAAGATATAGGTTGATACATAGGCAGGCGGAAATCCGTTAAATCAAATCAGATAGATACAGACGCGCTTGAAATCAGTTTCACCTTTTTACTCTCTTCAATTCTTTCTCGAACTCTATTTTGCATGACACTATGCCTTCTATAGTTTGTCTACACTGAAGCAAATCCTTGGCAGTATCTAAGTACGGTACTAAATAATGGTACCAAAATAGCTATTCGTAATGGGGTTTGTAGTTTCTGGGATCTTGGTTGTTTGTAGAAGCCGCATCTGGAAATGGGCGTGGGTACTTAGCCTCTGTCACCTAGGGGAAATACATAGCGACATGGGTTGTAATTGAGCGTCTGCCTAATCTCTCCTAGTTATATGTACCCCATAAATCCTAGGAACTAGTATCGCTCCCAGGATGCCATTTTTCACATAAGCAAATTGGTTTACCAACTCTTCGAGACTTCGACCTATATAAGGAGCACTCCTGAGGTCCTTATTTTTGTTAATTCCAATGACCAGATGATAAGGGACCGATTCAATCTACTATCGCCATGGTAAGCATTTTCGTTCATATGTACGGTATTATTTTGAGCAAGGACTAATGAAATACAGGATATTGTGGTTCCCCTGAAGATGATATCTCGTATCCAGTGCTACAAGATCATCAAAACTACAACGATTTATTTTGTTGAAGGAATCGCAACGGCGAATGAGGCCAAAATCAAAGAGCGTTTGCCATGGGTATTAAATGGATGGATCCTGCCTCGATCCATTGAAGTTGATAAGGGACTGACATGCGGAATTAAGATCCTCTGGAACACAACAAACATCAAGTATTAGAATTTTGCGAGGTTTCAGATACCAAACCAGGTGTGGATGAAGATAATGAGTTTGGTCTGCAGATTGGCTTCTGGGTCAGACGCGAAGTGTTTGAGAAGATGGCTCCTTCCCTACTTGGCAGTAGGTGCTTTAACAATATTTAGAGCATGGGAAGCTAATTCAGGTCAAAGATTACATTACCGATTTTAACAAACTTCCACCGCCTAAGAGAGAGGCTGGCATGAAGAGTGCTGGGCCCAGGGGGCAGCAGGGCATGGATAGTTTCGAACCACTACGCCGCTCAGCCAGAATTCAAGCACTTCAAGCACATAAGCAAGTAGAATCGGTTACATAGTGGGATTTCAGCCCAAATCCAGCACAACATGCAGCGACCCACAAATCCTTGGCGTCAAGATGGAGATGATGCAGCGTTTATTTCAACCCTGAAGATGGAGGAATTCTGGACCAGCCCTCATCCTGGAGGCATGTGTAGTTCAATTTGCCCGATTGCACTAGGGCGACTCGCTATTTAGTCACGTTTCATAATAATTATATTTTTCACTTACTAAACGTGACTGCCGACGTTGCTGTATATCAATCCTGCTTTGCATCCACAATTTATACCGTCGCAAAAAGTTTCGTCATGATTATAGCAGGACAATTTTGAGAAGGGTAGCAAGTCGCCACTTGAACTTCTAAAATCTTATAGTATACTGTAGATACATAATATGTTGCCTTCGTTTTGATAATTCGAACTTCCAATCCACTTCAATGATGCTCATTTTGTCAGTGGATGCATCGTTCTATTGGCGTCTTGTACAAGCTTTTGTTCCCGTGAAGGACCCTGGTCTTCGAGTCCCTCCGCGTCTTCTGCGATCACCCTTCTCAATTTGATAAATTTATAATAAGCGAATAAGAGAGAAAATATTACCACGATAAGAGCAGTCACGATGATAGTAACAATGGCCATTACAGACCAGTGTCCTGATCGGGAAGTGTAAATGTTGACAAGTGTTGTGAGAAGCCCAGCCGCTGCGTTGAACGCAGCTGGCCTATAGTCTCGTCAATGCAAGGCACAAAACTCTTTTTTTTCTCTAGTACTTACATAAAGATCTTGTTGATGAGCCATAAATAGTTGCTTTGAAGTTTTCGGAAAAGCAAGGTCAAAGCAGCGGCACCACCAGCAAGGAATAAGCAAGCAACGACCAGCAGGGGCGGATTTTGTATGGTGTGTAATACTGCCCGCTTAGCAGTGTTCTTTTTTAAGATTTCCTCCACCTGACTTGATTCTTTCAGCGAAGTAAATGTTCCTTGGATTACCAAGTATCCAGCAAGGAGAGCCCAATTTGCTATGCTAACCGTAACATTGTACAGTATCTCCAATCGGCTGGCGACGACTCTCACCTCCCCGTGGTACCGGCTGGGAACCTGTGAATGCCTTGCCTGGGAGGTATTTGCAGAGCTAAGAAGAGTCACCACTGGCCAGCACTGTCCGCTGGCTAGGGCTACGGCGGGAGCGAGAGCTCAGGGGTCAGGGGGCCCTGACCCCACGCACAGGCGACAAGGGAACACTTTGAAAACCACCCGACACACGACTGCGAAACCGATCCTACAATCAGTGGACACTAGGGTCGTGGGATAGGACACCCTTGGGGTGCTCTCGGGCTGCTCTGTTGAGAGGAGGATATCGGTGGGTCTGAGGATACACGAACGACAGAGTCAAAAGCAAAACCACGAACGACACGGCACAACCCAGCGTGCTTGAATCCACACAGAGAACGACGAGGCACTTTGGTTAGTAGGAGGGGCAACACTGTGTTGCTTGGCTGTTCTGGGTACAGAGAGGATACAACTGGGCAAACTCCTGCGAGACACGGTCGGCCTTGTCAGAGAGATCTTACAAGGTAGCGCGAAATGGATTTGACAATCCGTGGGGCGCAGCATATAATGGAAGCGACGGAAGACTGGGTGGGCGGACCGCAGATACGACACTTTCTATATGGCTCGAGAGGACGGACGCGCGTGTCGGTCTGCTGAGAGAATAGGATTTTGAAGATGGCTATCGAGGATGGAGTCTTCAAGGCCGCTATGGAAGTAGGCTTAAGGTGCAAACTGGTATTGACTTGCGGAACTCGCTGTGCCCCGTGAAGGATGCGGATGAGGATCGAAGGGGATGCAAGGTAGAGGGTCTATGTAGGTAGACATGCTGCCACCTCTACAATGTATTATCAAGCATGCCCAACTTAGTAATACAAATCAATACTTGGGACGGCGCACCGGATGGAACTACTACAATGTACCAACACCCACCGAGGAAATATATCCTTCTTCCTAGGAGGAAAATCGCCTTCCGATGATCAGAAGTGGACGCCGAACTTAGAGGCGGTACGGGCCTCAATACGATTCGCCATCGCCACGGGCCGACTCGAGGCTACCTAACCATGCCGACGAACGTAAATCACCCCCCTTTTTTGCCGATCTAACCCACCAACCACCTCGTCTTACAGAGGGTAGACGCGCTTCAACTGCCGAAAATAGGATGTTGAACACTTGGAGAAGCGCCTTCAAGCCAGCCTACTAACAAAATTACTAACCCACGAGGATCCGCTGCGATACGGACATCTGAGATGACATATTCTGCAAGGCTTTATGTATGGGCTCTGATGAGACACAGTACTATATATATTATGACATGTATAGTAGATCAGAGATAGTTGCCCTTTCGGTTCATCCGCCGGGCGTTAATGAATTGTGTGTGTGTGTGTGTATCTCCAATCCATTTGCGCCTCCTCTTTTAACATTATTGTATAAATCGTATCATGATTTTGGCTGAAAATGGTGTTTGCACGTTGTATATCATTAGCTGTATCAGGTTGAGCATGCCCCGCTTGCTTTCTCACAATCTCTAATATACCAGACTGCATAGCACACAATATGATCCGACGTATGAAAATATAACGGTAGACGAAGGGGCGATGCAACTTATTTATATTAGCTGTTGTGGCATCTTTGGTAAGGATAAATTGCCCTCATTTTTCCATTGCGAATCAAAGAAATACCGCAAAAATTGAAGAGGATGTTTCAGCAAGCCGGCCCACTGAAGTGAGAGCTCAAGTTGTTGGTAGCTGCTATGTAATCAGAAGTTTAATTCTCGCACTAAACCGAGAGGACGTTTTACCAAAGGAAAATACCATCAGTATTGATATTAGAGACGGGATATCAGATTAAATTACCTCATATAACTTATACACCCACTAATAATGGCTAGAGTCTGATTTCTAGTGGAAGAATGTGAGGGGCAACTCACTTATCGCTATAACAGAGCTGTCACACGGAGTCATCAAGTAATTGATGGCAGGAAATCTTTGCACAAAATTGAAGATACCGGAAACAAATAATATAAAAGCACCAACGCTCTCAGGAAGCCATATTACTTGCAATGCGCAGGGGATCATTATGGCGGCGTGGCTTGATATACTCTCTGATACCACCGGCAGTTATTTGGTAGACACGGGGCGATTTGAAGAAATTGTCCAGGGAATGAGCCACCCCAACTCGCAATACCCCTCTCTTGTCTATTTTGCTGGCAATGGAAATCGCATCAAAGCCCTTCAAGCTTTGTTTCCTCACAATAATGTCACACGCAAGGGACCTGCTGGGCTTATTCGAGCGCACCTTAGTACAGCAACTGCACATACTGAGCATCCTGTCATATTTGCCGAGAGTAATCCTTTTAGTCAAGCTGGGGTGGGTGACAGTTGCTTGCTTAGGTGGTCTGGAGACAGACATCGACGATATCCTCTCGCCCTTGGGGAGTCTCAACGTCTAGCAGACCTTCAACAAGAAGTGATTAGACACAAGATTTTGCCATGGACACAAGTTCTTTGTTTTTTTGTCGACACCGTCTCTGAGATGCGAAATGTACAACAGCTGCTAGATGCACCGGTTGGGACCCTATCAATTGGAACTTCACATATCCACGGTATGATGCGTGTTGTTATTGTGCTGTCAGGCAACTCTCAACCCGAGGCGCATGACGCGGATGATGGCTTTGAATTACCCAATGCATGGTTAGGGCAGCACAGGATCACAGTTCTGGATATCCGTGACCGGTCAGAATTGTCTCCATTCATTGCATTCGACCCATTGAGAAGCCTAGTTCTTGAGAAAATCCAAGAGATTCGATCATTACAGAAAGAGAAATGCCTCTCATTCTCAGCCGTGCATCTCAACGCACTCTGGGGCCGAGGTCTTCAACTTCGGATGGGAAGTTCAAACCCAGCCAACCTTGACTGTCTTCTGGTGGCACGAGAGGGTTATAAAAGGAAACCAGCAATGGTCAGTTGTTTTGTAGAGCTAAAAACTCAATTTGCAAGTTCTGCTTGCCCTGAGGATGAGCTTTACAACTTCATCGCCTCGGCTCTCCTTCTGGATGCTTATCCGCCTGAGATGCATCGTAAGCTATCTCTGCCTATAGCTTACTCTGTCACCCCTTACAATCTTTGTATGGTTTGTCACTAATGATTTAAATCATCTTAGTTTTCGAGCCGAATATGGTTTTCAACGCCCTTTATCGGGCACATTGTTGGAAGGCCTGGGAAAGGGGAGACGCTGAAATAGTTTGCAATAAAGTTTTGCACCGCTTTATCGGGGGCTTTGTTCAATTGAGGTCCAAGGTCTCAGCAGACATTCGTCACGAATCGCTAGTTCAGTTCCATCGCCGATGGGGGGGTTTGCATTCAACAACAACTTGCTTTGCTTGCATGTGTGGACCACCAGAGCATATGCTGCCTTGCAGGCATGCAATCTGTGATAACTGCATTGTCATATATGGAACTAAAAGTCCCCGTACGGAGTACCATATCGACCTACCGAAATGCCCTATCTGTGATAAGGCAGTGAATCTCACGATTCGTCAACTTCCACCAACCAAGGGGCCAATCGTGTTAAGTCTAGATGGGGGAGGGGTTCGTGGTATCGTTCAATTAGGGCTTCTGCGAGCACTAGAAAGGCGGATTGGCGGAATATCGATAGCACACATCGCCGATTTATTTGCCGGGACAAGTGTTGGTAAGAGCATCCGTGACAATGAAGACTGCACCTGTGATTGAAAGACTCTGATCCGTAAAAAAAAGGGGCGCTTTTGGCGGTAGATATGATATTGAATGGCCTATCTGCAGAGGAGAGTTGCGCCAAATTTCCGGCTTTTGCTCGGATGATTTTCGGATCGCCTCCTAAACATGCACCAAAATCCTCGATATCCCGGTGCGCTACATGGATAAAAAGCCTGGCGTGCTTTTTAGCTGATTGTCAGTACGACTCGGAAAGACTAGAGGATGCCTTGCAAAGAGTGGTCGACCCCCAACGCCGAATGTTCGATGTCACGACGACAAGCTCCACTGGTTGCCGAGTCGCCATTATCACGAGTCGTACTTCTGATGGAAAAGCTTGTGTCTTGGCAAATTATCGTGGAATGGGCCAGCGAGAAGTGAATGCAGCATATGAGTTCCTTATCCCTAAGACGGCGGATGAGAATCCTCACGTCTGGAAAGTGTGAGTTGAGTTGAACTGTTATCAATTTGATTTGGAACGAACGAAGAACTTTGCTGATGAACAATACCAATAGAGCTCATTGCAGCGTCGCAGCCCCTTTGTAAGTGTCCCAGTAGCTTTGAAGACGGTGACTAATGACATGCAGCTTTTTCCGATCAAAATCCCTCCCAGGCTTTGGTGCGCTACAGGATGGCGGAGTCCGAGCCAACAATCCTCTGGCAATTGCGCTCAAGGAGTCAGTAGTCATCTGGCCCTCTGCGAAAACCCATGATCTACTCTTGTCAGTGGGAACGGGCTCATTTTCTTCTGTCGCTAAGCCAATTGAGGGTGCTAGTGGTATATTGCAAGACAGTGCTATCCCTCGCATGATCCGAGCGACGATGTCCTCTCCATGTATGGATGGCGAGCAAGGATTCCATGAGGCACTCAATTTCGTGCCAGATGTGGAAAGATCAAACATCTTTCGGCTGAATCACGAGTTGCCTGAACCACTTCCTCGGTTGGACGATGTGAGCAAATTAGAAGAGATGTCCAAGATGCATTTCACTGTTCCGACTGAACTAGTGAGAACTATCTTGGCGACCGCTTTTTTCTTCTTTGAACTCGATGAGTTGCCAATCAAAAGCCAAGGAGCCTTTTTCTGTAAAGGCTCAGTTCTGTGCTCCCGATCATATTCCAGGGACCTGGTGAAACTGGTCATGGTGGAATTCCCAGGCGCAATGTTTGAAACGGCCCGTGGCCAACGCCTTGGGGACGTTGATGATGATGATGGTTGCCGCGTATGTGGATACTACCGCAAAAAGGTGGGATTTTCAATCAATGGACTTCATGAAATGACATCAATTGGGATTGCCGGTTCTTCGTTCTTCCAAAGGATTGGCGGCTTTCCAAAGTCGGTGCAAGAGCTCCTCGATGATCAACAAGCCAATTCCCACTTTGGTCGTGCAGACCATTTGGTTGCTTCCTGGCCCCCGAAAAGGAATTGCTACTGTTCCCCACGGGTTAAACGTCATATCAAATTCTTGGAGCCAGCCTTGATACACAAGAAGCGGCGGCTATGAATTGTTACTGCACATTTGCTCTATGTTGACGTTCAAGGTGCTCATTTATTAGAAGATTCAAGGCTATGCTTTCCGTACTATGACGTGGGCGGGCTCCCACTGTCATTTGGCTCTGGTGAACCCGATGAAAGCTATCGAAACATTCGGTTTATATATCGCTGCGAACTGCCATGCGCCTGATTTCTCTGAATACCCACTGCTACTGTCTTGAGGACAAGCAGGGGATTTGGGAAGGTCTGTGAAACGAGGAATAATAGGTGGTCAGAAGTGAAAGAGTTATCTCCTTTAAAGGTCAAAAATAGAAAAGAACCAATACCTAAACAAGTCTAGCAATGATTGCTGGAGCTCAGTATCTCCCAATATCACTAAAGTGATCTGGTATGAGTGATTTAATCCAATTCCACTGACAAGGGACCCTCTACCTCTCCAAGTATCCAGGTGTACATCAGAAAAGAAAAAGGGGTATTTTGAGGCGAAATGGCGATGAATTGGGTCTATGGATTTCCCAAGGGTGTCAGATTCACTAAATGCAATTTTATCATTCTGTTTTATCATTTGTTTTTCATATTCTCTTCTGTTTTGCATCTGTTTAGCTAGATATTATTCATATACCGTTGTTCATTACGTTGGTTTATCGTTTATCGTAGAAATTTCATAGTTGATGTTAGTACTAAAACGTATTTTTTATATTATTTTTTCTTCCGGAACGACTTCACTTTACACACAGATAATCACGAATAGCCGTAGCCTGCTCGGAAGAGGGTTGTGCCCATGACCGAATTATAATCGAAATTTGACCGGGCTTGATAGTTATCCAGAATGCGGCAATTAACCACCGATATCAACCGCTTTTCAAACCGGCGAAGTATATTCACAGACCACCGCACAAACTGCATGCCTCTTCCGCCGACTTGAACAACCTATGAAATTGCCTGGTTACAATACGCTACAGCTCATTTTCTCATCCGCACTCACTGTTCTCCCACAAAATCTGCACAGAAGCCCTGTACCCGGCCTGCGTCAGGTTGCATCTGGTGGAGAACCATTGGCAAGGGTGTTGGCGGGTAAGCCCACAACACCGTTGAACAGAAGACCACATTTAAACAAGCCCGCTGTGGAGGTTCCTACCGAATTCCTTTCCCAATTTTCACTGTACCGATTCTTGCATCAACTCACCTTCCGCTGTCATCCTCATTCGGAGGATTGTCTGTCACTAACATGTCTAGAACTAAGGTCTCTAAGACCGGCAAGCTTGCCTGGTCTGCATCGGAAAGAAGAATTCTCTCTCTCGGCTTCACCAGCACCGGTGGATGTCTTGGAAGGAAAAATCCAGGACATACTTCAGGCAGTTCCGCGTGAAATTGAGGTGCAGACAAACCACCCTGTCACGGAAACATCACTCCATGCAAAGAACCTGTGTCTGAGGCCTCCCGCTGGGGGGCACCTCCGCCACGAGTCCTATGCGAAGAACCTTGGAGGTCCTGGTTGCCGTCACCTCCAATCTACCCACCTAGAGGCTCCCGCACAGAAACTCGCCATTTAATCCATGCGTTAGAGCAACTGGCTCTTTCAGAATGCCGCCGGCTGACGATCGACTTAAATAGTGCAAACGAGAGATTATAGACACGCCCCTCTTTACTAGACTTCTCGTTCAAGAATATATAGCGGTCATACTCTTTGTTATTTTTTCAAACTCTAATTGCAGTGTCCTTTATCTGTTCTGCTTAATTATCTGAAGACACGTACCTATTATTGGCAATATCCCAGTACGGTAATATAAAATCCAATAAAACTGAATTCGAGCGCGTCTGACTACCAGATAAGGAGATAAGCGGCAGCCTAGGCGATGACCCAGAAGGGCTAGTGATTCGAAGAGTTATATAATTCAACTGCCACACCGTCTGAGACCAACCCTACGCGCTATGTCTCATACCTCTGCAAGTTTGTATAGCGTATGGCAGCTGTCAATGCTGCACCGTATGATCCTCAACGTTTAACCCGTCCTACAAAACCACCTGGATGGATATTGCTTGTTCACCTTGAGCGTATCAAAATATCTATTTGTATATAAGTAATGGTGGACACTGTGTGTCTGGTTTTTCTCCGGTAGGCCTGTTTGAGACCGATCTATAGTGGACTGTTTTGGCCGTCGAAGAAGACGAAGCATGATTCTAATGGTTTCCTGAATACTGCGCCTAGTCATACTTGCTACAGCCACGACGTAGCGTTACGATGGGATTGACCGCCAAGTACATTTAATATAATGATATCATCTGAATTACCAGGAACCGCCACGCACAGAGCAGAGCACAAGCAGCTCCATGAACAAATAGGCAAGTGATGACAAATATTTCACATTAAGAATGTATCCATGTAGATACTAAGACGGACTTCTCCGCTATCCATTATCAGTTGATTGATCTCTTGGCATTCCGTGCTTGGTAGCCAAAGATGCCAGCTTTGCTTTCTCCAAGGAATTGGCGTGAACAATTTCGACTGGACTCTGGCCTTCCCAATAATGCTCATTTGTTCGTCCGGAAACACAAATTGTCGCGCCTGAACACATTCTTTGCATATAGTGTGAATGCAGATATGTCGCTTCGAAGGAAGTAGGAACATCAAAATTGTCGCGAACTGTGATGCAGGTTGGTGCTTCATAGCTCTAACTCTCACGCACTGAGCGTCTTTGCTAGCACAGCAAACACATTGCCACGAGACGGAGCCAAGCATGTTTCTCTAATAAGATCAGCAAATGCCCCAGTCATTGGGCAAGCTATATCATATCTCACCTTCTTTCTCTGCTGCACATATATATATATATATGGTGAAAGGCAAGGTAGAGCACCGGAGGTTTTCTCTTATATATATAGCAGACTAAGCTGATCTGCAATCCTCCTAGGACCCACAGACTCGTTGTAATAGCGAAGGAATTCCTCGACATGTTGCCTATGCTAGCAAGCGAGCTTGTTTTGATCAAGTCTCTACCGCTATAACTTTGAATTGAAGTTGGTAGGAGTGGGGCTATTAGGGAATAGATGTTGAATGGGTTATGTGAGGACTTTTTCTGGTCGTTGATCAACCTAAGTGTAACTGGGGTAGCGCGTGGCCATCTGTTGAAGTGGTTACGATATAGAATGAAAATAACTGCTCACCTGGTCTAAGATGCCACTGATTAGGAGCACACTTCAGCCTTTACGACGTGAACCGTGATTAAACCTGATGACACCCAAGCTTAACCAGCCTCGACTCTCAAGGGTCTACCAGTACGTAGTTGTGGTCTTTGAATTAAGATAATCTAGACCGTTGGGTTTGACCGCACTTAACTTTGACCGCTCTAGGATTTATCTGCCCTCAGCTTGTTGATCGCACAGTAATGCAATATGAGAATAGTTCAATTAATAAGAGCCATTACAGAAGCTATCCAGGGTCGAAACAAGTTGGGCACCTCATTCTTGTCATAAAGAACCCACTGTGTCACATTTCCGGTTTAATGTAAATACCTGAAGACACTAAATTTACAGACGGTTCTTTGCACCTTCGAAATAAAGTGAGCATTAAACATTAGATACATACTAAGAATGCAGTAATGAGATAAAATGGGCTTTGCAAGGCAAATAATTGGTGAGTGGTAAGGAAACATGCTAGGGGCAATCAGAAATTGTGGGCCCAGCTACAGTAGTTGAATTGCTTCCTGGGATCGCCTTATCGTATGTTCTTTGACAACCACGACTTAGATGACCTACCCCCGCTTTGCTCTTCAAACTGCGGCATGCTAGACAGTCTTCTCACCTCTTTTCTGAGGCCAGTACTTTTCTCTCCATTATCTACTATAGCTTCGTTCCCGCTCCCAGCGCACAATTCACGAACTTCCCCAGTGTAAGTTAAACAATATCCAATTCAAGTACTGTAAGTCAGTTCGGACAAATTGCGCAGGTTGGAAGTGCCACCACCGGTCGGCATGTGAGCCGACTGCCCGCTTCTAATCAATCGGCCTGTCTGCTGTACTGCTGAGAATTATGCCAAAAGAACACTACCACAAGTAAGTGCCTTCCCCCACCCCTTTTTTTTCTTCGTTCAAGAGGGTCAGTAAAAGTGATGTTGTCGCTTTGAATGATTCAGTCTCGAATATAAATAATTCTCGGCCCCAGCCAGTCGTCACCATCATCGCACTTGCTTGCCTTGAAGTCGCGCATAGTCCAGGATGCGTTCCTTCAATTACCTTTTCTTTATCGGAAATGTTGTGGCAGGCAGTTATTTGGCTATCATTGAGGACAATGACGGCGAGAACAACTGTAGAGTGTGGTCTCAGAATAACCACGGCTGTACAGGCTACTCAGCAACCTTTGCTAAGCTGAAAGGCAAAGATTGCTCGGGTGAGTATCCAATTTGAATCAAAGGCCCTCACGCTATTGTTAACACTCCTTAGGTTTTATTGGTGCCGGTTCCGACGATAAGTTGGTGAAAGTTGATATATGTGGCACCGAAAATGGAGAGCAGGTTGCATGGGTGACAGTCAACAAAAACGGCACTGTGTCTTTCCTCAACCGACAGGGAGACACGTCTAGTTGTATGCTAGAAAACGGTCTTAAGGTGCCCAGTGGGTGTAGCATTGGTAATACAGGTTCCTCTCAGACGACCACGCCGATCTCTGCAGGCAGTCAGTCCTCGTTCTCAACTGCAATCGGCACGTCCACTTCTGAAACAGCCCGTGCTGATCAATCTCCAACTCCGATATTCACGTCGACGCCTACAGACAGTCTAACTTTGTCTTTAATTTCAGCCGGTAAATCGGCTACTGAGACGCCCCGTGCTGATCAATCTCCAACTCCGATATTCACGTCGATGCCTACAGACAGTCCATCTTTGGCTTCAATTTCAGCCGGTAAATCGGCTACTGGGACACCCCTTGCAGATCACTCGCCAACTCTCACGTCTACCCCGGCATGCAAATGCTCTTGCAAATCTGCAGTCATCTGATGTAGATAGAACTGCACTGCCAGTGCGAGTCGCAGGCTAGTTAATTAGAGTTTATCAGGTTTAGTACAGTATGCTGGAAACTTTTCACTCCATATCTTGCCCTATATAGTTGAAGCTACACGTGTGCATCATGCAGGAGGTGAATGAGCATTTCTTAAATCCCGTTTTGTATTGAAGTATAACATAAAGAACCAATATATGGAAGCACTTTATCTTTGTCTACAACGTATTTTGCACAGTACCATCAAGGGTCTTTTTGAGCCTCTACAGAGTGGGAGGCTCAGACCAAGGGAGAAAGGTAAACCAGACACCGTCTCGAGGGTGAAGACGATTCAGGCCGTATTGGACTTCTCCGAGGCGTCACAGCGGTTTCGTAGTCGTGCGCCATGAGGGCAGCCTAACAATTGAAGCGGCAGTGGGCCACGAAAAGCCATGACGAGGCTCTAAGTTAGTGTCAGGAAGTGGATCTCTCTACATGTACATAACTGAAGATATATAGTTGTCGTATCCTGCATATCATTCGCGAAGTTGTATTCTAAACCACAACCCACTAGGCTGGGTACGGATTCGTATTTTGGTCTAGTGTCAACTCGTGAGGGGACAGGGTAAATGAAATAATCTACTACTACTACTACTGTACTTGACCAACTTCTTTGCAGTCCATTTCAAAATTCTATCAAGATATCTCAACTTATCCTTCCCAGCACAAATAGTCCGATTCCCTTGGCCAGTGTGCAGGCGTTTCTTGTATTGTTCATTGTAATCTCCTCTGCTTGTGGAAATTGTGGCGCAGGATAAACCTTCAAGCTGAAATGTGTCGATGTACCAACAATACAAAATCTGAAGCAGATATTAAAAGGTGTTTGAGAAAGTGAGTTTATGTTTCTGTTATGAAAGGCAATACCGCTTGTGGCTATATCAATAGTTTTATTTAATCTCGCATTAGTTAAAACTTAACCCTGGTGGTAGATGGAGTGCTGGTGGATGAGCACGAGGGCGAATTTATTGTGTCCACTTTGGATGCAATGCACCAGCTGCCAGCCTTTAATTCATTATTGAGCACGCAAGTTGATAAAGGCTAAAAGCAGGCCTTCAAATTGTCGTATTTGGAAATAGGATAGCTCAACTGATTATCGCTCTTGTCCAGAGCACCAGTGCCTCCAAGAGTACTCACAACCTGCAAGTTCAAAGTAAGTAAGATAATGAAATGTGTGTGGACTATGAAACATACCGTGGAAATCAAACTGTCATCACCTTGCTTATCACCGCTAAGCTCCCACCACATACCACTACCAAGGCCCTTGAATTTGATGTACTCACCATTTTTACGCGCAATCTCTAGGGTATCATAGCTGATGAACAAACGCGACCCCGAGTTATAGCAGTAGCTAGCAGCTTCCTGGTCCAGATTTGCGACCTCGCAGCCGGTCTGAGGCAGAGCTTTGTAGTCCCACACACCATCCGCCCAGCTACCAACACCAACACCGTTATAAGGTTGGCCAGGGCCGCTGGTGTCAGTAAAGGCCCGGCCGTACAGAGGCATACCCAAAACAATATTGTAAGAGGCCGCTCCGTGCGAGGTGTAGTAATCAATTGCTTGGTCCGTATTGAATGGAGTGCTGGCTGGGTTGCTGTTGGATGCGTACAGATTGGCGCCATGGCCGGCAACGGTGTCCCAGCTTCCGGCGTAATCGTAGGCCATCAGGTTCCAGAAGTCCAGATACTGATCCATCTGGGCAAGATGCTCTTTCAGGTAGTTGGCAGGGCCTAGAATTTTGGTTAGCTTTGTTGAGGAGTTTGAACGAATGATACGGACCAGCAGGAGATGAAGTGGTGAGTAAGAAATGATAGCCGTCTGCGTTAGCGGAGCTGTATGAATCCAAGGCCTGAAAATGTTTAGTTTTGCAGACCCGTCAATAAAAGAAGCATGAAAATACCTCACGAAGACGGCGTAGGGTATTAAAAAATTGGTCCGCTTCGTTGTTATTTCCAGGATACTATCTGACATTAGCATCAAACACCGTGAACGAGATAGCAAACTCACTTCAAAATCAACATCAATACCGTCGAAGCCCAAGTCCTTCAGCAGCTCGACGGAACTGTCAGCAAACTTCTGGCGTCCCCCTTCAGTCTCAAAGGCCAGCCTGAGGTTGGAAGAATACGTCCAGCCTCCAATCGACAGAAGAACTTTAAGTTTGCGGTTTTTCTTTTTGAGTAGAAAAAGCTCTTTGATACAGCCATAGACATTGTTGCCGGTATCGGTCCAGGAATCAGTAGGGTAGTGCTTGTCAGTGTCCGACCAAGGGTCCAACAGGGTCACCTCACCAGAGGCTCGGACATTGGCAAATGCCTAGAGAACATGGGTTAGTTTCTCAGCGGGGATGTCCTGAGGCTGGAAGTTGCGAGCATAGATGCCCTGATAGACTTTGATAAGTTATTTTGATTTTATGGTGGAATATGTGGTTCAAGCTCATACCCAGTTCACAAAGTATGCCAAGGAACGATATCCGTTAACGTCACGAGTAGCAATGTCAGCCGCATTGACCATGACCAAGGAGGGAATATAGATAGCGTTAGCCAGTCACGCCAGGCTCAATATAAAAGAACAGATAAAGCGCATGGTGAAAGAGTGGCAAGGTTGTATCTGATGGGATGACCCGACCCAACAAGCTTTGAGAAGAGGGTATTGTCGATGAGGAAGAGGATATACGTACTATTTGTAGTCGGTAAACAGTCTCACTGACTGATTGTTGTGGCCCACAATAAGGCAACCAACCCCTCAATAAAAATTCAGGTGTGATACTGAAGTGTAACAAGAAAAGGACAAAATGAAACTAACTGCGAGCGCAGCTTTACTTGGCTTCTCCGGTGGAGATCGCTGCGATGATCTTAAATGAGAAAAGATAGCAAAGGAGTCTGGACACATGTAACTAGGATCTACATACATATAGTAAGTGACAAGCAGAAATAGAAACCCATCTTGGCCTGTTGGCTGAGCCTTGATCAACACCCATTCAGCGCATTTTCAGGGCTTTAATAAACCTTGTAGTGTTAATTTGCAGGTATATTGCGGTGGGAATGGTACTTCAGGAAATAACTCACGATCAAAAAGATAAAAAGGAATGGATAGCGGCATTGACACAGAGGTCGGTTACTCCGCTTGGAATTTCATCTCCGTAAGGAGCGTTGCAGTTGCTACCCGTGCTCAAGGTAATATTGTTGCCACTGTCGGTAGAAACCATGACCGATTCCGTGCCGTCCTCCAACGTCCAGCACCCCGCTTCGTAACCTCCAACCTCTTTCCCCGCGCCTGAACAATCGGTTGTGGTGTAGTAAGTGACTGACCACAGAGCAGATGCTGACGCGGCTAGTCCAAGGACGAAAGGAGTTTCAAGACCCATGATTTCGATGTTTGGGTTGAATACAGTATGTGTTATGAAGACAAAATTATGAGTCAGGATATGGTAGAAAGCCCAAAATATATCACTTTACAAAGCAGAGGTGCACCTTTCCAGGTGGTACAGTCAAGTCTACATTGCTAGTCTAGCTGATTCGACGAAGACGTCACTGACCACTCTCTCAATCAACCACTCTTCAATCGACCACTCTTCAATCGACCACTCTTCAATCAACCACTCTTCAATCAACCACTCTTCAATCGACCACTCTTCAATCAACCACTCTTCAATCGACCACTCTTCAATCAACCACTCTTCAATCGACCACTCTTCAATAGACCTGTTGATTGATAAGTGATGCTTCAGTGTTCATGTTATTGAGGGGAGTTGATTGTGTGTTGTTGTTGCATGTGCTCTAACATATAAGTAGGCTGGTGAACAGGTATATATGTATGCACGTGATCCCAGCCTCATTATTATCTCAGCAACAGGGATATTTCAACACGACCACCCTTCAATCGACCACTCTCCCAATTAACCACTCTCCCAATTAACCACTCTCTCAATTAACCACTCCGTGAAAATGGAAACTTTGTCAAAGTGAGTGAGTGGCCCGCAGGAAATTGACACTGGGTTGGTCTTCAGCCTTTAAAGTGTGGGAATTTCAAAGCTTTCAGCAACCGCCGCAGAAAAGAGCGCCTACTCAGGAACTGGCTCTTTGCACCCATATAAGATAGTCGTGGTATGAAGGGGAGGTATACAGCCACGCATTTTGTCTAAAATGTCACTGAAGGCGACTGAGCAGCATCCGTCTGCAGATGATGCCTCAAGCATTTACAGTCGCTCACCGGAATCTCCGAAAGACATGTTGAGTTCCATGCCAATGATACTTCCTCCTCAACACGATCTACCGGAAATAAATTCACTGGATCATCAGATTGCACTGGCCCGAGGTTCTACCATGGCATTGGAAACTACCCGAACGCGTCTGAAGTGCTCAAAGTCACGAAACCGCCTGTCACTTCAAGAGTTGAAGGAAGAAAGAATTTGTCAACGGGATCAACAAGAGAATGAGAACCAGTTTTATCGGTCTTGTTTCGAAAATCTTCTCAATTTGACAATGGCGATTATTGATGTTTCCCAAGAGTTGACGTTGCAGTATCACTTCGAGCCAGAGGCAAGGCCGCTTGGCAATGAACGGGTGTTTCAAGCAGTCCGCAAACTTCGTGTTGCTCTTGAGCAATCCAGAATTCGAGAAGCCCAGGCTGAGCAGATTTGGAAACGACAGTGGAAAGTCTCACGAATTAGTCATACCACACGCTGGATCTGATCCGCGTACGGCTGTAATTAGTCCTTGAATGCAATTAGCCATTGGATGATAGTGTTTTCAATCCAAGTTCAAAAAAAAAAATTTCCGACGGCTACGAAGCGTAAATAGATGAAATTATTGATACGAAGATTCCGAACATAATCTACGTTACTTAGCGTGATCGCTGGAATCGTGACTACGTTCACTGGATCCTCGTTTGAACCTTCCAACCTCGCAATTCCTGCACTGCTCTGTTTAATATCAATTCCATCACGTGGAATCCGCTTTCGTTCGCGATTTGGTGACATTATCCCCAGGATGGGTCGCGATTCAATGATCTCGGCCCTTTCAAAATCAAAAAAACTACCTTTTTGCTTTCTGGATTGTACAGCCAATATCGCGGGGCTGGATCTTTATGAAGAACATGCAGAAGGTGCATTTCTGAGAGCGATTCCTTCATCTTGGCACTGAGGCAATCTCGACTCATTTCCTTCAGTGCCAGGTCGACAGGCTGTCCTCCCGGACTCAATAACATCATATGTTCAAGATATGCGATACCGTCGTAGCTGAACGGATGAGCCAAGTCGATGCTTCCAAGGTAAAGAGGTATGTATATGCCCTGGATTGAACGGAGTTTGTCGTATACAGCAGCTTCATGCCGAAACTGTTTCGCAAACTCTGGTACGGTGCATTTTGCAGGCACAGTATATCCGTGCGACGATAGCGTAATTTTCAAAAGAGCACCCCGAGAACCATGCATACCCAGTACTTCACAATCTGCATTAACTGTCTGAAACAACTGACGCCGCAACCGTTTGAGGAAAGTGGTTACATTTATAACATGGTGCCCTTTCCCATGGTCAAGGAAATTGGGGCAAGCTTGATCCAGCTCTCCCCCGTTTAACATTCGGCGTAGACACCTCAACGTGCAGTAATGCCGATGATTTTCCGTCTCCCTCGAGAACGACCCTTGCGTAGCTGGTGTTGGTGCCATATGGATCGACGTTGGCTGTCCCTGTCTGATATTGCGCCATACCTGTGGGTCCCGGCTCGGCGTATCGGGGTCAGATTGGTCCTCGTCTGCATCTCGTTGTGCGTCTCTATTAGTTGGCAACCACCAACACTGGGTTTGTTTCGCCTGGGACGCAGTTGTATCGGAGATATTCGAAGTAACCCATTCGTCATTGGAGGGCGATATTCGGAAGACGGTACCTCCTCGTCTGGGATACTGCCCAGAATATCTGCGACTACCACTTCCCATCTTGGCAATGAGTCGATTGCTTGTTGTCTCCAAGCTTGATTCCGAGGCCGCAACTTGAGCGCCTGGGGAGTGAAAGCGAGGGATTGCCCCACGGCGGTCAAATGTAGACGATTTGGGCCGTTGATTGGGGGTTCCAGCCAGTGAAGTCCCCAACGTCTCCCTTTGGAACAGAGAGATGGTACAGAAGCGTCCCGGGATTCTCCAATTCGCAGATAAATATCAGCTTCGCCGGTACTTAGCACCTCAATTTCCGTACCAGCACGAATAATGTAGTCATGTGGCTGCACAAGAAGTCCAGCAATCGCGCGACGGAACAGAAGTTTTGGGGACTCATCATCTTGTTGCTCAACCACTTCATCAATATCCATATCCTCCAGCCCTTCATAGATGTGGCCCAGTGTCACCTTATGCGGAGATTTGTACTATTTGATATAAGCTGCAACGCGATGGATCGATTCGGATGATTGGCTGGGGTTGTTGTAGACGCAGAATTGATCAGCACGAGGCCGGCTGCTTCGCGCCGGAGGCGGGGTTCTCGGGCAGCTAGACGCGGTGAACATCGTTGTGGCCGACCACGAATATCGATATTCTGCATTCGCTTCTCAAGTTCCCACTCGGGGCTCAGTGTATTGGAGTGGTTCTCAAAGCGTATCGACCCTCTCAACCCAAATGTCTGTCGCAGTCTTGGATCGCTGTAGAGTTCTTCGATGATTTTCGAAACATGGTCCTCCACGGTCTGGCGAAGAAAGTGATTAAGGTCTAGTTCCGAGCCAACAAGCTGCCGCCGGATGTCTCTCCAGTTTCTTCCAGCGTATGAAGAGAAGTGAACAGTCTGGCTTCGACAAGCGAAGAATTCATCAGCAACCGCTAAACGTCCTCTTGTTCGTTCGCGAAAGAGTCACAGGCTTTGAGTCTTCTGGGGCGCAGTTTGTTGGTCGCGTTGGCGGGATCTCCATGCGTAGATTGTGTCTTATCCTGCTGAACTGCGAGACCATGGAAGAAGTGGTTATGGACACCGTCAAGGGAAGCGGGAAGGTTGGTTTGGAATGTCTTCTCCCTTTCCTCTGCTAAAAGGCGTCGTAGTTCGTCAATCTCAGTGGACATTTTGAATCACAAGCGTTGCGGATGGCAGTTGCAAATTCGCGGGGGGTCATTGTTTACCTACCGCGTCGCTCACGTGCTGCATCACGTGATATGACAGACCTGTCGCTGGCTTGAAACAAGATCTCACTCAGGAGACTTGTAAAGCAGAGGGTTGGTTGCTTGCCTCATATCAACACAACAATAGGTTCTTTCTCACAATATCTTGTACCTGTGAATTAAACATGTGTTCGCTTTGTTCTGTCAACCTTCGGGCTGCCTCTGGAAGAAGGGCACGCCTTTGCATCAGCTCTGCTGGACGGGAGTGACATATCCGAATCTGAACTTTTACCCTCTGCTGAAGATGGTGTAAGCGCTCATTCATTTGAAACAGCAAATTATTCAAAGTACTGCAAAGGAATTCAAGCTGCTGTGTGCATTCCTTATCGCCTATGCAGCTAACGAAAGCAACAGCAGCCTGAAGCATTTCAAGCAAGGATTCGCTATCTTGAAGAATTCTGTGGACTGCCGCATGGCGTATATTGGACACTGTATGCCTTAGGCTGCGAAGCTTAGCCAATATCTGGTGAAAACCTTTCGAAGATACGTATTTTTTATGCTGGTTCAAAAATGGGAAGAGTCTGTGCAGCTCCATTGACTCTGCACAAACCCACTCGGCCGACCGACACGCCTGGGGTAGCCAACGTTGGATAAAGCGGAATCCACTTTGCTCCAACATTTTTTGCACTGCTTCTAAGACAAGGTGCTGAGCGCGGAAAGGCACCTTCTTAGGGATGCTCTCTCGAAACGTGGAAACATCCCCTGGCAACCCTTTAAAGACTGTCGGTATACTCATGTGGCGAGCCATGTTATTGGGGGCTTACCGTGATTGAGCCGTTCTTTCCTAGTCCGTGGCACCACTCGTCGGGAAGGATGTATCGTATGATACATACTGATTGGCAAATTTGGGATACGAATTATGAAAAAACCTCGAAGCCTGACAACGACGAATATGCAGAACTTTTTGCGTATGAGGTGAATGGGAAAACGACTTATTTATCTCTGTAAACTTTCAATCGCGACTCCCGAGACGGTGTTATATCTCAGGAGACGAAGCGGTTGATAGGAATTGCAGTTTACTTAGATTTACGTTTGCGAATTTTGTTGGTGTTGCAACAAGACGGAATGCAGATTTTCCGCCGGGCTTGGTGACAGATGAAGCAAAATGTTGAGGAATCTAAATTCCATATCATTTCGGTCTAGTTCGAGATATTCGTATTGGTGGTACGCTTGTAGTGCTGCACGTTCACAGACGAACGAACGCACTTGACCGATTCCTAACCGACCAGGGCAACTTTAGAGGGCTCTGAAAGCAATCTGTCACTCAGAGACCAACGTGTCTGGAGCAATGGTTCTACCTATATAAATCCAGATTTGTATAACAGGCCTGGGCCACTTCTTTCTATCTCCTTGTTGCTGCAGTTCTACAACATCGAGTTTCTAAATGGCGCCGGTTGAGAGTCCTATAAAACAGGAGCAGCTGCGCAAGCGCCGCATAAAACAGGAGCAGCTGCGCAAGCGCCGCAATAACCTGCTACGCCGTCACAATGATTTCTGGCGCTTGTATTCAATCAAAAGTTGGGTAGTTATGGAAATGCCGAACGGCCGCCTCTATACCTACTATTCTCACCCCGATGTCGCTGTCCCAACTAAACAGGAAATAGTAAGATTTTGCTTATATTTTTGGCCACTTGAACGTCTTGTCTCTAACTCATATAGACTCAACGTCGTCAGCCTGCGGTCCACAAATCTCCACCCGACTATGGCCCCTATGAGTCGGCCAATGAAGCAATACCGAAGCTGCCAGCGATTACTGTTTTGGGGCGTTGCAACGAACTATGGAGTACTTTGTCACACTACATAACAAGGTAGCCAACACCAAAATTTGTGAGGAAACTGAGAGGTGTTTCCAATTTTTGTACAGAAGTAATCGCAGGCCTCATGAATGGAAAACGGAGCTTGAGAACACTTTCGTAGAGAAGAATTCTTTCTAAGTTGCAGGGGGTTGGAAATATAGACGACCACAACGCACAGGTAGCATGCGTAGGACTAGGAACGTGCATCTTCGGTGTGGTCTGCTCGCCAGTGTACATGTAGCCAAAGACCGTATTTCGGGTATATTTTCAAACCGCCACTTATTGACAAAGTTGCTGAAGTAGACTAGAGAGAGCCAGTCTAGGACAGTAACCTTTAGAACCAAGCGTAAGGATTAGTTGGTGAACTATATTAAAACAAGTTAACATCTTTCACTGGTACAGCTTTTGACATGTAGCAATCCCCCACGCAGCTCAATTCAACCTGTTATAGTATTGCTAAGTAGAAGCGCCAAACACAAGGTACGGTATCCGGGGCTTCGAGACTATTTTGGAGACGTCATCACTAGTGCAGTCAAGAACCTAAGAGCACTTCAAGCCGACAGTGGCTGAGACTGAGAGCGGTTAAAATTGAGAGCGGTTAAAATTGAGAGCGGTTAGAATTGAGGGCGGTTAAAATTGAGAACGGTCACAATTGAGAGCGGCCCAAACTATTTAAATACGGGCTACCGGAACTAGGCTGGCGGCGGGCTCTTGAAAGGAAGATTTTCATAGTCAAGAACGTTCCGAGTAATGCAGTAAAGTCGGAGGGCGACCTGTATGCATGGCATCTGTGAAAAGGAAATTTTATTAAAAGCCACCAGCGCCCACCGGGGCTAATCCCAGGTTCATTTTTGTTTGTCTTAGTGAGAAGATATGACACATCCCGAATTGGGAAAGAGAAATTGCCCTCCACCTCACCAGCATATAAAAAAATCCATCGAGGGACCTCCCAGAACCTTACGCCTTCCTCAGCTTTGTAGGCTAGGAGGGGATATATCTTCGGTGCTGATTGTGAGGCAAGAGTCACCTTGGAATAAGTATCGACAAGCCCTGTTATGCGACATCGCAGGGGAAGTTATCATAGCGACCCATCGTTCCAATCCATCTCGATTGCAAGCTGTACGAGATTATTCCAAAGCGGATGCTGAAAGACTAATTCAACGATTTAGTTGTCTCGATCATGCCAATATCCTCTCGTCTCGAGACTGCTATATAGACGCAAACTCTATATATGTTTTCGTTGAGGATCTCCCGCTCACCTTGTGGAATATTGTTTCCTCTCCAAATATATATCCCACGGAATTAGAACTGGCTGCAATAATGTCGCAGGTAAGTCTTATCGTCTCCATTTTCGTGGATAAACTAACAGACAAGATTCTCGACGGCCTATGCTATCTCAGTAGTTTTGGACTCACGCAGCAGTCACTGTCGTGTGGTGAAATACTGCTTGGCACAAATGGCAGAATAAAGATCGGTTAGTCCTAGGCTCGTTCGAGTGAATGCGCCGCTGACATTCCTCACAGCCTGCTTGGATCAATGCTCAGAATGCTCACAGACTGAGACCAATACAATATACGCCAATACTATCCCTAGAATTACTATGGCGCTTATGCAAAAGCACGAGAAGGATGTCGGAATTGCCGGAGTTAATGATTTAAATCGGTGGCCAGTCGACTCAGATGCTTTCGGATTCTTATCAGCAGCCTCGACGGAATCCATTGAATCATTGAGAAAGGTGAAGTAGCCAGAAGTGTCGCATCGCATTTACTGGATATTACTAAGATATTTATAGCACCCTCTTGTCGCTGCGAATAATCAACCCACTGAGGACCTCGTCATGCTTGCACGAGCTGTTTTGTGCGCCTGGGTTTCTACGAGTAGGTGTGACGTAGCGCCGCAAGTCTCGACAAAGTTTGGTCAAGGGTCCTGAGCCCTGGTATATGAGGTGTGTATTCGTTGGGGTATAGAGACGGATCATACTTCACGAGGTTCTGCATTATATGTCGAAGTGTTGGATCCAGTGTACTGATGGTATTGTCCTGTCATCCTGATACGCACTACTCATGCATTAGGGTTAGACCTGTATCTATAACTGGAAGACGCGCGCCTTGCGCGCATCGGCCCTGAAACGAAGAATTGGAAAGTGGAGACGGAAAGGGTGAAAGAAACATTGAACCGTGTGGATTGATGTCGAGTTACATGTTAACGAAGATTGACCAATGGGAGAGGAAATAACTGATGAATAACAAACATAACATCGAAGAGACAATTAAGCAATTTGATAAATTTACTATTCACTTGTTGAATCTTGATGGCGTGGTTATATTATATCATGCTTTCCTTGGTCTTTTAGAGCGCCTTTCTGGAGTCGGAGATGTAGCCTGTGGTAAGGCCTTGATCTCGTCCGCTATGCCTGGCCACGTGATTTGAGCGCTTGCCTCATCTTCATCATATAGAGCATTTGTTTTAGTGGGCTCGGAGTATTGCTGATCGTCCGGAGAGCACACATATTTTGGGACTTGGGTTTAGTTTGGTGGGAGTAATAGGGCCAGCCCTTTAGGACTAACGATCCACCCGCTTTTGTTTACTAGTTGTTTGAGAACGGAGGGCAAGTTTGATAAACGACAAGTAGAACACCTGAGTAGTTGAATAGTTGTAGTTAGACGTACGCGATGAGCACAATCATTACAAACCCGGAGGGAGAGCATCTGGAACAGTGATAAAATAAGCGTCAAGAACTAGCACACAAACAGTGCAATGGGCCGGTATGTATGGCGATGGAAGGCGCAACTCTCGAGAGGCATATGTGGCAATAGACTAGAGAGCGTTCCAGTAAAAAGACAAAAAGGTGCAGAGTACGAAGCAATCATAAGAAGAGAACATGCAGATTGATGCACACAAAACCATACAACCCTAAAGCCAAGCCAGGCTAAGTACGGAGGCAAAAGAGTGGAGCCGCAGGGGGCGAATTAGGGAGGAGCGTGGCAGAACGGTCCATACGTAGTTAAGCCACCTCTATTTGCAACGTCTCGCGCACACGTACACTGGGGAACGCGCGCTGCCGCACGCCGTAAGCCCTGAAACGACGTGAAAAATAGGTGAAAATGGAGGCAAAAATGCCTCAAGCAAAGTCGGTATATAGCTTGTAGCTGGGCAGTGCGGAATATTTTCGGAGAATAGACTGATCACATTCCAATTGGAAATGCAAAATAGACTCGCCTTGAATGGGGGCATTTATTTGGTAATTAAACCGGACAGATTCAATGCCCGCGGGATGGACTCTAGATAGCTAGCATTGTAGGCCCAGATGCTGGCCATCTGGTCTGTAGGCCTTGTCACGTAGCACGGAGCACGCCCCGTTAGTCCTCTGGTACTTCATCGAACATCCAAAGCCAATTCTCGAATTCAGCTTCTTTCATCCCTTGTGGTGGTTGCGTGGAGTGTTGCTCAGCAGCCTGCTTCATTTTTATCGTAGAGGGACTGTCATCCCCCTCAATCAAACGTCGTGTATCGTATGCTCTTTTCGCGAAAACCCGGGCCCTCGATTCATCTTCATTTTCGGTGGCGATATCGAATGCATCTTTGTAAGCTCGAGCGAGACTCGCATCCCAAACTCCCTCCTCATCGAACAGACTGAACATCATATATAAGAGATTGAGCGCCATCTTTGCATCTAGATCACCCCAGAAGAAACTTCCGATGGAGCTGTCAATGAACTGAAGCTTCTTTAACCGTTCGTCGCTAAGTTTTCGCTGAACTTGGGGCAGTGAGCAGAGCTCGCATTTGCATTCGAACTTGAATTTCTGCTTTAGAAAACGCTGCCGCTCTGCGAATTCTGACGTACTGGGCAGATAAGAAATGGCTATTTCTTGCCCTGCCTCAATGTCCCGGAGGGCGTGAATGGTGAGCTCCCCAATATTCTCATTCCATGTATTCTGGGCATTGTGTCTGCAGGAATGATTGATTCGGGACGCATCGAGGAACAAACCACCAGATACATCGTTCGAGCCTACTAGAGGAAGAAAGTTGGTTCGAGCAATGCCGAGGGAGTGGCTATGAGCATCACCGTAAATGTTCATGAGGTCGAAGAAAGCGGCTTTTTGGTCAGCAGTGAGGCGTTTTACTTCATTTTCAACGATAACCTCTAGGGCTTCAATGTTGGGATCGCCTCGAGGTACTCTGAAAATTGGAGCTTCTGATAATAGACGTGTGCCCTTGGCTATCCTTTCTGCCGCAACTAGTCCCTTTCCTTTTCCAGCTATTGATCTGATAGCGTATGGCTTGCCAGACAGCTGGATAACATCTTTGCTGATCTTTGCGGCATCTTCTTCATTTTTAGAGCTTGCTGCGGGTTCAATAGTGTTGACAGAAAGAGGAAAGCTAAGATGTTTGTCAAACTGGCTCCAGTCGAGAAGAAACATGCCTCTCAAATCGGGATCTTGGAGAAGTTTGCAACTGGTCTTGTGAAATCGTTGAACTTTGTTTTGCATGACGCCATAACTTTTACGGTTAGCCTACCCCTGACCCACACTCTTGGCAGTATCTTAGTACGGTAATAAATAATGACATTAAAATAGATATCGTATCATACTCGTACGGGCCATGCCCTGTCTAGAACCTCTCACTTGCAAACAAGCCAAACAGACCAGTTGGCAGGATTCGGTCGGTTGTCTGGCCACTGCACTCCCGATTTGGGATTTCTAAAGTCTCACCAGTCCTTTCTATTAAAGGGGATTCTGGGCATAAGCGTATAGGCTGTTCAAGATGAGACATGTATAGAAAAGGCACATGGATCTGAGGCAATATAAACATTAATCAAAGGCCAGGGATAGGACTTTGTTCTGTAAGCGCGATAAATATGATACGATGTGACGAACAAGCGATTGCCAAATTTGTTGCAGACATAGCAAAAAGAAAGGACACTATTGGTCGATATTCGGCAGGCAACCAAAGGAGATTGGCTCCATTATAGGTTATCCAGGAATTGTCATCATTCAAACCATACCCGTATTGTTCTGGCAAGGTCGAACAGTGAGAAGCGGACGTGACGGTACCAGTGGATCCTATATCAAATGTGCCGATTGACGTGTGTAGATGATTGAAATTGACTTTATCAAATTGAACAAAGTCGGGGGAACTGATATGGAATGTTGATGCGCACTGGCCGGTGGCCGGATCCCAGATCCTGACTGTCCTATCATCTGACCCTGATGCGAGTCGGCTTCCATCTTGCGACCAGGCAATCGAGACGACCGCATCGCCATGCCCCTCGAGAGTTGACGCGCACTGGCCGGTGGCCGGGTCCCAGATCCTGACTGTGTTATCATCTGACCCTGATGCGAGTCGGCTTCCATCTTGCGACCAGGCAATCGAGGATACCGAATTGCTATGCCCCTCGAGGGTTTGAAGACATGCACTCCAATCTTTGTCCACCAATGGCTCATTCAGAACCCAGTCCGGTCTCTCCCTTTGATAACATTTTTTCGTGAGGCTCAACATGGGACTAAATATCAGAGGTGAACTGTATACTTGAAGGGGGCTACTTTCAATTGCTACCCTGTTGTATCCAATGAATCGGGAGGCGTCTTGAACTCGATATAAAAGGGCAGGTGGTTCGCTTTTTTCCTGTCATAGCAGTTCTAATGTCAGAAGTGGAGATGGTTTCGGTATATGAGCAATTACTCACCTGAAGTAAGCCCTCGAGCTTTAGCATAGCTGCTATGCCTTGTGATACGCTTCCTAGAATGCTCAGGGCTTCAAGCCAGTGAATGTATTTCTTTTGTAGAAAATCACCAACACACCCTCTCTCAACAACGTCAAGACCCTTTTTTTTATGGCATCCGCTATGATGAAGATGGTCAACCCAATAGACACACGCATATTGTGCAGCTGCTAATGGATTCGGACTGGGTGGTATAACTTTCTCAATCGGGAATCCAGGAAACTTAATTTGAAAGATGTCGCGCTGAAGTGTCTTGAACATGGCTTGAAGAGAACGAGAGAAAATTGTATTGTGTTCAGCTTCTATACCTCTAGGGAAAACCCCATTTTGCGTCTCTCTGAGTAGAAATTCCTTTGCAGACTGATGGAGGAAAATGATAATGTCTTCGCGCACAGTCAGAAACGAGCCACAAATCGCGATAATCTCTGATAGGGCTTCAGAGTCATCAGAGAGATCACCAGGTAGCTCAACAAGAGAGGCCAGCTCGCCAAACGCGATAGGCCGATACACTATAGACATGACAGCCAGTATTCGCTTGCAGAGCTCAGCATCTTCCGAATTGCGAACCTGATCGATCATCCGACTATACAACGCATTCAGTCCAGAAGGAAACGCCTCTAGCCTCTTAAGAGCGTTCCACCGCGATGTTCTACCAAGATCTTGACAGACCAAGGCTACCCAAAGGAAAGTGCCTTGTGAATTGGATGACAAGTGACGGCAGACTGTAACACGAGTTTCATCGCTATACTTTTTACCTTTCGCCAAATTGTGAACCTTATGTTGAATGAACTTTCTCACGGCTTCATATACAGATGCCTCATTTAGCTCTAATGAGACTGGAGCGGTCTGGGTAGTGTCAAGACGCTCTTCGATATCAGGCCAGTTGCGGCTCGAGACAATCCACTTTATGTGTGGGTAAGCAGACGATACCTGAGTAATCAAGTCGAGAAGGGAAGGTAGGCCTGTTGTGCATTCGTCTAGCGCGTCGATAATCAAATAGGTGCTCTGTAAGGTCGGGTCTTTCAGAATATCCGTGAAGATCCCCAAGAGGGCATTCCATGCGTTATATCCTCGAACAATGCTTTTCCCGCCTTTTCATACTGGCTCTGCACGTGGGAGAGAAGAGATGGCTGCTTCTTGACAAGCGAATATACTAAGCCACGGAGAACAGCCGTGGCGTTATTGATTCGCACGTCGGCAGCTTGGCAAAAAAAGAACGAGATATTCGTAGTGTCCCCAAATAGTCGTGGTAACTCCTCGATGATACCGCAGAGGAGCATTGTCTTGCCTTTGCCCGGATCACCTCTGACCCAGAGGAGACAGTTGTTCTGGTTGTCTCGCCATTGCTGAAACTCCTCGTTGTCGAGAATCCAGCTGTATGAGTCTTTGAGCAGCCCTCCGTTGGTGTTCTGAATACGATCTTTGTCATGGTGAGGATCAGTGATCCGGAGATCCCGCAGACACGCTTGATTTAATGAAGTCTCTGATTGTACTAAGGCAGTCACACCATTTAGTCACGTTCTATTAGAGTTACGTCTCCCCACTTACGGAAATGTACATTGACAGGACCCTCATTCTTCCCAATTTGGAACCCAGAATTTGAGTCGCCAAATGATATCGCAGATGTCATAATTGCCGTCAGGTAGTCTTAGGGGTAGTCGAGAACACATGGCTGAGTCGGCCAAGTACCCCGCTACCGGGTCACCTGTCAAGGTACGCTAGCAAGGAACCACTCATTCAGATTTCAGGCTCCTCGTTACTGTCGGCGTGGGCGCCGTATTGCAAAATGTAGGGTCCAATCAATGGTGTTCAACTCTCTGTATTGCTGTATCGGCTTTCCTAACAATTTATATGGACCGCCGATTACTAATTGTCAAAGTGCAAGATGGAATACATGGTTGAAACAAGGCATGATACCGGAAAATCATGTGACCATTGGTACTCGACATACCATACAAAAGTGTATATTACAGTTAGTCAGCAAGGTCCGTACAGATTGTATAAAAGACGGACCCATGTTATTTTAGTTTAGAGAGAGTTCTCAAGACCAGTCATTTTGACCATACATTTCAATACGATAGATTTCTGTCACTAATCTAAAATTACAAAATGCATAGGATCAATGGATCCTCCGGTATGCCGGTATGCCAGTGCATCTACTCCGACAGTTACACTCGAAGAATCAACTTATATTCTTTTCTGTTTTTTTCTTCTTTTGCTAGATTTAGTGGTAAATGCGTAACCCCATGGATGATTAATTTATCTGCCCTTCGTGAAGAGGACTACTATCAATTCTTCAAAGCGGTGATGGGCATGGAGTGTCAACCGTATTAGTATTTCCAGTAAATTACAGACTAATTTATCATTTTATTTCGCCTTACAATACAGTTCACTATCATAAAATCCGCTAACCCAACCACAGACTAGCGTGTTTCAGAGTTGAGTTTGGGGAAGAATCCAAGAGAGTTAAATACCGCTCCGCACGAATCGATTCGATTCGAACTAATATTGAACATAACGATTCGTACTGTTGAAATAATTGATTGACTTATTGTCCTTTATTTTACAGGGGCGGGGTGCCTCATATATATCTGTTCCCAATCCCTGCCATAAGGTTCAGCCACCATGATACCCAACACAGCCACCGTGATACTCAACACTCCCACTCGATGGCAACCAACATCAAGGGTGTCAGCGACCATTCATCACGAGTGTGAAGGGCCCCGTTAAAACCTTCAAAAAACCTTTAAAGGAAAAGAAGGAAAGGGAACCCGTGCGGCTTAGTTTCTGCCCAAGATCCGTCACTTGGGAGGTATCACTCAATCCCAAGCCCTCTGCGAAACCATTCAAATCGTTCTCGCGCAAGAGGCTTCGTGAACCCATCGGCAATTTGCTCAGTAGTTGGAACGTATTTCAGCTCCACTGTTCCAAGGTCTTGGACCTCTCCTTGCCACTTGCGTTGGATTTCCATATGCTTCGTGCGGGAATGGTATTGTGGGTTCGAGGACAGGGCGATGGATCCTTGGTTGTCACCACAAATAATCGTTGCGCCTTTTCCTTGACTCATGTTTAACTCATTGAGAAGCCTTCTCAACCAAATTGCTTCTTTGGTTGCTTGTGTCTGGCCTAGAAATTCAGCTTCACAGGTCGAGAGGGTAACGACGCTTTGGCGCTTTGATTGCCAACTGATTGCTCCACTCCCGATATTGAAGAGGTATCCAGCTGTTGAGCGTCTGGTGTCGCGACATTCATCCCAGTCTTGCGTCCGTAAAGCCTTTCAGCATCTGGGGATGGCCCTTGTACGCGAGTCGGAGGCCTTTTGTGCCGTTAAGATATCGCAGGATGCGTCGAGCCAGTTTCATGTGTTGGGGTCCAGGATTTGCTAGATGCCTGCTCGCCATAGAGACGGCATACGCGACGTCCCCCCTGGTTCCAAGCATAATGTACATCAGAGATCCGACAATGCGTTGGTATATGATCCTTTGACTTGGAGGACAGCTGTATCCTGGACTATTCTCTGGAAGTGGTGAGGTTTCTATTGGTATGCTGACGGGAGCGCTGTTGCTGATTCCGAACTGGCGAGCGACCTTGTCAATATACGCTTCTTGACTTAGGTACAGTATCCTGTTCTGACGGTCTCGCTGGACGGACATCCCGAGATAGTAGCTGCACGGTCCGAGATCTGTCATTTGAAAACGGTTTCTGAGGCTCCGCTTGATCTTCTTTATCTCCGCAATGCTCGGTCCCACAATCAGGAGATCATCGACGTACACCGCGATATACATATTGCTCCGGACGAAAGTCCCAAGATCAGCGCTGATTGGTTCGAATCCGAGATTCCGTAGGAAATTTGTAAGGGTCTGGTACCAGATCCGAGGAGCTTGTTTTAGGCCATAGAGTGCCTTTCGAAGTTTGCAGACCCTAGATGTGCCGTCGGTCATGTGGTGAGGCTGTTCGACGTAGATCTCGTAGTCTATGTATCCGTATAGGAATGCCGTTTTGACATCCATTTGCTCGATCTCTAGATCTAAGGCCGCCGCGATTGCGAATAGAGCTTTGTAGCTCATTGGCTTGACGACCGAGGCAAATGTTTCGTCATAGTCGATACCCTCTTCTTGTGTAAAGCCTCTCACTACCCATCGACTTTTGTGACGGATGACTTCGCCATGCGATCCCCGTTTGAGTTTGAAGACCCATTTCCCGCTGAGGATCCGCCGATCTTTGGGAGGATCAACAAGCTCCCATGTTTTGTTTTGGTTGAGCGAGTTCACTTCGTCAAGCATTGCCTTTTCCCATTCGAGCCAGCTTGCATCGTTCTTCGCTTGATGCAGAGTCTTTGGCTCAAAAGGTTCTGTTTCCTCTGCAGCCACTGTTAAGAACTTTGGGATGACGTTCTCTTCGGGTATATTTATTAACGCAAGCTCCTCTTCGCTGTTACTAGAAGTCTCTAGTGTGACCTGCGGAGCGCGAATTTTAAGTTCAGGGTGGTGTTCTAGTGCTTCTTGTGGCACTTCGTGAACTGGGCGGTCAATCTGGAGTTCTGGATATCGTTGCCATTCTCCTGGAACTAGACCTTGTTGAGCGTCGTCTTGTTGCTGGTCGCCGCCGGGTGGTGAGTCATTCCTTTGGATGATGTCTTGTAAATCATCTGCAAATGGTCCAAAGGTATCATCACTCCGTGTGGGCGACAAGGTCCTGTCTCCCTGTACAGCAACAGGTGGCTGCGAGTCATCGTCACTCGATTGAGACGACGCTTGTGTCTGCGAGTCCTCGTCACTCGACTGGGTTAGCACTCGTGAGTTATCGTTACTCGATCGAGGCAGTATGTGCGAGATATCGTTCCTCGACTTAGGTAGGGCCCGCTCTGATGGTGCCATCGACAATTGGCGCCCAGAGGCGGGCACGGATGATTGCCGTATGCCTACCGACGGTTGATTTATTAGTCCCACCGTCTTACTCCCCCCTGCGGTAGCAGCCGTTGCCTCAGGAGAGCCGTCTCGTCTGGCTCCCACATCTTCTATAGTCTGTGTGGAAGGAGCTGTAAGGACTTCGTGAAATTCAGCGTTTGGGGTCCCAACAATTCGTCCATCTTCCAATAAGATACGGTAGTTGGTATTTCCCTCATACCCTAGTAGGATGCATGGCCTTGTTCTTGGCTCTGAGAGTTTCTTCCTCTGCTTCGGTGGGATCAAGTATTCTCCTTTGGATCCGATCACTCTGAGTCGTGATAGGTCCGGCTTATCGCCGTACCACACTTGATACGGAGTCATATTGAGCTTTGATGACGGTGACCGGTTGGAGAGGAAAGCTGCGGTTCGAGCAATTTCTGGCCAGAATTTAGGTGGTAGTTTCGCATGTGCTAATGTAGGTCCAACCCGATCATAAATTGTCTTGTGGGCTCTCTCGGCAACCCCATTCTGCTGGTGTTGATCAACGCCCGTGACCTCGGCTTGGATCGCTCGTGCAAACAATGTGAACTTCATTTCTTCTCCCACTTGCTCAGGGATCCGGTCGAGGCGTATTCGTCTACATTTTCGTTCAGGGCGTTCGTTATGATCGAGAAAGAAACGAAGCGATTCTACGACAAATTCTTGTCGTCGTGGTATAGGAATAATCTCTATCCAGCCCGTGAAGTCGTCGACGATGGTGAGCCAATAATGACTGCCGTCGAGGCCCTCGTCAAATGGCCCTGCGACATCAATGTGAAGAAGTTCCATTGCATATTCCCCTCGTCTGCTTCTCCCGAGCGTTTGTGGGGCTTTTCAATCATTCGTCCCTGGAGGCATGGGTTGCATGGCTGACGTGGTTCCCTGTCCTGGATGCCGTGGGCCTGCTTCTTAAGCCGTTGTAGGTTCGCATCGCTCATGTGAGCTAGCCGTCTATGCCAACGAGTCATTTGAGGACTGACATGGTAGGAGGGAAAGGTGAGATTCGTCCATAGATTGAGGGCGTAGACTCCATGATACTGGCTAGCAGTGTATAGGTTCTTTCCGTTTGACTTGTTGCGAATACTCGCACTTTGGCTTGAAAATTCCACTTTTGCTCCTCGTTTGAGAAGCTGGAGCACCGATATGAGGTTTGCGTGTGCAGATGGGACGTAGAGGACATTATCAAGTACAAGCCATTTCCTTCTGCCTTGTACATTGCACATAATATTGACTGTCCCCACTCCCGAGGGAGTCGTAGAGGTATCGACGCTTCTCAGTGGTGGTCCATGGTACTTGTCCATCTTTACAAATCTTGAGGCATTATTACACACGTGCTGAGCACATCCACTATCGATGATCCACGCGTCACGGATCGACAGGGCTTTTGTAGCCATCATTGTGGGGATGTGGTCAAACAGGGCGAGGTTACCTTCAACATCCTTTCCGAATGCTTTATTAACATCTTCTCCGGAGACCTTTGTGGCCATAAAAGTGGGCTTCTTTGGATCCCTTGGGCCACCGACATCATCGTCTTCGTCATCCGTGGAGGGCCGTCGCTTCAATGGCTTGCGTGCGCCTGTATGTGAATTGGCTGGCTTTGACTTGTGGCTCTTTCCGTCTTTCTTCTGATCCTTCGGTCTTGAATTTTTGCTGAAGCACTCAGAGTCCACGTGATAAGGTTTCCGGCAGAAAGAGCAATATGGGACGTTATCGATCTCGATTCGACATGTCGTTCCGTCGGATGACGGTATGACTTTCTTGTCACCTGGCCCTCGGATTATAGCGAGAGCAGGAAGCGCTTGCGCCTCTGTTGGTTGTTTGTTTAATTGCCCCTTCCTATGCTCTTCCTCAATTGCCTTGTTCTCGATATAGTCGAACGTGGGCGCCGCTTTCGTGATGTTACCATTGGCATCTCTTTCATTAACAAGGTCCATTTGTCGAAATATATGATCACGGAAACTTTCATAGTCAGGACCTAATGCGTGTACGAAAAAGAATGTTCGCTCAATTTCGGAGGTCACGCAGTCAGGGTCAAGGAGAAGCTTCTCAGCATGGATCTTCCTGATCTCGGCTCCGAGGGCTTGAGCGCTTCCACATTTCTCTCTTGCGAGGGACATGTACCGTCGCTGGAGGTTAACGTATGTGCCAGTCCCTTCTGGTTTGAAATTGTCTTTAACTGCCTGTAAGAGTGCGTGGACTCGAGAGATCTCAAAGGCGCTGATCCTTTGTGCCGCATTGTGTGTCAGCTTTGCCGTGATCATCGCAGAGTAGAACTTTTGGCGATGAGTCCATTGCCGTGCTTCTTCTTCCTCTATCGGTGGAGTCGTTCCATCGTCGGCAACGGCGGATATCCGAATGAACTCATGGACCTTCTGATTCCACTTAAACCAGTCACTGGCATTATCAAGTATTGGAATGCCATTGTAGAATGCATTTAATCCAAACTGCTCAAATTTCGTGATGTCAGTCATGGTGTAGGTGGACGCTCCTCTGAACTGAAGAATTCTGGACTTGGTCTGTCGTTGGGCAGACTAGAAGTAACGGAGGAATCGTGGTCTGAGGGGCTGAGGGAACGTGCTTCTAAGCCGAAAAGTTCCAGGCTTGATGCGGCACTGGGCAGACTTGAAACGACGGAAGGACTTCGGTCAGACGGATCTGGCGAAGGTGATTTGGATGGAGGAAGGTAGTCTGTGTCTGGTGCCCCGTCCAAATCCAAGTGTTTTCTATACGACTTGAAGAAGTGGGGAAAGCGAAGCCGGTCGACAGGGTGTCGTGGCAGACTCTCGAGGAAGCTTTGACACCTTTTTGGCCGAAAATTGTATCGGTTTATCCTGTCAACGGGCGCAATAAGCCGGTTGTCCTCCTCACGCCTTAACGTAGAGGATCCGTGAGCTCCAACGTTGTCTTTAGGCTGGGGCACAGGACGAGAATGCGTGGAGTTTTCGTTTCGAGAAGTGATGTGAGAGGTAGTATTTGAACCAGCGACAGTCGACGCACGGCTTATCCGCTCCTCAAGCGTTAGGCGGTTATACATCCCAACCAACGACGTCTTTGTGAATGATGGGAAGTGCTTCCTCCGGATCCGAGCATAAGACCATTTACGGTTGCGGCAATGCGCAATTAAATTGATTTCTTCATCCGTCCACCGATGGTATTGTGGCTTTGGCCTTTCCATCCTGATCCCGGCCCAGTTGGATTTGAGTCATCGAATCTTATGGGGCGGCTTATGGGGCGGCAGCGTGATATCCTGTGGTAGTATCTGTGACAGTAATGGTGTGACTTCGAATCGGGGGGGAGAAATCGATTCCTTTCACTCTCCCCAGGGGGGTTCTGAACTCGTGACTTCGACGGTTTCTCACCAAGGTACTGAGTCAATCTTGTCAGATTCCTGAGTTGATGAAGTTATCACTAAATGGGGGAGCTTAGCTGTGGATAGCAGTTAAAGGATTGAGGGTTGTCTTTTTGAGTTTCTGCTGCCTGACCGCCCGCCCGAGGGTTGCGCCACCCGGGCTCATAACCTGTTGAAATAATTGATTGACTTATTGTCCTTTATTTTACAGGGGCGGGGTGCCTCATATATATCTGTTCCCAATCCCTGCCATAAGGTTCAGCCACCATGATACCCAACACAGCCACCGTGATACTCAACACGTACGAATTCGAATTCAAGACCGATTCGAATTCGATTCGAAGTTCGCGAACTTTTTTGTTCTAAAGCTTCATTGGGAAGGCGGTCAATCACGCCTGTTGTTCAATACGATAGCCAGCCATCAACACCTCATACAGGTAGTCTAATAATTAGTTAACTAATAGTTGGATACAGAGATAAGTAGGCTAGATTCAGTCTGATATCAAAATTGGGCAATCTGGCCTTAAGATTAAGAAGCTGTAGGGCAGTATCAATAGATGCAATTTTCGTCCAAAACCTGCATCCAAATATATATTATTCGACTCCTAAGGTTACTCCACAAATCGATAATCTTATATGTAATCTGTTTTGCTTCAAATTATACTAGCTCATAGATCGTACTGAGATACACGTAATATATCAATATAGAGTCATAATATGAATAGTTGCACATTGCATTTAATGAAGAGTAGATGGATAGTCTCATCGGGTTAGCGGAGACTCCACAAGAACGTGTCTTCGCGCATACGTGCTTTTACCAAGAACAACATCCAAATCGGGTCCAAAAGCTACTGCAAACCGTCACTTCAGGGTGCCCGAGGGTAAGCGATCGATCAAGACACAAGCTTGAAATACTAATATAACGTTACAGATGACTTCTCCACTTGCTACAACATTTGGCTGTCCTAATACTAGGAAGAATAAACGCGATTATGCGGCGCTTAATAAATATGGCCTCCTTGCAGAGGATATACCACTTCCGCCTCCCCGAAAGAAGATGGCGGTCCGGTCCGCCCTTAAGTCGCCGACTCCTCCGATTTCAACCTCTCCTACGGCTCCCAGCAATGTCTCTATGAGTTTATCGAATCTTGATACGGATATACGTCCTTCGCAATCAGTATCTCAGGTCGAATGCGAGGTAGAGAGGATCGAAATCAAGCAGAAAGATGAGACTAGGTCGAAAGAGCGGAGCTGGGTTTGGAAACACTACCTTAGTACACCTGAATCTGGTACCTGGAGATTAGGAAATAAGGAGCGGTCCGAGCTTAAACACCTGTGTATTGTGTCGCCATCCACCTGCCGATTCTTTCGATTTGCATCGAATCTGCGATCTTCAACCACAGCGTTGAAACTGCACCTGCAGCAAACCCACAAGCTCTTCCAGGACGGCCATTCAGGGTGCCAAGGTCCGTTAAGCTCATGGATTTCTAAGGAAAAGAAGCTCCCACTCGAAGAAGCTGTCTTGAATTGGATTGTATCGACCTGCCAACCGTTTACATGTGTCGAACAGCCTTCGTTCAAAGCTATGTTGAGGTCTGCAGGCTTTCAGGACTCCGTTCCAAGTGCGGATACTGTGTCGCGCCGATTATGTCTTCGGCTTGATGCTCTTGACAGTGAGCTTCGAACCTTAATGTCTTCAGCATCCTCAATTGCGCTATCTTTGGATGGTTGGACAAGTCAGAATTCATTGCCAATGCTAGCAATTAATGCTCACTGGATGTCCTCTGCCTTCCAGAAATATCGAGCTTGTATTGAGTTCGTTGAAATTGAAGGCAGCCACTCTGGAGAGAACCTTGCTAATATCGTTGCGACGGTTCTCGAGAGGTTTCATATATCTGATAAAGTAATGACAATTACAGCTGACAACGCATCGAATAACGATACCCTACACCGATATTTTTACCAAAAGCTGTCTCAGCGGTACGATGAGTACCTGGCCGAGACTATCATCCGAGAAGGGACGATGAAATTTACCCATAACTCCCAAATCCGCTGCTTTGCTCACATCTTGAACTTGGTTATGAAAACTATATTGAGGTCTCTACGCGCTAGTTCGCATAAGGAAGCCTGTGATCTCCTTGATGATGTTGCTAAGCGGAGCTGGAAGACGGTCAACGCTCCTACCTCGCCTATTGCAAAGCTTCGACTACTTGTCCTTTGGATTGCACGATCTCCTCAGCGGATACAGAATTGGGATAATCGACCTGGCTGTACAAAAGCTATCAACTACGACGTTGATACTCGATGGGACTCTACCTTTGTTATGATTGTGAGAGCCGAAGAGTGTCGCCGTCAGCTCGAAGATACAGTCAACGATGATCCAGATATCGAAGCCTTACGTCTCACACCCAGCGACTGGAGACAGCTCTCGGATATCAAGAAGATACTGGCTCCCTTCAACGCATATACCGAGTACGTCTCTCGGGATAGCCCTTCAATTCATATGGCGGCGCGTATGTTTGGAGAGCTCCGTTCTATACTCCTCGCTATTAAGGAACGACGAGGCGAGTGGCAGAAGGTCTCACCAGCAATAACTGTTCCTGTTTCCGATGGAACCTCACTCCTGGAGAAGTACCACGACTGCGTCAAAGACAACGACATATACTATATCGCAAGCGTTCTGGACCCTCGAATCAAGACCAAGTGGCTCAAAACGCTACCAGATGGAGAGAAGATTATTGACCGAATCCGGGAGTTCCTGAAGAAAGCATATTCCACTCCAAAACAGCCTGTATCGACTACTCCAAGCACCAATTGGAAGAGCTTCGAATATCGATTTCTGGAAGCCTTTCAGCCTACACAGTATAACGTCGCTGAGTCTGATATCGACAAGTATCTCGATACTCCGACAATCAGCACTGGTTTCGATATAAGCCAGAGCCAGTCCGAGTTTATACGAAACTGGTGGAAGGCCAACATGCTTGAATTTAGTTGTATGGCAAAGGTAGCACAAGATCACCTTGCTATACCGGCAGCAGAGGTAGATATTGAGAGATTGTTCAATGGTGGGAGAGATGTGCTGGGGATTCGACGTTTCTCCATGAAAGGCAAGACCCTTGGGACCTTGTTAAGGCTGAAAGATGCTGCACGTTGGAAGTCTTAATAGTTATACAGTAATAGCTTTTTGGGCATACAGGAGTTTGATATTCTAGACCTTATTTGCAGAAGTATTCTTGTAGGGACCGGGCATCTCGAAAACTCGTTTCACGAGCCATTTTTCCTAAAAAGGCTAGATATTAGTTCGCGAACCTGTTCGAAATTCGCGAATTTTGACGAATCGAATCGGCCATAGATTCGAAGCCCCGAAACCAAGGTTCGAATTCGATTCGATTCGCCGAAATTCGCGAACTTCGAACAGTTCGAAAATTCGTGCGGAGCGGTAGAGTTAAATGGTGAAACTGATTTCGAGCGCGTCTGTAGCCTCATGTTTCCCTCTGAATAAATAAGTAATATACCTCTGAATTACAACAGTTAGGTAGAAAATCATTGATGTGGACAGCCAAGCGTCCACGAATACGTTTATATACATTGTGTACCGCCGGTAGCGATATTTTAAGTGCAGATTATCTATAGTCATTCTCCATGTATTATGCTCGGGGCTCATCAAAATTGTTGTTTAGAATCGTTCAGCGTTTTCAGGCACTATCACGTGAGGCTCGCAGTTCTAGGCCTCGCCAATACCCGCCCACCGCCCAAACCCGCCCGCGAAAACCCAGCCCATGGGCCGGGTTGGGTCTTAGT
>JAHAQQ010000122.1:0-46832 GCA_019190355.1 Penicillium palitans
TGAAGCATGTGAAGCATGCAAACAAAGGAAAGAATAAGCGAGCGTAATGTATGCAGAGCATACAGATCGTGACAATATTACTTAAAAGAAATATATTTTATTTCTACCCTTTAGATATAAGAGAATTATATCCAAACTAGTTTAGAAGGCTTTATATAATAACTAGATATACTATCTATTTTCTAACCGAGGTTAGAAATATAGGGTCTAGAAGGCTTTATATAATAACTAGGTATACTATCTATTTTCTAACCGAGGTTAGAAACATAGGTTTTAGAAGGCTTTATATAATAACTAGACTATACTATCTATTTTCCGACCGAGGTCGGAAATATAAGGTTTATTAAGGGTCCGGATGAGGGTTAGAGGGTCCGGATAAGGTTTATTAAGGGTCTAAACGAGGTTTATTGAGGGTCTGAACGAGGTTCGTCGAGGGTCTATAAGGTTCGTTAAGGGTCTATAAGGTTCGTTACGGGTAACCCTTATAAACTAACTAATAGTAATAGTTTATTAAATAGTTTAATAGATCTACTTAGTAAAAATAGTAAATTTTAGTCCTTTATACTTTAATTATAGAAAATAATTTACTATAAGTTATTTACTCCTTACTATATTTATATTTACCTATATTAAATATATTACAATTTTCTAATACTTATACTTCCTTAAACTACGAGGGGGCTTCGTTAGACGCTCTTTAATATCTTCTCCCTAACGATATACTATTTATAACCCCTTACGCGTTAAGAAGTTAATAAACCTTAATATCGGTACGTAATAGTTATTAGTTCGCCCCTCTTAGCTCTTTATAATATATACCTTTACCTCCTTATCTTATAATACTAAATCCCGACTATATTAATTCCTTCGCTTTATACTATAATATAATAAATAAGGAATTCGTTAAATAGTAGCTTTAGATAGAATTCGGGAAGTCTAAGCGCGTAAACTAGGACGCGCGCTATTAAGTAGAATACTAGAACAATTTCGACTAAGTAGCGAATACTAAAGATAGGAAGCTAGGTATAATATATAAGTAATATTAGAAGGTTCTTAATTATCTAGTAGCTGCTTATATAGGTATATTATCTATAAATAATTATAGGAAGGGGGTTAACTATACTAAATTCGCGTTAAGAAGACCGAATATTAAGAATTTACTTAAGACAGCTATATATTATATCTCCTTATATTATCTTTATTACTAAATTATCTATAGATATTAAATAAACTAGCTCTTATCTTCTTATAGGATATTTAAGAGTAAAAGCTATTAAGTCTTATTACTATTTTATATCTCCTATTTTTATTCCTTAAATACTAGAAGTTTACCGATATTATTAAATACATATATCTTACTCTAACTATACTAACTATTCCCTTATAACAAACTATCTGTAAGCGGTTAAAGGCATTTATCTATAAATACTAAGAAAGACTCCTCTAGAGTCTACTACTAAAGATAAAGCTCTCTCTTACGCTAGACTATTAGATATCGCTATTTTAGTAGGCGTTTATAGTAGTAATAGGCTACTTTCTAAATAAAGATTAGGAGTACTATAAGGTTCTCCTTAGCTTCGAGCTACTCTCTAGTATGTGACGATTGAGACTGAACTGCACTGTCCTTTCTGCCAGTACTGGCCGCCTGCGGGGTTTTCTGCCAGATGTCTCTGACTTGTAGATGTTTGCATGGTTTGTATGAGGAGACAGGACCAGGACCCATAAAGGTCCTGCCAAGCAGGTTTCCTCTCTTCTTCTTTTCTTTTACTCCCTGTACTTAGTATTCTCGTTGAAATGCACTCTTTTGTTTAAAGAACTGGCTGGTAACATAATACTAAGTACCATTTTCAAACTTCACGAAGCAGTACGACTGTACGGACCATCCACTGCGATTGGTCCCGGTCACGCTTCACCCCACTTCCCGTTCCTTGGCATCGTATAAGCCAAGACTCGAACCGAACCGAATTTAGTCTGACCAATCACGATGGTTAGGACTAAACGACACCCGATGAACCGTGGCAAGCAGCCGGTTGCTGCTGTGCCTGATGATGAAGAAACTCCTGAATATGTGACAGATGTTCACGAACCGAAGACCCCGATTACCGAACCGATGAGACCAGTTAAGACTGGAGAACATGAAGATAAAGATGATGATAACGCCGGAAAAGGATCTTCCTCTGTACGCGACCGACTGCTGAAGACTCCATCAAAGGAGAGATTCCAGGAACTTATCCGTCAGTATAAGCGACTAGAGCAAGAGAACCAAGAGCTTAAGGACGAGCTCGCAGTTCTTCTTACAGAAAGAGTTAAGGCTACTAATACAATTGAGAGCCTTAAGGTCGAGCGTGACGAAGCGATCGCTTATTATAAACATGCAATCCGAGCTCGTGATGGTCTTGTATACCAGCTCGTGAATCGTATTAGCGCACCGATTGTGGAGGCTGGCCGGAAGACTACGAAGATGCCAGACGCTCCGATGCTTAGCGACGGCAAAGTAGTCCGATTTGAGACCTGGGAGACCGTGATGCGACAGAAGCTCGAGGCAAACACTGATCACTACCCGCTGCCTATATACCGCAAGCTTTACGTACAGAGTCGTTGCGAGGGCAAGGCCCAGCTGCACATCGCACCCTGAATGAGTTCCGATTCTAGCAACCCGTATGGAGACGCTGAGGATATGATTGTTCACTTAAAAACTGTTTTTGCGAACCCGAACCGACGTGCTGAGGCATACACTATATACCACAAATTGATGATGAAGCCTAAGGATGATTTTACTGACTTCCTTGCTGAATTTATGCAGCTTGCTAAAGAGGCTGCTGTGATTGAAGAAAACTGTAAACGTGATTTGTACTCGAAGCTGCCATACCTACTACAAAGCCAGGTAATGTGGGCAGTTAACCAGGACACCGTGACATTCGAATCATTCTCTAAGATCTGTCAGAGCATGTCTTACGAGATCAGTCTCCAGTAGGAGGCAAAGACTACGTCCCGCGCGCGATCTACTGCTGTTTCCGGCAGTAGTACGGGAACGACTACGAAGCTAACATACATTCCCCGTATGAAACGCGAAGAAAGCTCTAACTCTGGAAGACTCTCGAACTCCGAGCGAGATATATTGATAAGAGAAGGACGATACTTCAACTATAAGGAGCAAGGACATATGACCCGTGAATGTCCGAAGAAGAAGCTAGCTGGCACTGTTGCTGCAGCTCACCCTTCTCCCCGTATTATTGAACTTGACGATGAAGAGGACGACTAGGGAAAAGCCGATGCCTAGGCTAAGTCTCCTGCCTAGGTGGACAGAAGGTATCACTGTACTCGCTAGATTTATATAAGTTGATAGGCGGTCCTAGAGATAGTTTAGTTTTCAATACTAGACTGATGTATAATAGACGCTCTTTCTCTATTTCAGCGCTTAGTGATACTAGAGCAGATGGATACGTGTTCTTGAATCGAGGATTAAGTGTGCTCCTCGGTAAACGATTTGGATTGAAAGTAGAAAGCATAGGATAAGAGTGTCCTGTTCAAGGATTTGACGGAAAGCTTAGCAAGCCGATCACGTATGTTACTTTCCTTATAATGTGCGTGGATGGCAGAGTGCAGTAGCAAGTTCCAATGCTAATCGCGGATCTCGGAAAATACGATATGATTCTTAGAAGGAAATGGTTTACAGATCATGACGTCTTGTTAGACTGTTGTCGGTATCGAATGATCTGGCCAGACGAGAAGACGCTCTTCGACGATATGTCAAGCAAGATGGCAGTACCAACGCCCACTGCTATTCTCCAGAGACCGAAGCTAAATCCTGATCATTAAGCTGATATTGATCGACGAGACCGTCTTTTCGGTCGAGAAGAATCGAAAACAAAGGACAATTACAGATATATATAAGAACGGCAGTACGGGTATTAGCAGATCGAAGAATAACGGAAGATAAGCCGTAATCTGAACGACGAAAGTAAGATAGCGGTCTCGAAGACTCAACGACAAGAGAAATTACCGTCGATCGATATTAGTACTATTAGAGGTGTCGGTTTTAACAGACTCTACGAGAAAGGAAGGGTTAGCAGAGAAGTCGAAACCTTTACAACTTCGCTCTATGAGATTGACCATATCATCGATATGAAGAGCGTGCAGACTCGGGACCCCGAAATTGATTAGATCTTGATGACTCTCCCGAAAGAATACCATGACCTAGTAGAAGTCTTTTCGAAGAAAAAATCCGACGAGTTACCACCCTATAGACCTAGTGTGGATCATGATATCATTCTTAAGGCAGAAGCGCAACCCGGATATTATCCTCTCTATAAGCTGTCACTTGAAGAGTTGAAAGCAGCGAAGAAATATATCCTCGACAATCTTGAAAAAGGATTCATCGTTCTAAGTTCAGCTCTATATACATCCCCGATCTTGATGGCAAGAAAACCTAATAGGGGACTTCGATTCTATGTTGATTTCCGGAGGCTGAACGCAATCATAAAGAAAGACTGTTACCCTCTACCACTAATCGATAAGGTACTACAACAAACGAGTAAGGCCAAGATCTATATGAAGCTTGATATCCAGCAAGGCTTCCACCGAATTCGTTTGATACTAGGGGTAGAGGACCTCACTATATTCCGTATAAGATATAGATCCTTTAAGTACAAAGTGACACTATTCGGATTAACAAACGGACCCGTAACCTTTTAAAGATTTATGAATAACGTTCTTCGAGAATGCCTAGACGAATACGCGGTTGTCTTTATAGATGATATCTTAATCTATAGTGAAAACGTTGAAGATTACTAGCGATAGGTCAGAGAGGTACTCTATCGTCTACAAAAAGCAGGGTTATAAGTTACGTTATCAAAATCTAAATTCTCTGTAAAGAAGACTAAGTTCCTCGGATTTATTGTGAGTACTGATGGTATAGCCGTTGATCTAGAGAAGATTCGTGTGGTCTAGTTGTGGATAGTACCGACTATAGTGAAAGGAGTGTAGTCATTCCTAGGATTCTGCAATTTCTACCAACGATTTATTTAAGGATATAGTACAATTTTAAAGTCATTATATTGGTTAACAAGACAAGACGTCCCGTTTGAGTGGTCAGAGAATTGTAAGAAGGCATTCTAGACTCTGAAGAAGAAGCTAGTTAGTATACTAATCCTCCGGCACTATGATCCAGTTCGATGGACCCGGGTTAAGATAGATGCATCCGACGGAGTTCTGGGAGTAGTACTCTCTTAATACTATAAGAAGGAAGATTTTTGGTACCCGGTAGCGTTCTATTCGAAGATAATACAACCCGCAGAATTGAACTACGAAGTACGCGATAAAGAACTCCTCGCGATCATTCGCGCTTTATAGGAATAGAGACCTGAACTTAAAGGTCTATTCTAGAAGGATCGTTTCGAGATTCTCACTGACTATCAGTCACTTAAGTACTTTATGACAACCCGACAAATAAACCAATGATAGGCGAGATAGAATGAGTTCCTATCTTAGTTCCGTTTTATGATTAAATACCGTCCCAGAAAGAAGAATATTATTGCTGATATTCTATCACGGAAAGAGTCTCCTTATATGGATAACGGACGATAGTTTATGATGCTTCCGAAAGACTATCTTAAGGAAGGAGTTTACCCAACCTATTTGGCTCCTATTCACTCTAAAGAGATAGAGATGGTAGGGATTGTTGAACGGATAAAGCAAGCTAATTGTTAGAGTTTAGAGTTAGACGAATTTCGTCGAAAAGCATAGGAAGGGAGTGGTTCTCGATAGACAATATAGGACGGATTGCTCCTTTATGAAGGACGGCTCGAAGTACCAGACGATAGGGATCTCCGTGCTCGACTGCTTGATGAGATACACCAGCAACCTTTAACGGCCTATCCGGGTATAGAAAAGATGAAGAAGCTGGTTTCGATAAGATATCACTGGTATGGATGGGTAACTGACGTAAAACGATATATTGACAACTGCCTGATCTGTAAGCGTATAAAGGCCTGGAGAGATCGAGTACCTGGATTATTACGACCACTGCCGATTCCGGAGCGACCTTGGTAGCATCTCTCTATGGATTTCCGTTCGTTCCTAAAGGACCGTTACAGGTACGACGCGGTTTTTGTGGTCGTGGACCGTTTGAGCAAAAGACCGATATCGATCCCTTGTTAGAAGGAAACAAAGGCAAAGTAGATAGCTCGTTTATTCATTGACTATATTATCCGAATCACGGGAATTCCAGAGACAATTGTCTCCGACTGTGGAGGTTAGTTTATCTCCGAATTCTGGACTGAATTCTATAGGATCCTTAGAATTAAGAGAAAACTGTTAATGGCATACCACCCCCAGACGGATGGACAGAGTGAGATCGTAAATCAATATATGGCATAGAGATTACGACCGTATGTTGAGCAGAACTAGGACAACTGGTCGGAGATCTTACTAATGGTTGATTTCGCTGCCTCGATCCTCCCTTAGGATATAACAAAGAAGTCACCTTTCTTTGTAGAAAGAGGATACGAACCTTCGATAACGTTCGACTGGAAAGATCAGGAGACGGTGACTCCAAACGAGTAAGATGCGGTACAAATGCTCTCCGAGTTATAGGACATCTAGACTCAGACAAAGGAGCAAATCGCGAAGTCGCAGCAATTGCAGATTCGTCGAGCGAATAAGTATCGTCGAGAAGAGGATTTCGGAATTGGTGATTCGGTATTCGTTACAACTAAAGACTGGTTATAAGATCGACCTAGCAGGAAGCTTTCCTACCTAGCGAGTAGACCATACAAGATTATCGAGAAGGTAGGCAACTCCTACAAGATAGATCTTCCGGAAGCGATTCGAGTGTACCCTATCTTCCATCTAAGCAAGTTGCGGAGGGTAGCGACGACAGAGCCTCTGGAGGGACAACACATAGATCCGTCTCCACCAATACAGGTCGGAGAGACAGACGAATGGGAAGTCGAAAAGATTCTAGACGTCAGATCGCACTATAGGAAGTTACAATACAGAGTACAATGGGTGGGACATGACCTCGATTTACAATGGTATCCTGCCGGCGACATGAAACATGTACCAAGGAAAATACAGGAGTTCCATGCGCAGTACCCTGCAAAGCCCGGTCCCCCTATACGTTTACAGGAATGGCTTGATGCTGATGAAGAAGACCGAGTCCTCGAAGATCACGTTGATGACAACAAGCCAGCATTCAGGGACTGAATGCATTCTTAGTCGGGGGTTATGTGACGATTGAGACTGAACTGCACTGTCCTTTCTGCCAGTACTGGCCGCCTGCGGGGTTTTCTGCCAGATGTCTCCGACTTGTAGATGTTTGCATGGTTTGTATGAGGAGACAGGACCAGGACCCACAAAGGTCCTGCCAAGCAGGTTTCCTCTCTTCTTCTTTTCTTTTACTCCCTGTACTTAGTATTCTCGTTGAAATGCACTCTTTTGTTTAAAGAACTGGCTGGTAACATAGTATATACTCTAGATCGAATCTTAGTAAGGTTATTACTCGGATATTATAAGAATATAATATTTTTAATTAAGTACTTATAATCACTACCGATAATATCTTAAATAATATAATACTAGTTTAGGCTATAAACGACTTAGTAAGGACTATCTAATTAAGTACTAATTCTACAATTATTTATATTCCTTATATTACTTATATTATCTAAATCAGTCTTATAGATTTACTTAGGAAGATAAAGATATCCCTAAGTAATAATACTACTAAGTTAAACTAGTCTAATAATCGTATAAGGGTATTACGTATACGCTAAAGAAAGTATAAGATTATAGATATACTTAATAAGATATACTATATTCTAAGCATTACTTCTATATATTAATATCTCTTTTAGGTTCGTAACTTTACTATTTATATTAATATAAGCCTATAATAGCGAGATATATTTTATACTCTCTAAGATAAAGAGCCTAAGCTTATTCTAATCTAAGATATTAGGATATAGTAGAATTCAACTTTCCTAATACTTTAGTAAGTAAAGAGACTATAGCTAGTATTCGATACCTTCTACTCGTAGTATAAGTAGCCTTACTTTATATTAAGCCTAAGAGAATAGAGGTAGATTAAATATCTACTCTTTATTCTTAAACCATTCTATAAGTTTATAAGTCTTATTTCTAGGACTAAAGACTTAAGTATCTACCTTATTTTTAGTATATATAACCGCCTTTCTAACTATCTTAAGAAGACGATCGCTATACTTCGGCGGAAGAAGGTTCTATAGAAACAGCTTATATAATCTACCCTTAAAGCTATATTAGAAAAGCTTTTAAAATACTATAAGGATATAAATAGTATCGATAGGTATCTTTATATTATTAGTATAATTTTATCTCTATCCTAAAAGCTTTAATTCTTCTTATTAAAGGAATAGGAATCAGATAATCCTAGCGAAGCTAGCTAGAAGGATATTTACTAAGGTAGTCTTAAGACTTAGATTAAGCGCTATAAGGAGCGGCTTAATATTAGGGATAGTTAGTTATCGCTAAGTAGTCTATTATCTAAGGTTAGAATATCCGAGCTTAAATCTATATTAGAGTTAAATAACTCCTAGTAGTCTATCGCTCTATAGGAGGATAAGCTAACTTAATATCTTAATTCTAGTAAGTCTAATAATCTATCCTTATCCTTTATATCTAACTAATATTAATAAATATCTAGCCTTATAGCGTTTATCGCCTCGTATATTCTAGAAAGAAAACTAATATAAATAGCCGATTCTTATAAGTATTACCTGTAATATTATATCTATCCTAGCTACTAATATAGGTATAGAGCGACTATTTAACTCTATATATAATATTTGTTATTACCGGCGAGGCTTACTAAAGCCGAAGACAATCTAGGATATTATAATATTTATATATATAATAAGGTTTAATCTATAGGAGAGTTAGCGGCTAATTCTCTAGAAGTACCTATCTTTCTAGAAGATCGTAGCTTTAATAGAGGTAAGTAGTATAGTTACTACCTTATTTAAACTAATTAGTAATACCGAGGAAGATATAGTTAAAAAAAGTTAGTTACTACCTACTTTATAACTATTACCTAATATTATACTTAGGAGAAGATAAAAAAGTAGCTTACTAAGCGAAGGCGATAAGATATAATCTAATACTAAAGATAGTATAAATAAAGAGGGCGAAATTCCTCTCCCTTAATCGTCTAAAAGAGTTCGGAAGGTTTTAAAAAGGCTTAATAGATATATAGTAGTCTAGTAGATAGGAACTAGATTTAAGAATATAATATAAGTTTTTATAATAATATATCACTAAAAATTAATATTAGAGAACTTCGGATATATAATCAGGATACTTAAAAATATAGGGCAAATCTATATAAATTATATATATCACAAGATTTGCCTATTTATCTCGTTTAACGACCCTTAGGGTCACCTGCAGGTGACCTTCCGAGGGTCTAACCTCTAGGTGGACTACCCTCAGGGTCGGAAGGTTGGACCCTCGAACCGCCCCAGTGGCGGGGCGGTTCGAGGGTCGTGAGGGTCACCCGCGGGTCACTGCCAGGTCTACTAGTAAGCACTAAAATCAATTTAATATATACGCCTATTAAACTCCGCTAATCGAAGAGCTTCGTGACTTACCGGGTTACTATCGAATAGAACGACCCCTCGACTAGCTAACCGTACCTATATATAGAGCTCCTATCCGACTTTTATAGGGATAAGCCGTCCGTTCTTATATTCTTAAGTAAACCTACTCGAAGTTATAGTTACTAGCGTATATATATATCTTAGGACCGTCTTATAAAGGACTTAGTTAAGACTGAGAAAATAATAGAGCCGTATTTTAAAGCTTTTAATACTCTATTCGGACTATCCCGGGGCCTTTATAAAGGTCGCCTCTATCTAGAAGGAGTTACGGCTTAGAATCTTATAGGGATAGCTAAGACTATTAAAACTAGCTAAGAAGAATTATCTCCGATAGAAAAGTCGTTAGCGGACTAGTTTCGAGTTAAATACCCTCTATAGACAGAAGGGGAATAAATAGCTAGCTTAGGGTTTATTATAGATAGTATTTTATTATTTTTATTATTAGTATATAACTATATATTCTTTAACGATATTAGTACGTATTCGAGCTTAGATTTTCCTCTACGGATCTTTACCCCGCAGCCTAAAATAGATAAGTGGTATTTAAGGGAGGTAATCAATCTAATACAGTGTGTACGCATTCATATGAGTAGAACTGTGTGCATTGAGTGGGACGGAGAGAGGAGAGAGAAAGGAGGAGAGAGAGCAGGTAAACTATCTACTATGGGTTCTATCACATGGTGATGCCTCAGGCATCCAACACAATCACTATGCTAGTAATAGCCGTATATATAGTGAGAGTAAATTGTGGGATAAGAGAGGGAATTTAGTGGCTTCTATGACACAGAAGTCGATTTTGCGAGTTCCTGCCAAAGCCGCAAGGATGTAAAGTTGGTTATCATTTCCTTTTAGATTTTCTGTTTGCTCTATAGAATATGAGATATTTTGATAGGACCCTATTTATTCATTACATAGTAGAATTCCCTAGGCGACTTCCTCTCCATACTCTAATTCTAGTTCGGAAATTCCCTATTACAGAACTACCGGGGTTCGTTTGGTGAATGTGAGTCCAACCGGCGTCCTGTAGGATCGTCACACGCAGGTTGCCTTTTGGGTGGTGAATCTTGGTGTTTTTGGCAGGCATACTGATATAGATATGGGGCTTGTGGTGCTTTGATAAATAACGAGAACAATCTTCTTGTGGGTTTAAGGGTTCTAATCTGACCACCGAGGGTGGGAATGGGTTCACATGCTGAACTAACTAGGTGGCACAGATTCTTATGGAAAAAAAAAAGCCCCTAGAACCTGAGATAATCCATTGATCGTGGATCCGCAAATCAGAATGCTCCGACATAATCGCGAGGTACAAACCTTTCCCATCGTTTCCATCGCATTTTTCGGGAACTGCCCGAGGGGGAAAGGTTTTCTCGTATAAGTTCATAATTTGTAGTAGCTTGCTGTCATCAAACCGACGAGCTACGAATCCTAGACCATAAGGTTTACCATCTCTGTACTTCCCAAGCGGTACGGTGGCAGTTGGGGCTTCTTTAAAATTGTTAGAACTCCACTATATGTTTCAACGTTGGTACCATAGAGAAAGGGACTTACGAGCCCATGCGGTGTAGATGCTCATATCTGTCCAAGCGGGAAGAACAAGGGCATCCAAATTATGAGAATCTAGCGTTTCAATAATGCCCTCTTCGATGGCAATTTTCCTGGTCTCCAATAATTCATCCTGGTACTCCTCCGGTGGCATTTTACGACCAAGAGCCGATTCAAGGTTTTTGTGCGGAGTTTTCTAATAGGTCTAGTCAGTTTTATTATTTATCCGCCGAGTACGAGCATTCGGGGAATTTTCGATTGGACTCCACAAGATCAGCCAAAGACTTAGTTTCGGTTCCCTTTAAGCCCGCAACGTGCTGGGCAAACCCTGGTCCCATCTCATAGCCTATAGTTGTGTCTAGAAAGGCTCGTAGGAAATTAGGCCATCATCATCTCACGTATAATTCTCCCCACTAGCTTTGCCACATGGTTAGTAGAGAGATGGGCGCTTCTAATCTTGGCGTCCGCAATAATAGTGGCTCCCCGTCGTTCCATTTCTCGAACGACATCAAGTCCAGCCGAGAACACCTGAAATTCGGTTAGCAGATGCTATCTATTTTTGACTATCCAGGCCAAAATTCTCTCTGTTCATCATCTATATCTTCTTGGCTTCCCACAAATCCCGGGAGGATAGACCAAAACCACTCTTTATCAGCCACTCCGATGCGGAAATACGCCCAGCTGGCGTCTAAAGAAGTTATGAAGTTAACAAGTAAGCCTTCTGGCTCGGATGTAATGGGATCTCGGGCGTCAACTCCATCAATCTCAGTTAAAAGAGCCGCAATATCCCCAGCTGACTTGGCAAGAATTCCAGGTGAGTCAAATGTGGTTGACGATGGCAGAATGCCACTTCGGGACAGAACGCCGGTGGAGACCTTTAGACCGTAAAGAGCAGTGAATGATGCAGGGCAGCTGATTGATCCCTTCGTTTCTGTGCCCAGGGCTAATGGGGCAAACCCCGCGGCTACAGCCGCCACAGATCCAGCAGACAAGCCACATGGATGATTTGAACTATTAGCTAAGTTTCGTCTAAATGATTTAGATGCCGACCTTCAGATCGTATGGTGAAAACGTTTCGCCGCCAAGGGCTGACCAGCCCGGACCCAAAGAGTTATCCCTGGCAAAAATAATCAATTGATGCTCAAGCGCCAAGTATATATTCATCGGTTGAAGCTCACTTGAAGCCATTTAACTCCTATATTCCAATCAGTTTTCTACTGATCGCGTCCAGTCACGTATGTAGCGCACCGCAAGGTTACTTTTACCAAGAATAATCATTCTAGCCTGACGAGCCTTGGCCACAATGTGCGCATCCTGACTTGCAGTGGCATTTTGGAGTGCAAAGGCCCCCGAGGATGTCGATATACTAAGAGACTGATCTATAGTCATATTCCCCTTGTAAAGGCCATGTTAATGATATTGATGGTTTGAACGAAGGGGTTAAAACCTACCTTCACAATCAGTGGTACACCGTGCAAGGGACTACGAGTCAAGCCCTTTTATCGCTCCAGATCGCGCTCCTTTGCGATGCTAAGAACACTTCGTATAGGTGTCAACTCCAGAATTGTACGAAGCCCAAGACCCGATCGATCATCTAGTTCAATACCCCGAAGGTATTCTTTGGTAATCTGGAGTGAGGCTATGGTGATATTTCTGAGGAGATCGGTGATATCATGTGCGCTAAGTGTCAGTAGATCCAAAGAGCTTGGAACGTACAAAGGAGAATGATCATCATGGCTTAACCACGTAATCGCCAAAGCAACAACCGCAGCCCCCAAGAACCAGATGGTTCTCATGATCATTTTGGCTAGAGTTGCTCGGATTGAAAGAATGGGAAACAGATTGCTGAATGTTTTTCACACGCAAAAAGTACAAAGAAGAGCGACTTACTAATTACCGCCGATTTTGATGTCTAGGCCTTGGCGCAGACCACGTATTTTAAATTGAAGGTACCCTACATAGGTACTTACCAGAGACACTTTCTAGATTTTGGCTGGGGTATTCAATTGAACGATTTCATACGTACAGAGATTCTGTATGTTCTACATGCCCTAGAAGTGGGTTGAAGCACTTCTGAAATTGCAGGCGATTTCAATATCTCTCAAGCCACTATCTACAGCGTTAAAAAGAAGTTCAAGAAACATGAGCAGGCCATTCCCGAAGTGGTGAGACCCGGAACACCAGTCATCAGCACCGCAAAGGTCAGGCCACAGACGGGTAGCCATTCGAGCCCCACCAAACCGGATAATACGCATTTGCCCGCCTGTGTTTGGCTGGAACCTCCTTGAATGTGGTATGTTCATTTAATAGTAGGGAATATACTGTACACTATATAGCACATAGTATCGCCCAGATCCTTTCTTTTTTACTCTCTTCACATAGTCTTCTCCTCTCAGCCTCTGCTTCTTCTCTCTTATTCAAGACCTGCTAGGAACCAAAATGTCTGTCTATCCGCTCTTTGTGGAATTCGTCGCATATTGACCCTTTTTCTTCTAGGAATTCTACCGTGCTGCCCCCCGGCACCTATTAGGGCCAATATCAGGAAATCACCAAATCTAATATCTACCTGAGCGTGGCAGAGAGATTGTGGGTCGTATGGTATACGTGGATGCAGAATGATATCCTAGCCACCGGCATTATGTCCTTCGTTATCCACGAGTTATTCTACTTCGGCCGCTCTCTTCTGTAGATCTTTATCGATAGCTTTAGGTTCTTTAAGAGATATAAGATTTAAAGTGTAAGTAGTAAGCCTTATATCGGGTACTAGCCGAAATCAACCTAATTCTAGCCGCTATCGAAACTAACATTCTACTTTAGAGCAAAGTACCTTTATTACGCGAGTAATAGGATTACGCTAAGTTTATACTTTTAAGCTACTTTATCGTCGAACTTCCTTAAATCTAGTATATTCCTACCCTTAATAGAGTAGTATTCTACCTAATATTTACTTCTTAGGCCTAATTAAGTACTAACAGCTCTTCTAGGCTTTTCTACCTAATAGCCTAGTTTAGACCTTGCCAACTCCCATGGGACTAAGAAAATTTTGGTCCCATATCCTGGTCCCATCTACTCCCATAGGACTAAAAAAATTCCGGTCCCATTACCCTAGTAGTCCCATGGGGGTCCCATAGGAGTTATGGGACTCCCATATAGTCCCACGCTAGCATAATTTTGCCAAGGATTTCCTATTTCAGCTGCACAAAACTGCAAAGTAATCAGATAAAATACTGTTATTTATAGGCGTATGAGTGTCCCTACTTTCAATATCTAACAATATGGTTTTGTTATATAATATAGTCCATAATAGAGTTAACAAATGACTTAAGTATATATCAAAAAGCATCTATCTTCAAAAAAAAAACTTCATATACTAGATTGTGGTGGCTTTTAGGCGCAAAGGAGATTTAAACATAGTATTAGAAGGAAGTGGTTAAGCAAAATATATATTTATAGAGAGGTACTATACTACATTTTCTATATATTATTTAGAAAGTATAAATTTGCTAAAGATTTTAACAACTTATATTTAATTCCCGTACTATAAGAAACCTTACCTCTAAATTAGTTATATTCACTTTAGAATAACTATTTATACTACGTGGTTATTGAGTAATTTCGGGATAAAGAAGGCTTAAAAGTAAGAATTTTCCCCTTAAAGTTATAGGGGATTATAGATACCCCTAAATCTAATCAATTTCCCTTTTATATAGGAGTCCTATAGGAGTCCTACGGGAGTCCCGCGGGACTCCTATAGGAGTCCCGTCGAACAGACCAATAAGTAATATATAATAAGTGGGTACTAGCCTATTTATGATATATCTTCGCGCTATTACTCGTTTGAACTCTACTAGTAGCCGAACGTGACTCTCGCGACTATAAAGGTAGGTATTAGAGATATGCTTTTTAAACCCTCTTCTAGTTTAACAGAATTGTTATTCTAGTATATCGTAATACGAACTATATACTAAGGCTGGCCCTTTATCCCAGATCATATTATCCTACGCCGGAATTCCTCTACCTTCTTCAGTCTATAGTATTAGCATTATTAATAACCCCCTTACGCTAGATTATTTAATTAGCCAGCAGCTAATCTATAGCGGACCAGAATCCTTAATCCTCTAAATAGAGCCGAATCCGATTCCTCTAAATCTCCGCCGTATCGGTCCTAAATATCAAAAGTTCTGGGTTCTTTGGACTATAATAAATAAGACCGACTTTATTAAGTGGTGGCGCTATACGGCAGGTACTTACCTATACCCTCCGCTTTATAAAGTAAACTTTGAAGCAAGGTATACCTCTGCTACTTAGGAGCACTTTGACTAAGTAGCATACTTTTAAACCGGAAAACCAATAGCACTCTATCGGAGGTATAGAAAAGCGCTCTCGTACCTATCCTCGATATTAAATGGTTCGAAGTCACTCGCTACACATTTATCTAGCCGCGTATATATAGTTGCCTCGAAAAAGGCTTTAATACAATAGGATATATAGCAATCGCTCGAACTTACGGTATTATATACGTCCGATTCTACATTCTATCGATTTAATACTAATATCTATATTATATTTAGTCTACTCGTACGCCTACCCGAAAAGTCTTTAACTAACAACGATTTAAAAGAGCCTAAGTTAAATTTATAGCGAACTTACGCCTTCTATTTTAGATCCTCCGGCATAAAGACTTTAAAGATCTAATTACAGAGGCTTAGCTTTCTTAATAAAAGCTTACCCTTCTATCACTAAAGACCGCGTGGCGTCAGCTCTAGTCAATTATCTATATAGAGCAGCAAAAGCTCCTTTCTCTTCTCCTAGCCGGAGCGAAGCTATCAATTACCCTTGATTGCTAGACCTCACCCTTCTAACAGGCATTTATAGCAATTATAGGCTATTTTATGGATATTAATTAGGATTATTATGAGATACTTCTAGGTTTTATACTAGTTTACGGCCAGTATATAGGCTCCTATCTAGCAGACGTTCTCCTTGAGGTTCTTTAGCAATAGTAGATTACCAATCGAGTGATTGCGATTACTACAGACAATACGTCAAATAATAAGACCTTAGTCGATAATCTATATGATTCAATCGGATGGTTAGAGCTTCTTAATTTTACTGAAATTATACGGATTCTATGTCTTGCTTATATGATTTAATTGAGTCTAAAAGATCTTCTTAGCCTAATAAAGGCTGATCTAAAAAACGATAAGATAGTAACAATATAGTCGGAAGAAAACGGGAGTGTTCTTTAATAGGCAAAGAGACAGAAGGGAATCATTTATACGCTAGCTAAGGTAAAGTAACTAATACCTTTAACAATTTTATCTAATACTAACTACTATACTACTAGATATAGGCCTTCGCAGTTTTCATTAATACTAGCCTATAGTAACGGGAGGTATTTCTAAATCTTCAAAGCGAAGAACCGAGGCTTACCCCGATCTAGGATATACGCACTCGGTGGAATTCAATATATCTTATACTTTAGCGCGCTAATCGCCTTTCAGATAGCTACTAAAGATATTACGCAGAGCATTAGCGCCCCGAATTCCGGCTTAATAAAAGCGAATGGCGGCAGATCGAATACTTGCTCCATATTATAAAGCCTTTCTATAAATAGACGGTTGGCCTATTAAAGATTAAGGCGATAACAATCTATGATATATTCCGGGTCTACAACCGACTATTTACCTATTTTGAGCAGGCCTAGGCCCGACTTCGGCGAAAGAAAGTGCCTTAGAAAAAGGCTATGCTTAAGGCTCTTAAGGCCGGAAGTAAGAAACTCTCGGTATACTATAAAGCAACTAAGCAAGCATATAGCAGCCTATATACAATTAGTACAATTCTTATACCCTAGTATAAGCTTGAATTCTTTAAAGGACTAGAGTAGGCAGATAAAGTCGATAATATAGATTCCTCCTAGTATAATATATATAAAAAGTCTCTTTATAATCATTTAGAGGATTACTTAAAACGCCAGCCTAAAAAGTAAGTGCTTATAAAGGCAAAGTCCTCCTCGCATAGCATGGATATAATGATAAGCCTCTTCGAGGAGGATCAACTAGAGCTACTACCGCAGCCGAAGACTAGGTAGCAAGAAGAACTTAAGGGAAATCTTAATACTAGTATATTTAGATGATTATGATTATAACTTAACTAAGCTAATTATATATAGAACGGAGCATAGTAAACCTATACTATTTCTAGAAAGAGAATGAGTATAGATTTCCGATACTCACAGCAGTTATACGGGATGTCTTTTCTATCCTAGCTACTGGCGCCGGTGTTAAGCGCCTCTTTAGTACTGCTCGCGATATCTGCCATTATCGACGAGGCTCATTAAACGAAGTAATAATATAGGATTTGATAATGCTTCGTTGTTTATCCAAATTTGATATTAAAGGTAAGGAAACTAGGGAGGATTTCTAACCTAAGGCTACCTTAAATTAGGACGAAAGGACTGAGGGTAATGAGGTAAGGGAGGCGGGACTTCCTAAGTGTATACTAGAGGCAATTAGCGAGGGTGAGGACGGTAATAACTTAGATGAAGCAGGAGAGATTGTTACCGATTAGGAGGCCGCTAAGGAGTCAGATAATGATTCGGCACTATATCCATTGCCTACCATTGATACTATAAGTCAGGCACGCCCCTAAAGAGATCGTAAGCGGCGTAGGGATGAAGATCTATACGAGTATACTAGATAGTTTAATCATAGGATACTATAATTATACTACTTTTTGACAGGAATTAATCCAGAATCATTCAATGCTACCTCCCACTGTAAGCTAAATACCCATTAATACAGGGCATTTCTGCATATCTTATGTAGGTCACGTTTTTCTACGTGTTTGCAGTGTTTACAGTCCCATGGGAGTCCCATCAAAGTCCCATGGGAGCGGACTGGCACCTCACTCCCATCTCTTGGCACTCCCATGGGACCATATGGGAGTCCCATCTACTCCCATGGGAGTGGTCCCATGGGACCAAATGATGGGAGTTGGCAAGGTCTATCGATACCTATAGTAGCTACGAATTTCCTTAGAGTCTTTACTATTTCTTACCTTTCTAGGCTAGTTCTAATTATCACGACCTCTACTATAAGAAATTCATTAGGAACTACGTAAGCAGCTTCCGCTAGTAGGACTACCTCCTTAATACCGAATACTCTCCGGATGCCCTAAAACGCCGAAGAGAAAAAGGTGAAGGCAAAGAAGACATAATGATCTGAACGTTAGCAGTGACGGTCTGCCTATATTCCCTTAAATTTGGGCGTTGGCTCTGTCTGGAGCTATTTACCTGATAGATGATAGCCTTTCTTATGGTACTGTGCAAGGGTTGATTTACCATGACTAGACTTAGCTATTCTTGAAACTAATTGGTCTTCTAAACATCGCCAAGCTCATACAGTAGCCGAGAGATTCATGGCAAAAGATGAAGCGGGCTGTCTCGATTGATATACGATTTGTGGCTCTGGAGGACTGACTCTTCGAACAATTTTAGAAGAACGTCCATGGCGCGTTTATGATTACTAGGACATGATTGGTCCTCAGCTACTCCTTGCTCCACTCTCAACTTTGGAGAAGCATAACCTCCTATGGTACTAGCATACCAGAGGAAGTCGCACTTTTATCCCGTTTTACGGTAAGTTTTAGACGCCGTCGCGCCAACCCCTGCTTCTCACCCTGTCTATAACGCTTTCTCACTTCTAGTCCCGCGACGCTTTTGATTCTATGATTCTCTTCGACAAGTAACATGATACATACGACCATAGGCCCAGTAGAAAAGCAGGTATCAAAAATTGATAGAGGTCGAAGTCTTGGTTCATTTATGTAGATGCGGGCAGGAAAAAATGCTTTATATATTATTATATATATAAGTGGATTGCTTATCCGATAATTAAATATACTATTTTATATTATATGAAGACGTTTTGGATCTCCTGTCTCTGGCTGATATAGCTGTCGCTTGACTGCTCGTGACTGCTCGTGACTGCTGCAAAGTCGGCCGACATTCCAACGTGGAGCGGTGAAAATCGATGATCAATGCTCGGCCAAGTTCTTCATTCCAAAGGACATTTTCACGCTGTAGATCTTCGTGAATGATTCCTAAGGCTTTGATTTCTTTGTTTGATCTGCGAATCACCTGGCGGAGCCAAGGCGCCAGCTCCATCGATGCTGTACTTTCTCCCCCCCCCTCCCAAACCTATCAGGAGCATATGACGAATCTCTCCAGCTCCATGAAGAAAATAAATTTTCGCTAAGTCGATCGTACCTAATGGCAGGTGAATCGGTCCTGTCGAGGTGTCTCGGCCGATTGCAATGGTGATTGCAGGTCTTTTCGCCCTGGCGTGTTGGAACGTTCTCCAAATTCTCGTTTCCATTTTCAATACCTTCAAGCGCCGTCGCGGCCTTTACTTCTGGAGCATGGTGATCGCCACGTTGGGAATTCTTGTTCACGCTATTTCGACATTACTACGCTACTCCGCTCTCGCTCCCAATTTCCCAATGTGTGTTTTGATCTGCATCAGCTGGTATTCTATGGTCACTGGACAGTCTGTGGTGTTATACTCACGGCTGTATCTAGTCACGAACTATGATTCCTACTCTCGCCGGGTGCTGGGAATGATCATCTTCAGCTTCTGCGTCTTGTATGTTCCTACTACTATCCTCTTCCTTAGGATCAATCTCGGCGTCAAAAGCTTTATCCGCCTGTTTAATATATACGAGCGTATTTAACTAGCTAGATTCGCCGCTTAGGAGACGATCATCAGTGGTTTATATATCTGGGAAATTATAACTACCCTAAGACCCGTTTTAGCGATGAAGGGCCGTCGGGGTTAGAAAGTTGTTATTAACCTACTTGTCGTTAACGTTCTTACGGTTCTGTTAGATGTAGCCGTCCTAGTGATAGAGTATACCAATCATTTTAACGTATAGACTACACTTAAGCCAGTCGTCTACAGTATCAAGTTGATGCTAGAGTTCACAGTACTTAACAGTCTGCTTCTTATGATTCGCATAAATCCGTCGGCTATTGAAGAAGTCGAACAACTACATGATGACATTCACATCGACACAGGATGCAGTGGGAAGCACTTCAACAATACTGCCGTTTTTATCGGCGATCAAGGGAAGTCCGACCAAGGTGATCAGGGGGTCCAAATATCACCTGTAAGATCAGATCCCTCTTGGGTTTCGTTCGACCATCAGGTCAAGCCCGCTTGAGAGATTTCTGCGCTATGATCTGATTCAATGTCATGCTTATCAAGATACCCCCTGTATTCGTTATATTAGTTTAGCATAGCCGTGATGATCATTTACCCGTAAGAGAAATCATTCTACCGGCCTCACCCTCAATGGCCTCTATGATATATCCATTTTCTTATTATTTATAGCATTTAGAAGAGAGTTGTATTATAGTTCTCCCGTATATTATATACCTAAGTGTATCTTAGATAACTAGTACGGGTAAAATACATATAACTTTTCTTCCCACCATAGTATGCCTTACTAGTCTTATAACATACACCTGGGCACTACCTAATTGTACCACCAACATGCCTAGTAGGAGTATAAATAGGAAATCACTACCAAAGGCGGTCATCTACGAAAAATCGATAGCACTCTACCGGCGGCCTACACTAGGAAGCTATATAATCCAGGAACAAAGCCGCTGCATCCGAAATAATGTGTTGCACCCACTATGTGATGAACCAGTAGGTTGAAAATCAACTTGACTTTACTTTGTATATGTAGACTCTTGAGTCCCTAGAAAATAAATACGCGATCAACCGAGTGTGATGTGTCGCAACCGATCGGACCAATGTACCTCGGCAATGCCGATCAACTGCTTTCCCCGCACCTTATTGGGATCAATATCAACGATTAATTTTGCCGAGTCTCATTGAGCATTCTATTTCCTCCTCATCCCAATTACATAGCGACGATATTTTGCACCATGCCTGTCGCTACCCTCCACCTCCTTACCCTTGCCAAGTCCACAGATGTGCAATCATTCCTCCAGCAACTTAGACAATCGCCCAGCACTCGAGTCATTGTCGCCTCGCGTCCACGACATGTCGTAATCCACCCAAATATATTAGACAACGACCCTCTCGCCTCAAATCCATGGGACTTGCTAGTGCTCCTCCAAATCACCCAGCCAAACGAACAAGACCCAATCCCAAGCGCCTTGCGCGGGTTAATCACGAACGAATACATAATAACCACCGGAGTCCCCTCGAAGCTCCTCTCCGACTACCAGGCCAGAGACTCCCGACTCAAGAACGATGCCTCATCCATACCCCTCACAGGTTCTCTGGACAGAGTAGTCCACGAGGGTAGCAAAGAGGGATCACAGAACCTGGAAATCTCGCCCAAGCTACTGAGATTCATGGATGAACTTTGGAAGACCAATAAGGGACCTGTGACCATGCTGAACTTACTACATTTCCACCATCCTGATGGGAAGAAGAACTACTACCAGTACGGGCAGGCCTTCATTCCTGTCGCAGGGAAACGCGGCGGTAGTGCCAAGTTGGTGGGCAATGTGGTGCCACCAGCGTCGGAGAAGAGGGATTCGCGGGGGTCGCGGAATCGGTCGCAGCAGGATTGGTGGAATGAGATTTCTATCGCGCATTATCCTTCCATTCGACATTTTTGTGATATGCTCGCTGGCGAGGATTATCAGGCTATCAATGAGAGGTATCGGTTGTCGGTGAGTGCATCGAATACCCCTCTCCCTTTCATTTCGATTGAGTTCGTGGAATGGTGTAATGACTACTTAGGCACTTCGTGATACGTTCTTGCTGTGTTCGACAGAGTTTGATGTTGAGGACCTACCAATCTCCAAGATGTGATATTTCAGGTGGGTTGATTGGGTCTCGAAGGACACGAACTGGTATCTAGGGAGAAAAGAGGCACAATATGTTTGAGGTGGAGCTAGAGCAGCTGATATGTGATCCGTAAAGGGACGGACCTCAGAATTACAGATGCCAACGGTCGCACTGGCAAGGAGTGTGCTGAAAATTTGGGAAACAGGGAAGTGACAGCGGCCTTTCTGAGAGGACAATAGCCAGTCATTGCTTTAAAATCAACCACTGCACCATATTGTATTTTGCTACGAGAGCGTTTCATACAACTTGTATATGCATATTTTATTGGCTGTAGAAATTGATAGAAATTAATAGTGTAGAAACTGACACCAACCATAGAAACCGAGATATCAAAGGTTATATATAGACAAGTAGGCTTTCACAAATGAAGGAACTTTTTCGCCCTTTCCTTCTACCTACTTAACTGAGAAAGGGGAAAGATTCTATAAAACTAGAGATTTTAAAAGACTACCTAAGAAGTCCATTGAAAAAGACGGCACAAAAAACCTGGAAAAAGACGTAAAATTAACATAGACTACCTAGCAGATAACTTTGTTCCATACGTTCATCCTATGGTGCTTATATAACAGCCATCATGTCACCATTAAACAGCATTCTTGGTGTCTTGGACCTCCACATGTGCCGTGACCGTTTTCTTCTCGTCGTCTTCATCGAGCTGTTTGTGAACGGCTGCAGCAACCTCATTGGCCTTCTCTTTGTCCTCAAACACTGCTTACGTTAGCTCTGTCTCTTGCAGTAGGAGTAGGAAGACCACTTACGAAAAGAAAGTTCCTCAAGAGTGCGGCCCGCAGTTTCAGGAAAGAAGAAGTAGATAAACACCACCTCAAATAGCAGCCAGCAGCAGTACACCAGTAGCCACTTCCAGGCGATGCGAGCCAGACCGATAGGATTCACGTAGGTGGCAAAGAAATTTGCGCCGCGGCCATAGAACTGGAACCAGGAGAGGCCGCGTGAGCGGCCCATGTAAGGGAACAGTTCGACGAGATACGCTTGTTCATATTAGTACATACACATGCGATGAAAAGGAAGGGACACGCACTGTAAGTTAGAGCGTTATAGCCGAGGTTGTAGGCAGGCGAATAGGCAAAAATGAAGAAGATGGTCGCAATTGCTGCAGATTGAGCCTTTGTGGCCAGGAAACGCTCCATGGAGATGGTCCATGCGATGTACACACACAGCAGGGCGCTTGCGCAAGTCAAGTACATCGGCCGACGCTTGAAGCGCGGCGCCGTCAGCGCCAGCGCAGTACCAGAGATCAGACCCCAGCACGCGATGCCGATGTTGATCTTGGACTTGATCACGCCGTCGGTGATTCCGACCATGTTCAGGAGGTCGCTGAGATAGTACCTATCACATGGATCAGCGAAGGCGGTAGACACATATAGGGCAGATGCCACAAATGGATGCTTACGAAATGAGCGTGTTGCCGGACCACTGCGTGAACAGGCCGAGAAACGCGGAGATGAACAGTCGACGACGCATACCCGCTGTGCGGAACATGTCCCACCAGGATTGCTTTGACTCTTCGAGCTCCAGCTTGATGGTGCTCTCGATCTGCGCCAGTTCAGCCTTGACAATGGTAGAGCTGCGGTCACCCTCCGCGTGGTACTTGGTGAGTATATCAAAGGCGTCATCGTAGCGGTCTTTGCTGACTAGGTATCGGGGACTTTCAGGGAGGAACCTAGGCGTGTGTCAGTGTGGGCAGTCAGGATACCAGCGGGGAGCGTCCTACATCACCGTCGCGATCTGGACCATGGCGGGCGCAATCTGAAGCAGAGATGGGATGCGCCATGCCCAGTCGGACGCTATGGTCACCGTTCCCAGGCCCACGGCTGCCGCGATGATCTGGCCGATGAAGTAGGAGGAGTTGAACAGCGAGGTGAGAATCGGTCGTTCCTTAGGGTATCCCAGCTCTCCCAGCAAAGATGACCCTGCGACAATGCAGAAGGGAATTCCGAATCCTAGAATGATACGCGCGACTATGTACATGCCCACTGGGAACCATCAGAGATGTCACGAAAAGGATATGGAGAGGGGAGATACCTCCTTGGGAGAAGCCCTGGATAATGGCCCCGACCAAGCTCACGCCTGAACCGAACATGATCGTCCATCGTCGTCCCACTAGCTGGTTGACGTATGGGACAAAAGGCAGGGAGAGAATAGCTCCTAGGGAATATGCAGCACCTAAAAGGCCCTTGATGTTCTCTTCAATTGCGTACACGGGGAGTCCATCCTTGATTTCCCCGGTTGCATGACCAAAATCTGTATCGCACCGTTAGTCTCCTGCAGAGCCCATCTTGAATCAAGAAGACATACACTTGTTCCAAGTATACACAATCTGGACCGTGTTGATAATCTGCGAGTCGAATCCCGACGTGATCTCGATACCCATACATGCCGGAAACAAGATGAAATAGAGCCGTCTCAGATTTCGCTTCTTGTACCAAGGTGTACGGTCATCGGCCAGCAAATTAGCCAGCACAGGCTCGGCAAGATTCTCCTCGCGCTGTTTTCCCACTATGACCATGTTGAAGGCTGATTGTTGTTCGGATGCTCACAACGGTGCTGATCTGTGGACCCATGAAGACTCGCCGGGACTGAGTAATAATTATATATCCTGCCCGCTCTACGCTCTTTAGCCAGCGTGACACCTCTGGCCCGGCACCTTGGCCCAGTCCCAAACAGCCATGATCCGTCTGACCCATCAAGTTGTGCACAGACGGGCTGAATGACCTGAGTCTATTGTATCAATGAAGACAATCCGGGTACAATCCCCGCTGGTGGAAATATACTTTCATCACCCCACGGGGTAGGTGGAGGCGGGGTAAGCGAGCTTATGGATATGGGAGCTCGACGCCAATCTCACGAGAGTCTTGGCACTTCATCTTAGCCTAAAAAAGGCTGCAGGGACTTCGCGGAGTCTCCCCGAGAGCCTCGTGCCAAGAGTAAGACGACGGTCGCCGTTAGTTCGCTAGTGGAGATGCGTTGCGGATAGATACTGGAAGAGAAACGGAGCTGTAGCAGCTGTCCTGTACGGAGTAATTTGGCTGAGACGAACGATGTCTTCCCATCAAAAACTTGCTGATTCAGTGACTACCAAAGGGCTGCCATCCTCTATACGTGTAAAATCATTGGGTCATCTCGGAATACTCGCCTCACAGTGTACGAGACGCCCTCAGCAGCGATCTCTAGGATAATTGTTTAATCAACTCGTTCAACTAGTTTAGTATTGGTACGTACATAGGTGCTTCGAGGAAAAAAGGAAACTGAACCTCTTGTGTTTAGTTCGACAATTCCAAATTGCCATGCATCAACCACTCCAGGAGCACACTCAATTCCTTGACCCCGCCGCCCTCCTGGCCCCAGATCTTCAATCGCTCAATCACCACCCGCACACAGTCTGCCCAGTCAGGAGGAATGGTCACATATTCAGCCGAGGGGCGCTGCGTTAACTTTGCGCGAAATCCCGCAATCAGGCAAAGCGCATGGTTGAACCGGACTCGACAAGCTCCCCATGATCCCGGATGCCGGAAGAATGGTACCTCAGTCTGGATGCGATAAACCGCCAAAAGTAGCGCCTCGCTCGCTTTGACCCCATATAGCGCCGCCATCCCTGGGTCAAGTGGTATATGGATGCACAGGTATAAGTACGCGCGACAAAGCAGTTCGCGCACCTCCACGTATCGCTCACGGCTGAGCTTCATGAGCTCACCCTCCTTCGGTCCGGGGGCGGATTCCAGAGGCTTGTTGAACCGGAGTGTATGTGGGAGACAGTCTACCCACTGCTGGAGTTGGTCTTCCAGCTGCGTCAGAGTTTCTGCCAGAGTATTTATGGTCGGTGTGTCGATATCGGGGGAGAGCACACGGACCGCATTGCGGACCCGGTTGAGAAGCCTGCGCAAGAAGATCTGGGCCAGATAATAGTAGGAAGATGCTGCTTCGAGGTCTGTGGACGAGGGATTGGAAAACACCCACCCAGCGCTGTCGTTAGATGGTTGTCTCGTTGGGAAGCTGGGGAGAGAATATGGAAAATCTGAGAGGCTGAGATCACAGGGCGGGAGATCCGTCAGTTCATATCGAACCTCACTATTGTATGTCAGCAAATTGTGTGAGGACTTGAGGTGTGTGGTGTATGCTATACCATTCAGATTTTAAGCACGTCCAGTACAGTCGCTGCTCCAGACCTGGATGAGTTAGACATATTCAGCAATAGAGAGATTGGATCACCCACTCTCTTCCTGCGCACTTCTAACCGTCTTTCCCTCGCGGTGCTTCAAACGATACGTTTGCCACAGCATGGATGCTGTCCGGAACATTTTCCAGCCTGGAATCGGCTCGATGTTATACTGATACCAAATTCTACGCGAGGGTTAGACATTGGTATTTCGAAGAAGCCGAGAGGAAGGAGCTCACCCGAATAAACAGAGACATTGCACTCCCAGTAAGGTATCGTCGAGATACGCAGTGGAAATGCGCTTACGCACCATGGAAAGGAAGGCCAATGATTCCTTCATTCGGTGCTCCGGAACCGATATCGTCAGATAAGTGACCGGTGGACTGAATGATGGGTCATTGTACGAGACCTCGCGCGTTTCGTCGTCCGGGTAATTCCCCCAGATGGCCGCAAGCGCAAATACAAGTAACACCAAACATGATGAGGCGGACCAGTCGACGCCATTTTCCAGCACTCGAGCGATATAAAAGTCCAGCTGGTCCGGATCAACGATCGGGTTCTTGGTCCAGATCTTGGTCATGAAAATCTCGCGCAGTTCGAGGAGCCTTTGTGGATCTAAGCTGGGTAGAGCTGTAACCGCCCATTAGTATTGCATCCTGGGATATGATGCGTCGAGAAGACCATACCCGTCTGAAAGCGATCTGGCTTCTCGGAGTACGCTGCCACTGGAAAAGTCGACACAGACTTCTCTTTTGGAAAGATAGGCCAGCTGAGAATCATGTCTGAGCCAGTAATAGGCGTCTTGAGCGCATCATTGCGCGAGATTGACTCGGGATCTACTTCGTCCACTGGAGATGGCGACGCCTCTTGCGAAAAAAGAGGAGCCCCCCGGTTCAAACAGAGGCTCTCCGACAGAAGTCGCTCTTGACGTTCTACTGCGTCTAGGATTTTTGCGCCCCATGTATCTAGACTTTAGATAAAATTGGTCGTCATTAGATGTCTCAGCTAATGGGAAAAGCTCTATGGGAACCGACACTGAGATGGGATCCGTCTCCGGATACTCGCAAGATACACCCCGCTGCACACATTTGGCACATACTGGCCGTGCCGAATCGCATCGAGTCTTGCTGAGACGACAGGCATCGCATGCGGTGAGCACCCGAGTATTCCTGCGAGGTCGCGCAGTCGACGAAGCGTCCATTCTTCCTGGTGGGGCTTCCTGCAATCGGACACGGGGTACTCAGAGAAACATATTCTTAAAAGGCCAAGAGAAAAACGATGTCGGGTGATTGGTGATGTGCTAGGCGAACAATGGCTGAAACATCCCTCCAATCAAGGCAAGATGGACTCATTTAGCCGGAAAATTCACCCAAACTATCCAAACAAGGCCGGGGGAATCCTTAGAGTCCCCGCCAATACGAGGTGCGATCCACTTGGAATTTCCCCCGGGCTACCACTTCCTGGCTAGAGGTCCCAATCAACACTTCATACGTCCCCTGCTCACTCTTCCACATGTCCTCGATCTCGTCCCAGAAGCTGGTCGCATATCGGTCCAGCTGGATGTTAACCGTTTTTTCTTCCCCAGGCTGCACGAATACTTTTTCGAAACCGTGTAGTTCCTTGCTTGGGCGCGGGGTTGAGGATTCGGGAGCAGAAATGTACAGTTGGAGAATCTGGGCGCCCGCCAGTTTGCCCGTGTTTTTGATTTGGACAGTAGCGACCGTAGGAACGTCCATGTTGAAGATCTCCGGGGCGACGGTAACGTTCGGTGAGACATTGAAGGTGGTGTATGACAGGCCATGACTAGAATTCGGTTAGATAAGACACGGTTAAATGAGCCTAAGAGACGTGGAAGGTACCAACTCACCCAAATGGAAAGAGCACCTCTCGTCCGGTCTTCTCGTAAAACCGATAGCCCCCATAGATGTCCTCCCCGTACAGCACTCGGCCACCCACACTGGCGTAGTTTAGGTAGGCCGGGTTGTGTTTCACATCCACCGGCCAGGACAAGGGCAGCTTTGCGCATGGATTGACCTCTCCGAAGAGGACATCGGCAATTCCATGACCCGTCTCGTTACCTCCGTACCAGCCCTGCATAATGCACCGGGCCTGATCGGCCCACGGCATGGTAACTGGCGTACCGGACTGATTGACGATGACGGTCTTGTCTGCGGCCGCCTTCAACACCTTCGAGATCAACTCGTCAACTCCCGGTGGCAGATCCATATGCATGCGGTCAAACCCTTCGGATTCCCAGTCCTTGTTGAGCCCAGTGCACAGAATGGTGTAGTCGGCCTCTGTGGCGGCTTCCACAGCATTCTCGATCATCTCATCCCGGTTCATCCTTAGGCAGGCCCCCAGACTTGCAGCGCCACCACCGAAATTCACCATCCCCACCGTTTTCATCGTGGTGGTATTGGCAGAGCCGAACTCAATCCGAACTTTGTATGTAGTCCCAGCAACTAATTCCTTCGATCCCAGCACCTCAACTGTGCCTTTGCCGAAGAATGCAGTCCCGCGCGTCTGGCTCGTGGTGTTATCGATTACGAGCTCGTCGTCAATGTAGAGATTTGCGGTACCAAAAACACTCAGGCCAAAGTCCCAAATTCCGGAGGTGTCGGGCGTGAAGTCGCCAATCAGTGTGGCCCAGAAGAGCGCTCGGTTGAGACCGGGAGCGTAGTAGTCCATGAACTGGAAAGCCGTCGTCGATACAGGCTCAGTGCTGATTAAATGTCGTTCCTTGCCCATCGGCTCGTTGTAGAACTGAATGATAGCATTGCTCAAGAGACGGTCTATCACGGGGAGCATCTTATGGGCGTATGCGCCCACTTGATAGAGCACCTCCGCGTTGGGAAGTGCTTCCCTACAGGCGTCATATAACGAGACAGAGTAATACGGCTCAAGTGACGCACTGCCACCACCCGATATTGCAGGACACTTCATGTGAGATCCGATTAGGGCGATCTTTTTGATCTCCCTTGGAAGGGGCAGGATGCCTTCGTTCTTGAGGAGGACGATGCTGTTCGCACAGAGTTTGCGATTCAACGCTCTATCCTCTGGGAAGTTCCGTCCTCGCTCCACTTCTGATACTTGGACCTGACTCGCTTGCTTCACGAATTCCAACACCTTTCGCGCTCGTGCATCGACAGTCGATTGCTTGATCAGTCGAGCCTGTACGGCGGACTCGATAAACTTTCCCCGGTACCTGGACACACCCGGCATTTCTAGGTCAAGGCCCGCATTCATGGAGTCGATGGTTGTGTAGGTTCCGTACCAGTCGCTCATGACTAGCGGATTCCACTTCCACTCCTCGCGGATCAGATTGAGCATGCGCTCATCCTCCACCACATGCTTCCCGTTGATCTTATTATACGAGGTCATGAGCGCACCAGGCTTTGCATCTCTTGCCACAATTTGGAAGGGTCGTAGGTAGATCTCGCGCAAGGCTCGCTGAGTGACGAGAACGTCCACCGCCCGTCGTTCATGTTCCTGGTCGTTACCCACGAAATGCTTCACCGTCGAAATGACGCCTTTGCTTTCGCATCCGAGGATGATGGATTTGGCCAGAATGCCCGAAAGATGCGGGTCTTCCGCGAACGACTCGAACCCACGGCCACCGAGGGGAGCGCGCTGCATGTTGATCGTCGGACCCAGCCAACAATGCGCCCCTTTTGCAATACACTCGTCACCCAACAGCCCCCCCGCTTGGTATATCAGATCTCGGTCCCAGCTGGCACCCAGAGCTGTGCCGCAGGGTAAACATGCGGCGGGGATGCCGGCAAAGAATTTCGTGCCCCGGATACCATTGGGACCGTCGGTTGCGCGAATCGAGGGGACGTTGAATTCGGGGATAGGATGTGTGTGCCAGAAATCAATCCCTGCTTTTGTTAACGGATGACGTTCCCAAACTTCATTGCCTCTGTCTTACCTGATAAAAGAGCGATCTTGTCCTGCTCGCTCATGTTTGCTAGAACATGCTCTACATCGAATGTCTGCGGCATAATGAACACTTAAAAGAAACAATGTCAATAAACACAGAAGTCTATGCCTGGAATCTCTACGCAGAGCGAACAGAAGCAGACCATGCAGTGATTACATATAAGTACCTGTGCAGCCCACCGCTTCGATCCTTCTACGTCGAACTCATGCTTCAATGGACCTCTGGACGCTATTCCGCCGAGTCCCCGACATGCCGAGATACCCAGCGACGCGCTGACGGCGGAGACTCCCCGGCTTGGTGGGGACCTGCGAGGACCCCCGCATCTCTCCAATAGCCCTGTCCGTGCGTTCTATCAAGATGTTTGCAGGTTGGTCACGCCGTCGCCAGTAGAATTCTTTTCCTTATCGGAGCTACACACTGTCGAAGGGGAGACGGATGGCCCGAACTTCCTCCAGAATCCTCGTTTCCGGAGTGATCTCCCCTCCTTTCCACCATTGCCATCACACCAACCCGTCGACCTACAATTTATCGCTTCTCGCCTCGAACAAGCATTTTCTCTTTAAAGGCAGAGATATGGTAAAAATCCAAGGTCAGGAATGATATTTTCTGCAGCAACAATTGACCTAAGTACCTTCCACAGAGAGCCTCTTCGATACGAAATTGGAGTCCCTGAAATAGGCGTCACTTCTTGTCGGTGTGCTCGGCTTCCGTTTCTCGAAGGTTCATGCGCGGGGTCTCTATGTTGGATGGTTCCACCAACTCTAGGAATTCACCAAGTCAAATACCACACTTTCGTCCAATCCGCCGCTTTTCCTCTCGGGCGCCTGATCGCCATCCGCCGCTTCGTTCGGTTTGTCGGACGAGGCAGATATTCTCTCGACAAACAGCACGTCGCAATCAACATCGTACTGCAAAAGAGAATATGCCCTCTCTTCTATCAAGGTTGTGTGTCTCCGTGACGCCCGAGAAAAGCGTCCCCGAACAGAACACAGATAGAACGTTCGTAGTTCCTCAGGATCAATGTTCGTGCCTTCGATCTGTTCCTGACCGTTGCTTTCGTGGATGATTTTCGGCCACGTCTTGTCCACAAACAGTACGGACGTCAGAGCTATGAGCTCTTGGAGTGTTCATCTCCTAGTAGACTACCTAGCACGAAAAAACGACATCCCAAGAGATTCTTTATATCCCGGTCAACATCTTCAGGGTACACCGGCCGCTGTTCACATTTCGTGTTGCCCGAAGTATCCCCCGCTTGAGAGGGTCACTAGTAAGTTCAAGTGATTAATTGCACGCAGTAGCGATTGAGATGAACATGAAAACAGGAGGAAGGTATTTGGGAGCACACTATACTGTGTACAACTGGGAATTCCAGTGGATGGGTGGGTCCAGACTTTGGCCACTGCGAATGCTGAAGCCGAAATGCGAAAGCCGGAATGCGAAACCCCCATCGGTAAATTGTTTCTATCTACGTTGCGAAATGATAATCTGAACACTGCGTAGCTTGACAGATCTCGATGTGGTTCGTATTTCCCCCAGCTCATGGCCAGACACATTTGCCGAGCCAGGGCCCCTGGGTCGACTCTGAATATTCCCGAACCCGGAGAAGTTTGTTGCCGTTTGCCGAAGGGTAAGATCTCGTGCCCATCATCAGGTGCTCGCATTTGTTGACCCAATGCGGTTAGAGTCCCTACTAGACAATCAATATTCGCAAGGCTTAGCCAAGACTGGCTTAGTTACCCAACTAACTACCTAGGCAGTTAGTCAACCCTTTTTCTTCAGATACTTAATAGATCACAGTTGTTCCTCTTCAAAGAACATCGGCTATTCTGTGCTTTTGCAAGAAGGAGAAAACATGAGTATCGAAGAGGACGATGACTGTGTTGTGTCGTATAGAGGCGAAGTTGTTGAAAACCGACACAAGGTTCACGTGGCAGTTGTCGACACAACAGGGAAACTACTCTTTCATGTCGGTGACCCATCACGAATCACCTTAGCTCGCTCCGCAGCAAAGCCAGCCCAGGCACTTGCTATCCTTGAAACGGGGGCCTTTGAGAAGTTCAATCTTGAAGATGCAGACCTGGCATTAATGTGCGCGTCTCATAGTAGCGAGGAAAGGCATATCACCAGGGCTCGGAATTTGCTGGCCAAAGTTCAAGTCGGCGAAGGCGATCTGCGCTGTGGTGGTCATCCAGCTTTGTCAGCTTCGGTGAATGATGACTGGATTAGGCGCGGCTACACACCCACTGCAGTATGCAATAATTGTTCAGGCAAACATGTCGGGATGCTTGCTGCTACCAAGACCCTGGGTGCGGATATAGCAACTTATCACGAGCCAACGCATCTACTACAGCTACGAGTGAAGGCTGTTTTTGAGAAGCTATGCGCTCTGGATGCTGGAGATGTGAAATGGTCCACTGACGGGTGCAACCTTCCAGCACCCGCCATTCCCCTTTTCTGTCTTGGAAGGGTATACGCCAAACTTGCTTCTTCGGCGGACCAAGTGGGAATGAACACTTCGGCACCAGCAAGAACTCGAGATTTGCGCCGAATCTTTCATGCGATGACCCAGTACCCAGAGCTGGTTGGTGGTGACGGTCGATTCTGCACCGTGCTCATGCATGCGTTTCGGGGAGGATTAGTTGGGAAGCTCGGGGCAGATGGCTGCTACGGAATAGGTGTCCGGGCGTCAGAGCAAACTTCGCAACTGGGCGCGATAGGTGGACTTGGAATTTCTCTGAAAATCGAGGATGGTAATATCGGCATTTTGTATTCTGCAATCATGGAAGTTCTCGAACAACTTCGGATCAGACCACAAGAACTGAGCAGTGAGCTCGCCGACTTTCATCGTCCATCAGTCGTCAATACAGCTGGTATCGTCACGGGTCGCGTTATATCTGCGTTCAAGCTACGCGCTGCATCATTGAGTGCTCTACGTCCATCTGCCATGCTTGGAGTAACTTTAGCATATAGACTATAGAATTTTCTAGACCAATTTACTCAATTTACATGAACTCTTAGAACACCGTACTCCTTGCTTCGATCAAGCTGATGGCATTTTATGCATCAACTCACCGAGTTGGCTCGATTAGCATGTCCCTCTAGAGTTGTAGCCCCGAAGATCCAGGAAACACATTCTTACCATGGTGTCTCCATTCCAATACATAGGCTTCCTCGTTCTTAATCGGCAGGTTGTTCTGAGTAAATTATACTTTCGCGATCTCTTCTAGATTATAAAGACCGTCGCTTATCGTAATAAATCGAATGCTCTTAAGATACCGTTCTAAGAATATATTAGCGACTGTTAGTATAGTTTATAGTTTGTTAATCTGAGCACCTATAACTCTAATAGCTACAGACAGCTACAGATTTCACGTACTAGCTCTACTAGAAAAGATATAATCGATATTAACTGATGCTTAAAGTAAAGATACTGTTCAGAATCGATACAAGAATCAAGTTTGGCAGCAAAAAAACTTTTTCCAAAGCCTCGAAAAAAAGGAACGATTGGACCAGATATAGAAGGAAGGAGGCTGGGGATTATATATCCTGAGGTTAGGAATCTAGGACCGGAACCATGGGCGCAACCTTAGAGATCTAGGGTTCCTTAACCTCTAAGTTAGCTAATATAGAAGAAGTAGGGTTATTACTAGCAAAGTTTTCTCTTTAAAGATCTATACTAGGGGTCTTTCTATAACTACCGCTACTAATTAGCTAGTTAACTAGGCTATTATATACTCTATCCTATATCTAGTAAATTATAGGCGGGGAAATACCAATTTATAGTCAAAAATCTTCTTTATTTAGTTCGGGTACTGCTTCCTTTGTATTTCTTTTATTTACTTCTTTATCTGTAAGTGGATAAGATTTACTCGGAAGTTAGCAACGCGCGGGAATCAGTTGGGTGAAGCTATCTATCACCTTCACGTAGATTGTGAATCAGAAGCGAGGATCAGTCTGCCAGAGTCACCACGATGAGCATGTCGAGGGAAAAAAAGCTTAGGCCACACGACCGCACCATTGGAACTGTCAGATGAATTATAATCGATGGATAAAACAAGGCAGTCGGGCCCTAAGGAATGCGACGTCTCCGTGGGAAGAGCCGATTCTCTGGGTATTGCGTTAAATGGAGACTTCAACCCTGTTTTGTTGTACTGGATCTTTTGGCAGCCGAGCCTGAGACAGGACTTCAGGTTTCTTTGTTCAACTGAAGAGATTGTACTTAATATTCTTATTTATATTACCGTTTGTTGCTGTCGTGGTACAGGTACTTTACCCTAATATGCCTTCATCAACACTAGCGACTGAGACCGTTCGTTTGTTTCCAAGGATATAATACTATTCGGGAATGTTAGATGGCCAGGCCACGTGCCGGTCGAGGGCTACAGAATGTATCTGAAGGACCTATTCTCCTTATCTGTCTGGTCCACCTGGAGTACATCTTCATCCGCACTAATGTTGACGCGACGATCTTCCTCCGGATCAACTTTGACACCCTGCTCCTTATCCCGGCGAGCGTTCTCCCACACAAGGTAAAATCGAAACATGATGACTAGAGCGATGGTAATCGCGTAGCAGGCCAAGATCGTAGTATAAGCGGTCTGGACACAAATCACATTAGCAGTCGTTTCCTTTGCTTGCATACTAGACATGCACTATACATACGTGATAGTTGGGTGCTTCCTCTGAAATGAAGAACTGTGGTCCGGCCAGGTTCCCCGCGCAATAGCCAAGGAATATCATGGCCATTACCGTCGATTTCTTGGTGAATCCAGCAATGTTACTCGCTGCCAGAGATAACATCAACGGAAACGCCGGGGAAACTGCCATAACGAGCCAGAAACCGGCAAGTCGTGATAACTTGTCAGAGGGTGGCAGGAGCTTCACCATGAGGATTCCAGCCATTGCCATAAGGAAGATAAAGACAAGATTGATCAGTCGTGACTTCCGAATTGTGGAACTTAGGATGGCTGATAGAAGCACCGTCGCCAGCTGGAAGGCAGATGCGGGTAGTCCCATCAAGATTGTCTGGAACTTATCGTAGCCGAAACCATTAATAATTAGGGTATTGAACTGAGCATGTTGTTAGATCTGGATATTCTTTTTTAACAGGATGTGATGCTTACGCTTGTCGTCCCTCCATTAGGCACACAAATGACAAACGAGAACAGGAAGAACCACCATGACTTGATGTCCTTGAGGGCCTCTAGGAATTGCCCCCGGTCCCAGGACTTGGTTTGTATAGTTCTTTGGAACTTATAAGGACGTAGCGCTGCAAATTCCCGTTCAGAAGCCGAAAGAAAGCGGGCGGTTTGCGGTGAGTCTGGTAAGTAAAAGAATGTCACCATAGACCACACGACAGTAATGAGGCCGAAAAGGAGGAATAGAAGCTGCGATATTTAGCGATCGACTCCATCAAAACGTTCAGGGCATCCCACCTTCCATTGAGCCAAAGTTCCCTCATACCTCAAAAGGCCATAGGCAATTAAAGTCCCAATAATGCTGGCGATCGCATTCCCGGCAAACCAGATGGAGTGTCGCGAGACATGCTCTCGGGGGGTATACCACATCCCCGTCATCAGGGAGAAACCGGGACTAATAGCGCTCTCGAATACACCCAGAAGCGCCCGCAGCGCCATGAGACTCGCATAGTTATTGGTCACAGCATGGAGGGTCAAAGTAACACCCCAGAAGAAACTGCAGTTGTGAGATTAATAGAAGTCTCCAATGCGGGAATCCTGTACGCTTACATTAACACGCTGAGATATTTCCCCAATGGAAATCTCACGAAGCCGAGTGAGATTGGGTAGGATGCGACAAGATACCCGATATAGAAAATGCTGGAAGACCAACTATATTGTTGGCCAACAAGGTTCTGCTCACGGTTAATGGAAGGTAACAATTTTGGGTTATGGCGAGCATACAAGATCTTCACGAAGTCCGAGTATCGCACTGTATGCAAGACTGGTTTCTATTCCGGTCAATCTCAAGCCACGGTCTCGAGGGAATTGGACATACTGTCGAGATACTGAAGGCCGTAGGAGGTGATCAAGATCGGCATCAGACTGCCAGGTGTGTAAGAATGAGCTCCAAATTTCCAGGAGAGGGTGGTAATTACTGCCAATCAATTTTCTTGATCAATTTCTTCTCGTCTTCCGGAGCAAGAGTATCGGTCGTGCCGCACTCTACCAATACGTTTTCCTTTTTTATATCGGTTTTGGTGTCCGCCACTTCGTGGGAGAGGTTCTTTGCCTCCATGATAGAATGCTATGTGACTCAATGCCACTGGGGAACAATGTAAGAAATGTATGCAAAAATGCTGTTCGTGAGGAAGGGGTAGTACAAGTCATATATAGAAGAACCTGGGCAACATAGGAGGAAGAGATAACGGGGAAATAGAAATAGTCATAAAGATACGCTCTGAATGGACAGTTCGGTTGTTAATCTGGACTCCGACTTTGGGGATATCTCCTTGATCGCTGTGGTTGGTCAATTTAATCGACGGAATGCCAAGATGGGGGGTGGGTCCCCCAAAAGGGCTAGTATCAGCATGACTGTGGCAAAATAAAAAGGTTCATTAAATGATAGTCCTTTGACCAATGAACATAGGAGCGTATCAAAATAAAAAGATAGTTGTATAGTATCTTAATAGATCGACTTCGTATAGATGTGACAACCTAGTGATAACATAGGGACAGACCTTTGACAGCAAATACAGTTACTAAGTTACAAATCAACCAACATTCGCCGAATATCACCATGAGAAACCGGATCAATGATTTGTCTCAATTGTTTGATTGAAATACTGGGTGATTCTTGCTCCTCTTTTACCATATTTAGCAAGTTTTTCAGGATAGGGTCGGAGAGATTCGCCAGGATCCACTGTAAATGCACCGGATCATGAGTCTCCATCCCGGCTATCATTAGTGACCATTGGAACCTTTCCAAAAGCTGCACTGGCCCTGTTGCAACAGTATGGAATGCAGTGGTTATGAGATCGCTCAAGGCTTGCTGAATCTCACCGGATACTGGGAGCTGGCCAAAATGTGAGTCGCGGCAGCGGTGAAAATATATTTGGATGGCGTGGAAGAACGTGACCGCCACCAGAGCCATGAGTGGCGGGCTTCTTCCTTGTCTTCTGCATTGCACGATAAGACGCGAAAGGGATTCACATTCCTGCAATTCGAGTTCAGTAACGAACACGCATAAGAACAGAATCAGGACTTACATCTTGCGCCATAGCAAGGTTTCTTTTGGTCTTCCTCAGTAATCGAGGTGCCTGGCCCTCGGCGGCCTGGCTATAGCAGTTTATATCATGATGTATGGATATTAACTCGAAATAGACATTCAGAGTGTGTGCATTCAATGGCCGTTGCGTGCTAGGCATTGCGGAGGCAGTAGTGTGGCCATCTGAAGATGCAAAGATAGATTTCGATAACTGCCAGATCCTATGGCGCTTGTCATGGTTCTCACTCCCGTAGCTAGCGAAAGCGCCTCCGCAGCCAAAGAAACTGCAGAATCCATCCCGGTCATAAAGATAAGTGAGAATTCGTGAGAGGAGCACCGTATCCGCGGACAATGATACAGAGTCTGCACATAATTCATACAGGCCATGACTCTTGACATAGGTGAGTACGGAAACACTCAGCTGGCACAAGTTCTGGGCATTGAGGGGAGGGATCCTCATCCAGAACATGTACATGTATAAGAACGATAGCATTGTGGCAACATGGTCCGGATAAGTTGAACAAGCCAAAGGGTTAAGTGCCGTGAGAAATATTTCAGAGCCGTATTCAAAATGGCTCCATGACTCCTGTGGAGGATAGTTTGGGGGTCCCAGATGAATGGCCAGTTCGTTATGGGAAACGGCGAGAAGAAAATGAAGAGCCATGGTATTCTGTAATGCGAGGTCAAGGAACAAAACATGTGCCGATGACGCTGCCTCTCGAGTGGATTTGAGAGGCGCGAGCACGCCACTATAAAACGACACCGCCTGTGAATCATTACTCCCAAGTGAGGGGGCATAGTCTGTCCCTGACTCATGGGCAAATAAGATGGCCGCCGGTGTGGCTTGGAAGTTGAGGGGCAGCTGCGGAGAAGGCAAAATAGAGAGTGGTGCGTAGTCCTCCTGTTCGACCGTCTCTATTTCCTGAGCTGGGCCATCCAATTGACTGGTTATCTCACCGGTATCAAACCAAAGATTGAAGGCCCTAGTCTCGAGGTGGTGATTATGAATGGTGGTCGGTGACTCAATTATGGAGTCACTGATTTCCTCAATCCGGGAAAGGTTGTCTAGGTCCACTGGTTCAGCTTGGCTCTGCGGTATGGGAACAATAGGTGGAGGAGTCCAAGCATCTCGGGTTTTGATAGGACCGAGGCCCCGTCTTCTGGTTGACATGGAAGGTTGATAACCAGGCCATTCACACTGCAGCCGAAGGCGAACACAGCGGCGGCATAGTGGATGTTGTTCGTCACATTTCACTTTTTTGCTAATGCACGTTCGGCAGCCTAGGCCATCTGGTATCAGCCAGGTTCGCTGCGGGTATCGGCACTTGTACTTACCACTCTTGGATCGGGGTCCACGCTCCGTTCGACGCCGGGTATTTGCACTGGTTTCCATTTCAAGTGAAGAGAGGAAGGGAGAGTGTATAATAGACATCCAAACCCCAGTCATGTGTGGGTTCTCTTCCTCATGAACCCCGACTTCGGACTTGCATATCCTCTGGTCACCCCGCAACGAGTTTTGTTATATGTGGGTCGTGGTGAGACCAAGTCCGTCCGGAGTAGTCTCCCGAGGTCGTCTTTATCTCCTCCCGACGTCGATTATTCTAACCAATCACAATCATCTTCCATTTATTAACCTTAACTAGGTAACTCCTTGATAAGGTATGTCTTTCCCTTGGATCCGAAGCTCACGCCCCCAGGTTTTCTTTTCTCTCATAATCCTCACGTGAAGGTCCGACCATGGGAAATACCATCTCTTACACAGCCACAGGTTGTGAAGTGGACCTCCCCGACCGGGGATGTATAAGGGGTCTGCAGTTCGATAACAAGTCACGTAGATTTGCAGGCGTTCCTTATGCGCAACCTCCCACTGGAGACCTTCGATGGCGGAAGCCCCAACCTCTTCCTGACACTTACAAGTACATGTCCGCCGGAGCTACCCCTTACGACGCTACAGAATTTGGGCCCGTGTGTCCCCAGCCAAATTACTCGAAGGTAGTGAGCGAGCATACTCCCAAGCATGTCTATGATGAGGACTGCCTTCGGTTGAATATTTGGACTCCTGTCCCTGATCTCCAAAATCCAAAGAGAAAATGGCCTGTCATGATCTGGTTCCACGGTGGATGGTTCCAGGTCGGGGATCCCAGCCAGGAAGCCAGCATGGACCCAACGGAGTTGATCTCAACTGGCGAGCTCCAGGCTGTTTTTGTTGCAGTGGGATACCGGCTCAACGTCTTTGGGTTTTTGGCCTGTCATTCTCTCCTCGAAGAGTCCGAGGGTACATCAACAGGCAATTACGGACTTTGGGATCAGCGCCTCGCGCTTGATTGGGTTCATAAGCACATAGAGGCCTTCGGAGGAGACTCGACCAATATTCACTTGGCCGGGCGTAGCGCAGGTGCCTACTCGGTTCTCGCTCAGGCCCTGTACGATTTTCGCTCTGCTGGGAGTGATCATTTTCGATCGATGGTCATGTACTCCAATGCGATTCCAACACAACCAAAAACGCCCCAGGAATGTGAAGCCCAATTTGAAGAGATATGCACATACTTCGACGCGCCATCCTCATTAAGCGGAGTCGAAAAGCTTCAATTCCTGCGCGGAATAAGTGCCAGAGACCTTTGTGCCGGAATTATGAACCTCGGAAACCACACTTTTCGTCCAGTCACAGACGACATGTTTATTAAACCAGGAATATTTGATTACTACCGAGATGGCTCATTTGCACGAGAGTTCAAGCGACGCGACCTGCGCATCTTCATTGGCGAGGTTCTCAACGAGGAGACCTTATACGCGGCCACAAATTGCCCAGACGCGAATTGGGAATCCCTCCAACAACAAGTCGCAAATTACTACCCCCTTCCGACAACACAACGCCTGCTTCAACATTATCAACCCCCAAAGTCAGACAACAAGCAAGACTGGGCTGATCTGTTCGGAAAGATCGTCTCCGATGGTCAAGTTAGGGCTCCATCGCGACACCTTGTCAAGACCCTCGCTGACAATGGCGTCGATATGGGAAATATATGGCGCTACATGATTGCGTACCGATTATCGTTTATAACGGAGCAGATTGCCCCCGCTTCGTTTGGGGTGACCCACGCTATGGACCGGCCTATTTGGAAGTATGTGATAAGTTTCTATCTCCTGCTGCATATTTCATGTCGCTAACATCCACTGCTCAGCTACTCACTTACACACGGCCCGACTACTGAGGAGCGGGAACTGATGTCAGCATGGATACACGATCTCTGTGCCTTTATCCACGGTATAGATGGCTACTCTTATGGTACCTCTTCTCCGGAACAATATAAGGTCATGACCGGGGAAGGGAAAATTGCTATTCAGAATGATCCGAAATGGGCTGAGCTGATAGGGGTAATGGACCTATTTTCGGGAGAATAGATACATACCTCTTTCGTTTGAATTAGGCTTTCCACCTACATAGCGATTTATATGATTATCCTTACACGTAACCTGATACATACGGCTACAGGGCGTGGAAAGCAGGGCCTCTGGCCCGCTCAGACGTAGAATAAGTATTACATAGTCATATTTGCGGAATTCGACAAAATTTGCCTTCATGGGGTAAATACATCTTAAGTCATGGTTGCCCCTTTCGCAAATTTAATTTTCCAAGGCTTAATGTGTCTTTAGAGGTAACCCAATTATCTGGAAGTAGGATGTCGCGCCTTGTCCAGATATCCACCGTTTTGCTGTTCCAGGAATATTCGTTATTGTAGTAATTCAAAGAAGGTCAGATATTCATTCAGAGGGATACAAGATGAAGTCCAGCTGGTTTCCAATGAGCTCGTTCTTTCCTATAGATAGTGCAGGAATTAGTTCGTCACTACCTTGATGGAAGTAAGCATGAGGTAGAAGTGCTGACAGATCATGCGAATCTACGCACTTTCATGACTCAACAAAAGCTCAAAGACAAGCACGTTGGTGTATATATTTGACACCCTTCAACTTTGTCATTGAACATCGATCTGGAAAACCAAACCCCGTTGATGGCTTGTCCAGAAAACCAAACTCGGAGAATCAATTGGACGGTTAACACAGCATCCGCAATCCCGAGAACAACATCCTTGCTTCCCTACACAATCCTCGACAAGAACTTGATGCATGTACCATCTAGGATGTGAACGCCATAGGTCGAATGCCCTCTTCACGGCTCCGTGGATGTTGAGGTTAGGTTCAACTTCGCCCCGAGCTCTATTAGGTCCCCTCCGTTCCTTTTCGCTTTATAATATCTAGTTTATGTAATTTTGCAGAGAACTTAAAGATTCGCCTCGTTACATCTTGCACTATTACCGGCTTTTCCCTCCTGGGAGCGACGTAGGGTTTACGATTTGGCAGTCCAGGTTGGTCTATCTGCATCTGCTTATCTTTTTGTGACACGGACACCTTTTCCCCCCAGAATAAACACTTTTCTCTTGCTCTACCTTAAATACAGTTCGCTTCAGTCGTGCAACTCAACCTTTCTTCATCATCTTTTCCACATTTCTCACTATATCATCGTCGCCAAGATGGGATTCATGGTGCTCATGCCCAAGGGATCGATGTGTTTGGTACGTTTGGTGTGGGGCTGGGCCGAGCGGTGGTGTAGTTGAAGAGGGCCCAGAAGTTGGAGGGTTAATCCCTCCCATCGGGGACGGCTCTTTTGCTAAGCCACCGCAGTCTGCACATCCGGGACACATGGTGGAGGTGCTACCCATATGAGGTAACATATGCCGTGGAACATGTTTTTCAGTATGGCGCAGTCGTGCCATTGCCAGGTCGGCTTCTACATTGCGGCCCATACTCTTGAGTAGGTGATACCGTACTATAACTCTCCGCCGAGCTAGCGATGGGACGTCGAAGAAAACAATGTTCAGATGCTGTCGCGCTTCGAAATCGTAATCAAAACGTGAGGGAAAGGTGTTGTCAAAGTCAAGGAGGCGCTGGAGCGTTAGGCATTTCCTGTCCACATCGGCAAAGTCGTAGCTGTATTGTGTAGGGTATTCGTAGAGTAAACATTGAAGATTACCGGTAATATCTTGCATATCGTTCTGACAAAGTTGAGCCAAATCTTGCAGTATAGTGAGGCGTCTTTCAGGGCTGGAGGCGCCTTGAATGAGGTATTGGAGTATGGTTTGTTGTAGATGATAGTCTCCAATCTCCTTAGCGCTGTGGGCAACAATATTAAGCCTACTCTCCATGATCGTATTGGAATATGCGGTTGTTTGCCCCGGTTGAAGATGTTGAGTTCCAGTGGTAGAGTCCCGAGACCATATCCGAGAGAGAAGTCTTGACTCAATGACCGACGGCTGGAATGGGATGCCCATCCATAGCCCTTGTGTAGCCTCAAGAAGCACCCAATTCAAGTATGGCCGACTGTTGATTAAATGGGGAAATTCCGAAAGTATGGACGTTGCTAGGTAATGCGCCCTCTGCGAAAATTGACGTTGAATTGCTTGCACAGATTTGGGGCTGGTATGAAGGTTAAAAAATGCCGTAAATAGAGATGCATTGGCAAGCTCGGTGAAAAGAAGCTGCTCGTCGCTCCTTGATATTCCCCCTTGTTCAATAGACATGTCCGGTGCTCTGGGTAACTCGTCTAAATCGGCAAAGTCTTCCAACGTCCCATCGATGGCATACTGCCCAGAAAGCTCATCCCCAAGTAATGGCAATATGGCTCGTAATATCCGGTGTGATTCCCAGAAAAAGCCTTCCCTGACTAAAAAGCGATACCATTCGCTTAGTTGAGGATATTTTCGTTTTGTGGTATTCTTCACGGGATCTTGTGATATCCCAGCATCAAATGTGACGTTGATATTGGAGCGGGATGGTGGCTTCCGCCAATGTATCCTTGACGATTTATGGGAGTGGAGGACCCCCGGCAAGGTCTGCGTAACCGGGGGCGTCGGATTCCACTCCAAGAGAATTCGAAAAGCTTTGTTTTGTAAGAAAGTCGAGTGTGCGACCGCATATGTGATAATGCGCAAACAGACTTCTACTAACTGGATCTAAGAAGGAATTAACCCAGTGATCACTAATGTTCAACCTAAACCACATACCTGAATCCCTATGGATGATTTGGACCAGGGTGGATCATCTTTCGATTCTCGCTCCCGGAGCCCAAGGACTTCCACTGCCATTTCCAATGCGGGTATCAATGCACCTCTAGTGTACATCTCCGCAAGAGATCTGATGAGTCTCATTAATTGTACCTCTCCATCGGAGTATTCCACCCGAGAGTCCTTCAGCCGGGTGGAGAGGAAATCGTGAAGATGGCCAAAGCTTCCTTGCTCTAGGAGAAGATCTGCATATTCGGCTACAACGGGGAAGAAATCCACGTGAATTACCAGTCGTTCCTCGAATAGGCGGGACGCCTCCTTAAAATGCCCCAGCCTGTTAAGTCGAGACAGACACTCTAGGTCAGGATTGATATCTATGGCTGCATCCAGGTCAAGGTGAACGGTGACATCTTTGGCTTGGTCTCCGACACGTAGTACAAAGTCGAGTGGTACCTGAAAGGGTGGAGCAGACGGGTAGGGGGTGTTAGATGGACCAGAGCGCTGGTTGGGAGCATGTCTATGGACGGATGGCATAGGTTGTTGGGAATCCCTCTGATCATTTGGACCAAATGTGTGGAAATATTTGTCGGCGGAATCGGCACTATCGGGGGAATCTGGTGACTGTTGTCTTCGGCCTCGAGGGGCGAACGACCGATGTTCTGGAGCCATCCGTCGCGATGTTGGGCGACGGCCCGAAGTGGAGGGTGAACCGTGGGGCGGACGACTGAGATGCGATCTTCTTGGTCGAGAGGCTGAATCAGGTGGTTTCAATTCATCCCGGTATGGCAAACGCGCCCACTCATCATAATACCGGTACTCATCATTTCCTAACTCAGAAGATGCAGGGACATGGACACTAGACGCGCCCTCGTCGTCGGAGTAAGAGCGACCCGATTCATCAATGACGATAATGAGCCTAGTTGCGGTAAATAAAGATGATCGGGAGAAGAGCGTGGAATCAAAACATACGGCATATAGAAAATATGGAGCGATGTGAGAGAAATTTCGGAGGGCAGACTACAACATACAAAAATAAATGAAGGCACCTGAGAGATCAACGCTGTCTGCGGAGTCCATAAGTACCTAAATACGGGGGTCTGTGCCATTGGGCCCCAACCATCGACTTTTCTTCCAATGAAATGGGATAGACCTCATGTACCTCGGTCAGTAAGCTGCATGAGCGCTTAGGTAGGCAGACTTGACGAAAAGAAAAGAAAATTGAAAAGAAAAAGCAGGGTTTCCACTCTACAACAACAATGCCGTTCACCCAATCTCGCTCACAGCCCATGAGATATGTCGATATCTGTCAAAAACAATCGAGTGCGAGTCTCTGTGACGTTAAGGTCGGGAGAACTCGGATTGACTGTTGCTTTCTCATGTCTAAGACGCGCTGGGGGCTAAGACGCGCTGGGGGCAGTTACATAACAAACCCTCGGGCGTGATGTATCTAGATCTAACCTTCCACCAGCCTGCCGACTGCAAACTTGCGGAAGCAACCATCACCATGAATTTTCAACATGCACACGCAATTCGACATTCACCGGCTGAAAACCTCGAAGTCACGGAGTTCTTTGGTCCCAAAATTCTGAGCGGGGAAAAAAGGGAACGACAAGTATCCACGACCCTAGAGGTCAACCCCAAAGTAGGAAGCGGCGGCATCAACATTGAAGGGGGTGGCTGGGCCCGAAGATCAGATGCAAGCTATGCATCGCGGTGGAAATTTACCGGGTCGCGTTTTGCCGCAGAACCTTCCTCGTCCCACGATGCGTTGCATTCTCGACGCAGCCAATACCAGCAACTCGTATGGCATTTGGACGAAAATGAGCTGGATAAACAGGTCATTCACCACTCGACTGTGCACTCCGCCGTTGCATTTCATCATGACTCCGAACCGTTCTTCCTCGACCTTCAAATAGAAATCAAGTTGCATCGGTGGCACCATCGACTTAAGCAGCGGTTGGTCTATCCGCCGCGCAGCCGAACGGCATACACCAGAGCCTCGATCCACACTACATCCAATGTAGATCCGGATCCAAACTTTGCACAGCTCGCCACAAACCTCGATCATACCATGATAGACATGAATTTGCATCCCGTAGTTGGTAGGTTCACCTTATCAAACACGTCCTAGACAATATTCAGCCGCTAACCCCCCGTCTGGTAGAGGTGCCGGACCCAACACCCAAACTAGTTGATGCTTCTTGTGAAGACAAGGAGAATGACACAGAAACTAGTGCCAGATGTCTCCCTAACGAGAGTCTTATCGCGTTAGTAGGGCAACTTACTGGCCAGGGTACACCCACTCTTGAGGAAACGAAACCCACATCGTTCATGGATAGTTCGACCTCTACACTCGTCGAGACGGATACTACGAAAGAGCCAGAAGAACAAGCCGATCTAGATACTACTATCGCCGAGTCTGAGGATACTCTTACCCCTGCTCCCCCAAACCAACAGGATGGTTTCAATACAATGCAGAAAATTGTACTGCGTACAGTTATCTTTGTTTTATGTCGGGGATCGCGGCTCTTAGCCACAATAATTGCGTCGTTTATACTGGGACTGAATGGATTACATTCGATTCTTGTTCAACTGGGGAAGTAAAAATGGGCTGTGGGGAATATAGAAATGTACAGAGCGCATAGGAGACTCAAATCAGCGAAAGAGGGACCAATTTCATGCGTCGAAAGCACATCAATCCGCGGGAATGCCCATCGTGTTTAAGGCTGTGGTTCTCGGCGACCTAGTGGGATCAACGAAAAACAACATTATATGGGGAAGGGAGTAAGGTCGGTCGATTCGATCGCTTAGTGAAAAGGGCTGTGTACTAAGCGGGTGGTTTGTTCCTAGCGCGATTCTATCAGGCCACAGCAAATTTTGGATATATATAGTCGATTTCAACGTATAGTACACGATTTCGATCAGACTACATAAGTTAGGCTTCTGGTACATCCCATCCTTCGCTTAGCCACGTTGCCTTTTCTACCTCGGCTAGCATTCTGCTGCAATTCCTGCGACCACAAGGATTCAGCTTTCTAGGATTCGGAGTAGGAGCTCACTTCCGTGGGTGCAGGTGTTTGAATATCACATACAGACGTTTCTCAAGGCCTCCTAGGCCTTCTTTTTATCCCTCAACTTTCTAGACACCGTGAACAAAATTAAACTTTCCGAAGCCTGGGTTCTACTATTATATTCGGGGAAAAAAGCCCTTTCATATAACTTCAGATGCCACCTGGTAGATAGATTGATCCGTGCGCGTGTGTAGAGGTTGCAAACACGATACTACATACAATCAATCAATCAATCAATCAATCAAAGTTCAATTAACCTGTTGCAGTCTAACTAGTTGCGTATGACTATGCAGGC
>JAHAQQ010000123.1:0-46580 GCA_019190355.1 Penicillium palitans
TTAACCGCCATGATCAACTTTGGGGAGGGGACGATGTGTCCTTGAGTAGGCAAGGCGAAGCGGATCCGATCATTGACTTCATGAACGAATTTGCACTCAGCAGCCTGCTCAAGCGAGGCACCAAGACATGGCACGGCGGAGGACAGAGTGGGGACTGCGAGTCGACCATCGACCTTGTCCTGGCCTCGGAAAACTTGACGGACTCCATGACTAAGTGTGCAATACTTGGGACTGACCACGGCTCGGACCACGGCGCCATTGAAACTGTATTTGACGCCCCGTGGCCGATCCCAAAGTATCAGGAACGGCTTCTACTGAAGAACGCGCCATGGAGCGAGATTAATGCTAGAATCGCGAGCACCCTGGCCTCCACTCCGTCGGAGGGCACAGTACAGCAGAAAACCGATCGACTAATGTCTGCGGTCTCGGACGCGGTGCACAATTTAACTCCGAAAGCGAAGCCGTCGCCACACGCGAATCGGTGGTGGACAACTGACCTGACACAACTGCGTCATATATATACATACTGGCGAAATCACGCTCGTTCGGAGCGACGGGCGGGGCGAAAAGCGCCTCGGCTCGAAAAGATGGCCCAGGATGCGGCGAAACAATACCATGATGCCATCCGTAAACAAAAGAAGAAGCACTGGAATGAGTTTCTCGCAGACAACGACAACATATGGAAAGCAGCGAAGTATCTGAAGTCCGGGGAGGATGCGGCATTTGGGAAATTACCGCAGCTCGTCAGAGCAGATGGGACTACCACCGCTGACCATATGGAGCAAGCAGAGGAGTTGCTGTCCAAATTCTTCCCGCCCCTGCCGGACAACATTGACGATGAAGGGACCAGACCACAAAGAGAGCCAGTGGAGATGCCGGCCATCACCCTGGAGGAGGTAGAACGACAGCTTCTTGCAGCGAAATCATGGAAGGCACCGGGAGAGGACGGCCTGCCGGCGATAGTTTGGAAGATGACGTGGCCCACGGTCAAGTACAGGGTCCTTGAACTATTCCAGGCGTCGCTGGCAGAAGGCTCGTTGCCAAGACAGTGGAGACACGCGAAGATCATACCGCTCAAAAAACCGAATAAAGAAAATTACACGATTGCAAAATCATGGAGACCGATCTCACTCCTAGCGACACTGGGCAAGATACTGGAATCAGTAGTTGCAGAAAGGATCTCACACGCGGTGGAAACCCACGGCTTGCTCCCGACCAGCCACTTTGGAGCCCGGAAACAGCGGTCCGCCGAGCAAGCACTCTTGCTCTTGCAAGAACAGATCTACACGGCGTGGCGGGGCCGACGGGTATTGAGCCTGATCAGCTTCGATGTCAAAGGAGCCTACAACGGAGTGTGCAAAGAACGATTGCTCCAAAGGATGAAATCACGAGGTATACCGGAGGGTCTGCTCCGGTGGGTTGAGGCGTTCTGCTCGGAACGAACGGCGAACATCCAGATCAATGGGCAATTGTCGGAGGTCCAAAGCCTGCCACAGGCTGGGCTACCGCAGGGCTCGCCCCTGTCCCCGATCCTATTTCTCTTTTTCAACGCAGACCTCGTGCAAAGACAGATCGACAGCCAGGGAGGAGCAGTCGCTTTTTTGGATGATTTCACCGCATGGGTGACCGGGTCAACCGCGCAGAGTAACCGGGAAGGAATTGAAGCAATTATCAAGGAAGCGCTCGACTGGGAAAGGAGAAGCGGAGCGACCTTCGAAGCTGAAAAGACAGCTATCATACACTTTGCTCCCAAGACGCGTAAATCGGACCACGATCCGTTTACCATCAAGGGACAGACGGTTGTACCCCAAGACCACGTCAAGATCCTAGGCTTATTGATGGACACGAGACTCAAGTACAAGGAACATATTGCGAGGGCCGCTTCCAAGGGCCTGGAAGCAGCGATGGAGCTTCGGCGACTTCGGGGCCTAACCCCAGCAGTAGCGCGGCAGCTATTCACCTCGACGGTGGCGCCGGTCGTGGACTACGCCTCCAATGTCTGGATGCACGCGTGCAAGGATAAAGCCATGGGACCGATTAACCGAGTCCAAAGAGTAGGAGCACAAGCCATTGTGGGGACATTTCTCACGGTCGCGACCAGCGTAGCAGAGGCGGAGGCCCACATTGCCACTGCGCAGCATCGATTCTGGAGACGGGCCGTGAAGATGTGGACGGACATACACACTCTACCGGAAACCAACCCTCTCCGCAGAAATACAGATCGGATCAGGAAGTTCAGAAGATACCACCGCTCGCCGTTGTATCAGGTAGCCGATGCGCTCAAGCATATCGACATGGAAACATTGGAAACGATTAACCCATTTACGTTAGCTCCGTGGGAGGAACGCATGCAGACCGATATTGATCAACCGCAGGATTTCCAGACTAGAGCAGGCGTGTACATGCAGATCGCGGTCAGCAGCTCGGCTCGGAACAAGCTGGTCGGATTCGGGGTGGCGATCGAGAAACAGCCACCTCGGTATCGAAAACTGAAACTGAAGACGCTTTCCGTCACATTGGGTGCAAGAGCAGAGCAAAACCCGTTCTCTGCGGAGCTAGCAGCGATGGCACATGCATTGAACATGGTAGTTGGAGTGAAAGATTACCGGATTACGCTGCTAACGAGCAACAAGGCGGCGGCTCTGACACTAAGGAATCCTCGACAACAGTCAGGTCAGGAATTCGTCTACCAACTGTACAAGTTGATGAGAAAACTGAGGAGAAATGGAAACCAGATCAATGTCCGGTGGATCTCAACGAGTGAAGACAATAAACTGCGGAGCCTGGCCAAGGAACAGGCCAGAGCCGCGACACAAGAAGATGCTGTACCGCAAAAGCAGGTCCCAAGGATGAAGTCAACAACACTCAATATTGCACGGTCCCAAGCAGTCCCCAGCAATGACCTGCCAGTGAACGTAGGGAGACACGCAAAACGAGTTGATGCAGCACTCCCAGGCAAACACACCCGACAGCTGTATGACCGATTATCGTGGAAAGAAGCGAGCGTGCTGGCTCAACTCCGAACCGGCATGGCAAGACTCAATGGATATCTCTATCGAATCAACGTAGCAGACACGGACCAGTTTGCGTGTGGACAAGCGAGAGAGACCGTGGAGCACTTCCTATTTCGATGTCAAAAATGGACGGCGCATCGGACGGAACTACTAAAATGTACCAACACCCACCGAGGAAATATATCCTTCTTCCTAGGAGGAAAGTCGCCTTCCGATAATCAGAAGTGGACGCCGAACTTAGAGGCGGTACGGGCCTCAATACGATTCTCCATCGCCACGGGCCGACTCGAGGCCACCTAACCATGACGACGAAGATAAATCACCCCTTTTTCCGACCTAACTCACCAATCACCGCGTGTCACAGACGGTAGACGCGCTTCAACTGCCGGAAATAGGATGTTGAACACTTGGAGAAGCGCCTTCAAGCCAGCCTACTAACCAAATTACTAACCCACGAGGATCCGCTGTGATACGGACATCTGAGATGACATATATTGCAAGGCTTTATGTATGGGCTCTGAGGAGACACAGTACTATATATATTATGACTTGTATAGTAGATCAGAGATAGTTACCCTTTCAGCTTAGCCGCCAGGCGTTAATGAATTGTTTGTTTGTTTGTATCGAACGAACAAAAGAAAAATGAAGGGGAAAAGGTTCGAATATCCTCCAGGATAGTACATTAGGGTTGAAAGCGAATGACACGCGAAGCTTGGATCGGCGTGAAGGACCCTGGTGCAAGTATCCAAACAGTACGCTGATGGCAGGCAATCCATGAGAGCAAAATATTCAGAGTTCCCAATTTTCCACTATATTCTGTACAAAAACCTGTGGATCAAGGAATGGCATGGGCATAGAAGGGTGAATGCGAGATAAGGGAACCGAACTCCACAGGGTAGAATTGTCTGTGACCTCTACGCGTGGCCATATAGCTAACTGAAACCGTGATTGTCCAGCGCTTGTTATGTTTCCCGCTGTAGGATGCTGCGAGAGGATGTCACTTATCTGACAACGTATCCTTCGTAAGTTGCCCAGCATTGACTCAACCCGCGGAAGAAAGAACGGATACTCTTCGACAGCCTCTCCGGTTTCCGTACTGAGCTTACTGAGCCGGAGTTCTATCCAGTTCACCCGCTCAAAAAGGAAAAATGCCGATACATAAAGGAAAATATCATCGGCGCAGGTGTCTTGGGATAACGGATCCGGCCCCGTCCAGCTGAAGGCGCAGACGTTCTCGTAGCTTGGATAGAAAATACATTCGATGGTAGGAGTCCTCTTATGCCCAATCTGAGTATACTCTAACCATCCCCTGAGTGGTTGGCTTGAGCACAGAGTGCCACGGTTTTCTGCTAGGCAAGGCGGCGGTGTCGGTATATTGGGAAATTCTCTCCAAATTGATTCAAGATCCAGATCCAAATCGTAGTCTGAAGGGACTATCAGCGCCAATATTAAGTATCGAAAAATAATCCAACTAACCAATTTGATCAAGTTGTCCCATTATTCCCGTGCAGAAAGTATCGCGTTCACGATAAAAGACAGTTTCTGGAGGTAAGGATCCAGCAAGATTTGGTGGTTCCATAGGGTCTATATGTAGAGGTCAAGATGACTAGCAGAAAGCTCATCGAAAAAAAAGAAAGAAAGACAAAGTTGAAGAAGAACCTTGACCATGACCGTAAGAAGACTGAGTTACCCAGTGATCGTGGCTCCTGATCTACGTAGAAGCAAACGGTGAATGATCTTGTTTCCTGAAAATGTACATTGGTGAGGGTGTGGGGAATGCCCGCCCCACACATACTCCACCCGTTGAACTATGTCGACATACAAGACCGGTCAGATCACGTTTTTTGCTATTATACAGTACCCGAGAATTTGGTCAGACGAAGATAGCTTGTTTCAATTTGCTCCTGCACGGTCTCATTGTAGCTCACTTATCTGACATGAGGGCCTGTCACTGTTCTGTATTGTTCCGAGAACACCCTGGTGTACAGAGACAAAGGCCTGACGATGATCCCACAGCAGCAGTTCTTGATGATTGCAGTACTGTTGAAGCTTTTCGTTTTCTCTCACCAACCATTTGTTTGAGTCTTGTAGGAAGCGACGTTCCTCTTCCAAGCGTATTTTGCCGGCCGACTTGATCGTGTAGCACTCCCACAAATAAAGATAGAGGTCGAGAAGGTCGACGGCAGAGGACGACTTCAAAGAAGGATGGCTATTTAGAATCTGTGACATGTTACTAGTCAAAGAACAGCCTGCACCGGCCGGAATTATCTGGAATATTTGGTTAGAGCTGGCCATAAGAGGCGAAAGAGAAATCTAACCTTTGTCTCGCCCGGTGACGCTCGTTTCAAAGAACCTATCACCTGTTCCGGTCTCCCTGGCATGTCAACGGGGATAACAAACTGATCTGGAGATTCGCGCTTTCTTTTGTTGGCTCGTCCAGACTGTGATGGAGAAGCAGGAGGGTCCATTGAGTCGTTTGGATTCCAAAGCTCGTCGCTATCCAGATTGTAGAAAACAGGGGTAGTAGAGAACAAGCTAGGGCAAACTGTATCTTTTATATCAATAGTCAAGGAGATTAGGATACAATAGACTAGGTCCTAGGGATATTGCATAGGGGGCATATTCCAGCTACTTGGATGATAAGCACACCCGCATGAACTGCCTCATTCACCACCAGGTTTAATAAGAGGATGCCTTGCGATGGGTGAGTATTCTTGTATTTTCCGTTGACAACGCCCTGTCACGATCATATAAATGAGGGCCGGCAAGGAATCGCGGGTGCTCACATAAACCGGTTAACATTTCGCTGAAATTGCGTGATTTTACAGGCGAGAAAGCTACGAATATCTTGGTCAGGGCTGCTAGTTAATGATGAGTACAATATCTAATATCTAGTCAACCACGACGAGTTCATACACCTACAGTGGGATACTTTAAACTGAAATTTAGAGGTGCAAATTATATATTATCTAGGTAGCAATACGAGTGCGGCAGATCATGATCAAAAGCAACCGCCTTCTTTGACCAAATCCATCACGGGACGCGTTGCGCCGCGTAGTCCGCCGCGAACCACAAGGAAGAATCAAGAAAGCCACATACAGACCTACAACTCGTACGGTGACTCCATTAACCCACCCCCTGGGCATGCGGACAGAAAACGAGCCCCGTCCACCATAGCACCATCCCAAATCGAAGGGTCACTCATATCTGCTGAACAAAAGGGGGGCCGCGTCGTATCATCGCATGCAAGGCCGGCAAGTTCCTTGCCACCGCCCTCCGATGAAGAATAGACACGACGCATTAGAAACTGCTGGCTCCTGTATCGATCACCGTGAGAGAAGTCCCCAAACGCGAGAACCTGCAGCGCCGGCAGTCCGTCGGGGCCAAATGCCCATTCCGCAAATGACACGAAATCCTGAGTCTCTGCAATTGCCGTAGAAGACATAAGCACTGCCTCCTGCGAGTGTACGTACTCCAGGTGTGACATGTCAAAATACTCATCAACAATGGGATGGTAGTTGTGGCTATCGTTGGAGACGTCCCGGTTCACGGAGCTCCAGCACGAACGGGGATGCTGTGAATATCCTTGGCGCATCTCATGTAGAAAAACGTTAATCTCTCGTGGGATGTCTCGATGGATTCGCTCGAGGCCGCTGAACCGCAGATGTAGAATCTGAAGCTGGGAATGCTTGGCCGTAGGTCGAAGGCACCGACGCTGTTCTCATTAGCAGGCACTCGTTGACTGCACCAAGAAAATCTTACAGCCGCAGACGGACTAGCACACAAAGCCAGAGCAAACACCTGGCCTAGGTCTACACCGGCAGACAAGTTCGTAACCCAAGCGGGCGACACATCCCGATCATCCTCAAATAAGCCGTCAGCATCGATTGGTGCGAGTTGGCGCTCATGGTAGACAAGGCTTTTTAACGTGGTCTGGTGGTGTCGGATGGTGTCCTGGATGTGGGATTTTGACGATGGGAAATTGGACAACCTCAAATGCAGATGCTGCAGCCCACGAAATGAACATAAGAACCGCACAACAGCAGAAAGGCTACATCCTTCGCCCGGCTCGTGCAGCAGATAATCGAAAGAGAATTCGAAATGCGTCAGTCGGAGCGGCTTCTGTGACCAAGACAGTAATTGCACGAGATGCAACTGATTCGGGCAGTCACGCAGCGTAAGCGACCGCAGAGAGTAGAATATCGCATTGTGCCCCGATGAGATATCCAGGGGCAAGGTCACCTTTGATAATGACAGCATGGACAGAGCGGAAAGAGCTGTGGGATTCGCAATCCCAGTATCCCCGTTCGTAGTGACGCCGGTCCCTCTACCCCCATCCTCAAGCTCCGGTCGCTGAAGCCCAAGGCTCTGCCAGCACAGAGCACGGGCAAAAGCCGATGGAACGAAGCCGATGGACAGTTGATCTAGGCAGCTCCAGTTCTGACGGATGCACCGTCGCAACAAATCAACCTCGGACGGATGTTGGAGTCCTTCCCACTCAAACGCCGTCAGACAGGTTAGTCTGGACATTCCTTCCAAGCGGTGCGACGTTTCAGGGCAGGTACCGTCAGTGACGAGTGAGAGACGAGTGAGGCGCTGTTGGTACTGACTGAGATAGCCTTCCTGGTCGAGAACCCCCACTGGAATACATGTCCCCAGTCGCCATCTATTGTGAGTCAGCCACAGGTCTAGTCGATGGGTATCGCTTATACTGACTCAAATATGCTCAGTCTATTCGGCTCCAAGTGGGTGAAAATCAGCTGCAATTGATCCCTCACGTCGTCCAGGAATTGCTGATGTGCCGTCGCATCATCCGATGCTCCCAGCGGGGCGGGGGACTCTGGCAGCCCCGCCGCGCGAAAGATGTTGTAGTATGCACATCGATTAAACCGAACAAGATGGAATGGAGCCCTGATCTGTAGGTGCCGCGTGTGCTGGAGATAGTCCGCGGCTCGTGAAGGACCGAGATGGCGAAAGAAGGGGTCGACATCCAACACATTCAGTGCCCATTCACTTGCTGCACAGAATGAAACTGTACGGTATATCCGAGGAACCAACACTGCATACAATCTGGACGAGGCGCGGCTGAGAACGCGCAGAGTGGTAACTGGCAGCTGACGGGCGGTCAGTACCTGGACCAAACAAAACAAACATGCTGAAACTTACCCAATCTGCAATCAGCATCAGAATCTCACTAGGTAAGGTCTCCAGCATTGTCCTCTGTGCTCACTTCATTCATCCTCTCTGGACAGCAAGAGGCTTATAAGCACGCATCTATCTGAGCACCCAGTCAAGTTGCCCAGACATTGCGCAGAGGAAAATGTCTAATATCTGCGGGTCATGCATCGCGTTGGCAAGCTATTTCATCCGGTCACTGATAAACAGGCTCAGTGCCGTTTTTGCAACCGCTCTTCACCCGCAGGCCGCCAGGTCTTGTGAAGCGCGTTGTCAAGCTCAATGGTCGTTTGGCATGAGCGACAAGCAACCAACTGACCACAGCAGTGGCCATGGTATCTTCACCGAAATTGGCAACCAGGATATTGAAGAAAAGACCGAGGAGTCGCTGTTCGAGAGAAAATCATAAGAACGTTTAAAGGGGCAGAACAGGGCATGTCGGTGCACGGTTCACGTGGGACCACGGATCAGGTGGTGGTGAAACGGTCAGTCACGGTCGAAACGGTCATATTGCAGTCGCCCTGTAAAACACAACCGATTGCACAAGTTTGCACAAGGGCCAAATCCTACAAAATAGGTGACAGTACAGTATGTGTGTGTGTGTGTGTTTCATTTACGCTGTCCTCTCGTCGAAACGATATGCAGCCTACCACTACTATATATATCTTCCTATGTACATGTATCGTGTACCACTTCCTATGCGAACTTAGAGCCTCGCCGAGGCCTGCCGTGGCCTCTGTGCCGTCGTTATATTGATGCTGCCCTCATGGCGCGCGGTTTTGAAACCGTAGCGATGCTTCAGCAAAGTCCAAGACAGCCTCCACTGTCTTGGTCCGTGAAGTGCTGTCAATCTTACCTCTTCCTTCTTCTCCTGGTCCCCCCAACAGTGTTGATATGCTGTTGAAGGCGTCACCAACCTTTCCTCGGAGCTCTCTCCTTAACATTCTCAATCTCGGGCAATCTAACAACACGTGGTGAACGCTTTCCCGTTCGCCACAGACGCACAGATCGTCGTCTCGGAATCGGAAAGCCTTTGCGTATGTTGACAACCAGCAGTGTCCGGTTCGTAACTGCGTTAGTAAGTACGCTCGATTCCTGGGCAAAGAGCCGTAGAGCCGTCTGGTGTACTTGGCCGGTAGTGAGTCGTCGATCTGACGCAGATGGGCGCCGGTGCTCGACTCGTTCTCTGAATGTTCTGATCTCATGGATTGCCTGTCATCAGCGTACTTTTTGGATACTTGCATCAGGGTCCTTCACCACCGATCCAAGCTTCGCCTGCCATTTCGCTTTCAAACTCTCACGTGCGGTCCTAGGAATATTCGAACCTTTTTCCCTTTCATTTTCCTTTTGTTCGCTCGAATAGAAATCTTTACTTCGCCACTGGTGTTCTATTTCACCCTGTCAGCATAGGCTGGCATTCTTCTCCGTATCAACATTTGGCCATGGGCTGGCTGGGTACACATCGGTACGAGCGTGTGCTCCTCCGTGGCAATACTTTATGCGCCTTTGCTTACTCAGACTCGATCAATAGAGCAGCCTTCTTCTAGTGTTTTGGGGTTCCTTTTCTAAAATCAAAGTCAGCGATATTTGGCTCATCCGCGAACTGAAAGATGCCTGCCGATACCTCTTCTTTCCTGGATACTTGGTAGAAACTTGGTAGGCTCACTTTTCCCACACTTAGATACATAAGGACTATAGTCTTTAACATCTTGGAATCAAAATATCAACCGTTCATTGCTGTTATTATCCGAACAGTAGGTCCAACCAAAATAGAGAGCTCCAAGGCCGACTTGGCTACCACTTCAATTCCGCTCAGTTGTTACAAGAGCGTTGTATCCAGCTGGAACTCGTCCATTGCAAGGCACCAAGCGTCTAATACTACTTGGTACTTCCGTTTTAGCTTTTGGACGATCGGTAGCCGAGATACCATCGGCACGTTGAGGTGTAATTTCCTTAATTTTATCAGGGATTCTAATCAGACACAGTTAAGGGGAATATCATTCTGCAAACAAATGCTTGTAACAAACCAGTTGTAAAGGTGAGACATCTAAGCTGGACAACTTTATAACCGGTCACCGGCACAAAAAAGCGAGACCGCTAATAACACACGTGCAACGACGAAGTCATTTTTGGTGCCCTTTGGATTAGCTCAGGAATGGATATCTATGCAGTTGATGGTGTGAAAGCTAATTTGGGTATCAATTTGTAATATTGGCTTGTGCGAAAGTCTACTTTGATGTTCGATGTTTCTATGGTCTTGTGATTTCGTTTAGTAGGCAACAACCTCAAAAAACGCAATGACGGTTTTATTTATTCCCCATCTATTTTTTTATCAATTTCGTGGGCAACCCTAGGTTGTTCCACAACCGATGACAGGTAAATGGGGGCGTGTTATAACATGCGTTGATTCCACTCACGGTCGGTCAAGACAATGACCAGTCGACTTGGACAGGGGCCATAACTCCCGCAGTTAATTGCACCAACTTCTTTCCCTTATGCCAAAGAATCGGAGGGCCAATGGTGAAGTAGGTTGATTGATGCAACCCATATTGATGTCTCCTATGTGTTCGCGTTCGTAGCCCTCAAAACGTTACGGTTCAACCGGGTTCCAACCGGCCGACAACAAGCGAAACAGAGTTGAAACGGTTTTATTTCACAGTATCGCGAAAAGACGTTCTTTTCTTGTTCAATTCGTGGTCAAGACATACCATCTCGCCTAAAACTATGCGTGTGTTTTCTGGGTTCCAAGGATGTTGATTCGCGTGCGATCAACAATATCGATTGACTTAGGATGGAAACGCCTCCATGGATCAAGGTCTATCTCGCTCTATGTTCTCTTGTATACCTTATAACCAGTGCCACTTAGGGATCGCTTGCGTCCGGAAGGCTTCAGCTACGCTCTCTGCGCACACAACGATGAATTGGCTTATTGGCACTAAATTGTGGATGGATGCAAAGTATGAGGAGCTCATGATCTATGCGTTGCAAATTCTAATATTCTAGCAAGAGCCAAGAGATCTTTTCGTCCCTTGAAATCTTCTCGAAAAGAAGGCAGTTCAGTGCCTCCTGTGGAGTGTGCTGGATCTGCGGGACGAAATGCACACACCATCCTACCTGAGACTGGCACGCTTCGCTGCCAGCTTTGCCATGGTCGGCGATCGTCTTCCTATCATATCAACTACCATATCAGCCACTTAAGATATCCATCAATGTTTCCCCGGGAAGGGATCTGCTCGCGAAGGCGGACCGGCTGTGCGGCGATCAAGGCCAGGCTCCAAGCTTCCCATGCCCTCCCTGTGATGTACGAACTTGCGGCAGATAATATGGTTTCCAGTAAGCTACAGAACCTATCGATCCACTGAGAGCGCAAGCATTATAAAGCTGGCACAATCTCATAGTTTAGTGATTGTAGGCTTTCTGTGCCCTTGTTCCAATCTACTTTCCACCCACTTCGAGTGGTTGCTCATTTTGACGTTTCCAGCTTCCGTATGGATTTTTTTAGGCGATGAGTACTGTAGCTTGCTGCTGTCTGTTGGGAATCGTTGTACTTGGTGGGTCTGCTTATCCTCGCTTACTCCCAAAAGTTGATGTGGTGGATCCTGGTCAACTGGAGTCTCGTCGCTGCTGAGTGAATCTACAACTCCATCCGGCGCAGGGCTCATATCGGGGTCGAAAACCATTAGCTGGAGATTTCTTCCTGTGTGTAGCCGTACAGTCTTTGTCACAGCCGCACGTATTGACGGACCCGCACATACTGCATAGGTCGTAAGCACCGTAAGCACAAAACTTTGTTATCCAGCCCACGATAGTGGTGAAGGTTGGAATTCGGAAACTCACCCGCTACGGCCACAGCTCCGCATTGGTGGTTATTGAGATACCGTTCAACTTCTTCCTCGATTTTGATCGAGCCATAAAAGTAGCAAATCCTTTCTGCATATTCGTAGGAAATATTGTTCTGGGGTCCTGCCTGAGTACGCGGACAGTAGATGCTGAATTGCAAAATCTGGAGAATGGTCAGATCGTGACTTTTCAGATGGGTTGCACTAGCAGAGAATTCACCTTGAACGCTCTCCAGTCGCGATTGAAAAGTCCTTGTATCCATTCATTTACCCATTGTGGATTCTCTGGAAAAACCCGATCAACAGGCGGCTCCTTGACCCGAAAGTACTTGTCCAAGAAACATACCATCTTTGCCAACTTGGCGCTTCCAGAGAACCTCTAGCTTTCGCACCATCACTTCGCGCCTGCGGCTTGCCTCCACCAACATCTCAATGTATGAAAGCGCTCGAAAAAATCCAATATCCTCCACGACGAAGAGGATTGTACCGAACCGGTAGAAATCGAGAGGGTGTCCGTAGGGTCCGAGTATCATAACCGAATGCTTGGCCGGGGATTTCAGTGCTTCGTGATACAGCTTTTGCGTAAGCCCGGGTTGCGGCTCTGCTACCATGCGGACTATTCTTTGAGTTGGTCCATTTTCCCAGAATGCAACATAGAACCGAGGGAGCTGAAAGAAAGCCCGAAAGCCGGCTCGTGGCATCCAAAGCTGCACGTACTGGCCAGGGCGGATCGCTCGGTTGAGGGGTAGCTCTATATCCAGCCAGAGAAAATCGCTCACCGAGTTCATGACTACCTCCTTTTGGGAAGATCCCCAAGGTTTCTGATTCCATGCGGCCATTATGCAGATAACAGCGCTGATGAAAAACCACAGGCAGATGGCGCCTATTAGGTACCACCGATACAGTGACCGCCGCTCCACGAGATGGTATATAAGCGCGCCAATCGCCGTTGCTGCAAGAAGGTAGTGACATTTCATCGCAAACTGCGAGTATCGCCGTTGGACCGCCGCACAAGTAACTGGTATCACGAGGAAGAGAGCACAACCGGCCTATATTTGATGAGATGTTGATATGCGCAATAGGCACACTTAGCCTCGGGGTATCTCTGACTTACGGCTATTGGAACAATGTGCCGTGAGGTCGCCAGGTTCATCGTTCTGGCGACAGTAACAAGCAGCGAACAGTGAATCAGAGAATGGAGCACACAGATGCGACCTACCCAGCGATGAAACCATGCGAGTATCTGGCGGTCCACGTGGAGCAGGTCCGCCGGAAGTCCAAAGCTGATACCGGTGCACAAAGGCACGATGTTGATGACTGCCAAAGAGCCAGCCCTTTCCTGTGCTTCCGCCCAAGAATGGGCTCTAAGCCGGAGGCCAACAATGTTTGCCGCGAGCATGGCAGACAGGATGAGCGCTTCCCGGTAGTTGGGGATGTCAAGCCAACGCAGGCATTTTGGCAGGTGGACGAAGGCAAGTCGCCTCCAAGAGCCTATCATTTTCGATCGAAAAGGGCGACGGAAGATCACATGGCGTCTTGTCCACGCCCAGAGCCACACATCTCGTGCAATCCAATAGATCAAGTAAATTGCTATAAATATAGCGGCCGAAGTGGCATATAAGTTGGGGAGAGATGTATCAGCAATCCATCGATACCACTTTGACCCAGTTGGGGGCATTCTGTTCGTTTTGCCAAGCTAGAGGGAAAGACCACCTATTCTTATAGTAAAGCATGTTTATTGTATTGCAGCTATTGCTATTCCAGTGAGGAACTTGGCTTTGTGGCCTTGAGTAATAAGGTGGCTGCGGTTTCTTCGGCACATTTCTTGCGGGCTACACCCAGTGATGGCGTTGTTAACCGTCGTTAACCCTTCTTGGTACCCCTTCTTCCTACTCACAGGCTCGCAGGTGAAAATATTGAAAGCTGGTTATTCCGAGTACCTCAGAGTTTGATGCAAAATCCGGTCAATCAGATCTGATCAAGCAGGTCTCAGGTCGCTTTTCATCGGGTTTCTCTAGGTACTGTAGCCTCTCCTTCGCCCATTCGGACATCAGTTTGTTGTGCTTGAGCTCTAGGGAGGAATTTTCTCGCTGAAGACTCTTGACATGTTCAAGCAAAGACCGATTTTGCTCCTCCAAGCTGGCATTTTCATCTGCGTAAGCCCGCAGCATGTTGTCGCGGTTTTGCAGTATGAGAATGTGGTTATGCTGCATTCTCGACATTTCAGCATATATGCTCGTAATGATGCCCTCAACTCTTTGAGTTGGATGTTGCCTGTCTGAGCCGATGTTAGTCAGGACCTTCATGATACTTCCAGCCGGCGACTGACCTCGGTGAGCGTTCGGTAATGGGAGGGGCCTCTTCAACGCCATTGGTCTTCTCTGTGGAGGCATTTGATCTTTCTGGCCCCGAAGACGTTTTGTCACCGGTAATCGAATGGTGGGCTTGAGAGTCTCAAGTCCTTGCAGCCATGGCCTCTATTTAACTATTTTCCGAGGATGTAGCTTTGCTGACGTTTCTATAGACCCCGGTATCATTCGACATGACATCACCTACTTTGAATGTCAAGGCACTGGCTCCCGGGATCGCGACACTTGCTCCTAGGGCCCTTTTCAGGGACAGAAATGAAGCATATACGATTATTGGAGGATGAATGCAAAGGTGGACCCACATAATGTATCTGGGTTTTCCTGAACGCGAGGAAGCTATTGTGCCTTTCTTTTGCTTCTTCGTGCTACGTCTTGAATATGGAGTCAACTATAGTAGTTCTTAAATTTGATTGCTTATCTTCAAACGGTATCTACCTCTATGTATACATGAGACACTCACAGCGCTGTAATTGGTTCTAAAGGCTTGTATCAGGGCTTGAGCCATCAGGGACCTGTAGCTCTGAGATCTGTGGCTAAGCGGGCCGTGGAATTGTAGGGGACGCCAGCTGGCAATCTGATGACCTGTAAGGCCTTGAGACCGCGGCCTTGGACTCTACTTGTCTCTGGCTCCGTATCTACTGCTATTGTGTCGGTGTCATCGAGCCCTAAGTACTTCCGCTATATCAACGTAAGATTATAGTTCTATTTACAGTACTCGTTCATTATCATGAAACAACTGACCAGCAAACAACACACCTGTTGCGACAAAGCGCAAGAGTTCAGGACGAGCTGGTAGGGATAGAAACCGTTGACTGTGGATCCCAATCCGGGTACACGGGGTAAAATACCAGGCTTTGGGGTTTTTGATGACGCCAACGGTCTTTCACGGCTACCTTGGTGTCGCGAGGGCTAGCAGCCTCAATGTAAGGAATTCCGTGACTTGCCTTCCAGCAGTGATCCTTCGACATTGGATCCTTGATGTTCCACTCGATGCCAAATTCCATTCCCGCAAATTCAAGCCCAATTAGATGTGTTGTGTGTAGATACCGATGTGTGGTCGTGCTAAAAAGATCGAAAACTTTGACATCTAGGTACTCTCCAGATACTTTGCTTGGTTCGGGATCTGTATAACTGATCTGCCTGATAAGATTATTTTCGAGAAGCTCTTGTCCAGCAATCCGCGCTTCTGCGCGCTCCTGTATAGGAAATAACGAGGAGGCATGAGAACAGTGCCTGAGGCATTGGACTTCCTTAGCACTCTTCTCAAAGTTGGCGGGGATCGCAAAAATCCACACCTCCAGCTGGGTTTGACTTGGTCGCTTCCCGTTGTAGTACTCGTCGGCATTGAAGATTCGGTCGCTCAATCGAATGGTGTCCGGACCGATGATCATGATCTGGCAGTTGTCCTGGAACCAAGGCTCAAACAGCCGCATGGTATGGTCAAAGTCTCGTAGTGGCTGTAGGAACGTCTCCACTGTATGCTGGGATGGTGTAATCCGAAGTGAAGCTAAGAGGGCGCCAACATCGGAAGCCGTCAACTGTCCCATTATGCTGCATGCTATCTCGTAGTAGCCTGCGTGGTAAAATAGCAAAGAGATTCCTTTTGACCCTGAGGCATCTTGACAGATTATGCGAACGCAGTGAGCTGTTGATTTTGGAAAGAAGTTCAGTATATTGTCGTTTGGCTCAAGCTACTATGAAGTTCTTACCGAAGATGAGTCGTGATAATAAGTTAATTTGAAGGATTGAACGGTATAGGAATTGTGTCTGTCTATTAACACAGTGGGGACCATGGTACCTTATAAGAACTTTCAGAAAGTTTTAATGCAGCGTGTGGTAAGCATGTACCACAGTTCGCTCCCGGGAGAGCCGCTCCCGCTCCTAGAGTACTTAGCTTGTTGGGCACTTTTTTAATCAATAGGTGTCTTTATTTATGGGCGCTAAAGTTGCTCGGTGCCTGGGAGTGGAAAGCTGGTTCCCGGGATCCAAGTATGTGTTCCCGGGGGGTTCTGGGCTCCTAGAAACACCCGTCCCGTTCCTAGGGACATTCATTCGGCTCCTAGAAGGAGGCTCGGTGGTATCAAGTTATATGCGACCATTATAGATCGTAAGGCATGATTATTGAGCCCCAGTTCATGATATCACAAGTAATTCAGTAGCACGTAATCCTGCGTATAAGTTCAACCCAGTCCCAGTACACTTGCACGTTGCGAGAACGGCGGCCAGTCATGCAGGTTTCGCCTAAGGTCCATACAGCCCTGGCTACCGTGCTGCTAATTGTCAGCCTTGTCCGTTTGGAATTGTCTCGTCGAGCAGCCCGGGGAATTTCACATCTGGCCCTTGACCTTGCAGTATCTGTACCGAAAGATGTTCTACTGGTAGTTTATGTGGGACTGAGCTGGGCCGAAATAAGTGAGGCTGTGCGAGAGGTAATACTTGGGATATCCAGCGTCTTTCCGTTCTTACTCGTGGTACGTGCTTCTGAAATATTATTTCTCGATCCTAAATTAACCACCCAACATCAGTCTCTCCGAATGAGCATCCTGCTGCGAAGCCTCACCGGTACGCCATCTCGATTGGTGATCTGTTTTTCACTATTGTTCCTTTCCTCAAGCTTGATCAAGATTACAGCCACGGTAGTTGGTACTTACGCCTATCTTCCACTGCGAGATGCTGTACTCGTTCTTCACTTTGTGGATTATCTGAACTTGGCTTTTCTCTTATGGTGGCTGGATGAGTATACAACAGCCCATTCCCGAACTCGATTACAACTACGTTGTGCTTTGCTTTGGACAATCGGGTTGGCTGTTGTGCTTCTTCTGATTGCGGTCTTTGGGGTCGTCCTGTACTGCTGGCTTTTATTTCTAGAGGTAAAGTTGGTCGCGTACAAAGAAATACCAATCATTTGCTGACTTTGACAGTTGCAATTATGCATTCTGACTACCTGGATTATCGTGTCACATTACGCTGTTCGAAATGCTGGAAGTTCAGTCGGTGAACAATCGACTTGTTCAGCAAGTGTGTAGACCACGAAGTTTAGGCACACAGATTCAAGGGATTCATTGGAGTAATAGCAAATGCTTCCTATCATCGAACACTTGCTTGAAGCACTGTGGTGGTGCAAAGCTTTGAAGTAACATTGACATATTCGATGGCAACGACTAACATCGGGGAAACCCATCTTCCGGCAAAATGGCCAAGTCGCCGACAGACCGATCGTTCCAAACTTTGAGCACACCGATGAGCCTTCCCCGAACTTCATCCAACGCATCATCGATAGCATGCAAGCGGGATACTTGCTCATCTTGATAGCGCTTCAAGCGGTTTCCCTCGTTGCATAGCTGAATATTCCCAGTCCGCAGCTTCTCATTCTCCTCTTCGAGCTGCTGGATGTCTGTATGTTTGGAAACACAAGACTCCCACAGGCATCGAATGTACCCCACCAGATGTGCAGCACGAAATGCAAGTTCAGTATCTTCCTCTTCAATTTGCTTCAAGACCTCAAGTATGGGTCGGAAGGGCTCTACAGCCAAAGTCTGCCTCTCTATGTCGTGATTCAGGGTCTGACTGGTCAGCGTGGTCCGGTCTATTCATATTTTATTCTTACCGGCAGCGGGGTTGCAACACCAGGAAGTGGGGGCTCCTCGGTTGGACTTGGCTGTGTGTAGAGCGGTGCCTCTGCCTGTGTGCCTGTGACTTCTGATGTTTTGCTGGGGCTCTCCATGACTGATCGTGTTGGCAAATACGTTCATTCAGCTGTTGGGAAAGTCTCTCTTTATACTATAGATTTTCCTCACTCGGCTGCCCATGGCGGAGCATGGCTAGACCAAGGTCACCGTGGCAGTAGTACTGGGTAACAGACCCTCAGTTACTTGCATTCGACCGACTTCCAACATTCACTCCCTATAGCTACCATACAAATTTGCTGGTATAGACCTACATTTGAATATTGAATACCTAACCGCTGATATTAAACCGCTTCATGTGCAGTGATGTCCTTTGCCGCCCTCAGGAATACCGCCTTCATATGGTGTTAGTGGGTATCAGCGTCGGCGTCTTCCCACCAGTAACTCCTCCATATACCAATAGCGACGGCATTTTTCTTATTCGTTCATTATGAGCCGAAACATGCAACATTTGGTCTCTATTGCTTCTTCACACTGCTACCATCTCGATATCGCCCGTTTGGGATACTGTAGCATACAAAGATGTCCATTAATTGAGCTAGATCTGTAGGCTTACTAATGACTGGTCATGTCATCCCCACAGAGAAATTCGAATCTTTCTAATTTATTCGAGGTGATGGCTGTATATTGAAGCAAATATTGTATGTTGTAAAATGGTACCATTCACATCTACAATAAACAAGATAGTTCTCTAGTAATTGAAGGCTCGTTCCCTTGGAACATTGTTTCTCCGGCAGATACTGTATGATAGAGTAGCGCTAGCTCCTTTTGTGTCCCTTTCCTTTCTTTGCCGGTGGGTTCTGTCGGTGCGGCATGGGCCGCAGACGTCGCATCCATTCCTGTCGAATTTCCTCCGTGGCAATGGCTTTCTCGTGTTCCAGCATGTGCTTAGAAATATTATCATGTGCACCAAACGCGGTAAGAGACGTCCACCACGCCTCCGGCGTCATGCATCTCTGCTGAAGCCGCAGTCTAAGCGTAGGCTGGTCTCGCTGCAATGTTGATTGAGCTGGGCTGTTGGCACCCTTAGACTTTCGCGATGGCCGCGTGTTAGGGCGGCGAACAAGTAAGGGCATAGTGTCAAGTTCGTCTCCCGCGGGGTGCGTTGGCTGACGAGAGATGAGAGGCATTATTTTGGGCAATGCGAGAGGTGATGCTTTTGGCTGGGGCTCCCGATGCTATTTATCGCCGCCATGACCTTACGTTCACCATAAAGTGTTCCTTGTCACATTCACTCGTCACATTCAACGCATATCCATAGCCTGTCGCTCCTCACATAATAGTCGCAAGAAGTTGATGATTGTAGTCGGCAGCACGGCCCATACTTTGGCGGCGCAAGGACTTCGATTGTACGCTCTTCCGAGTTCGCTCGCCGTCCCATAGTGTCATAGTCATGTGACAAATTGGATCTTGAGATTTAGTGCGAAACCAAGTTTAACTTTTTACCCTCCACGCTATCTAATTGACAGTCAAGGGCCTAGAAGTTACTCTGAACCCAGGTGCGAATATCTGATGGTTGGAGAAACAATCTGACGGTGCAAAGACACAACGACCAAGAGACATGATAAACGCTTAGTTGGATGGGTTTGACGAAAATCGGACTTGAACGGTTGATAAATAGCCCGTTTGAACTGAAGGGTGGTGCTCGTTGGGTCCAACCCGTCAGAAGCTGGCTGGCCAGTGGGCTAGCACACTTGGCCAATCCGTCTATAAAAGCCCAGGCCAATTTCCAAAGGTTCGGATATCCATGGTCTGTCCGACTCTCCTCTATATGTTCTCGATCACGCTAACGTGAGATAGGAACGACGACTTCTTGGAACATTTTGAACTAGACCGCCTCGACTTTCAGCCATATTCCGAAGACAAAAGGGGCTGCGTATCGATCATCGGGAACAGCATCAGCGTGGTTTGGGTGGAAAGGCTGCCCGGTCCAACAAGCGGCAGAAGTTAGATAACCTCAGCCGAGAGCGAGGGTGAAATGCGGTGGATTAGGACTCATGGTCGAAAACGTCAATTCTCCAGATTATGATCACAAATCTGACGAGTATTGCTAATACAATTGTCGTGGAAATTCATAGCCAGTTGACAATTTCCCAAGGGTCGGTCAACTGTGGTCATCGGTAACCGGTTGGCCCCACTGGGGTTTTGATGCTTGAGCGACAATCAGATCGTCTTCAGCCGATAAGTCGTCGAGGTATATGATCTCTACTGCCTAACCTGAGCATATATCAAGGGTTTAAACCTTGTTTGACAGAACAGATCAAATACAATCATGGTCCTCACAAGCAATGAAAGGCGCGCTTTCTTCAGACAACAGTGTCGTGAGGCATTGGCAGCCCATATATGTATGCTATAGTCTTCCTCTGCCTCATGAGCGAAACTAATCGTCAGATGATCGACTTGGTCTTGTCGTCGCTCCCAGCGATGTCCGCCTACAGCCATCAGTCGGAGACAAGTACGCTTGGTCCGTGACGGAATCTAAGAAGAGCCTGTTGCAGACGAACTTGAGCAGTGGAAGCGTGGGCCTGTACAGGTCCATTTGCGAGGAATTGGGCCGGTCGCTTGAGGCAGTTACTCCGCAGATGCTACAGGTTGCCCGATTGGAACGGGACCATCTGCCAAAGAAAGAGGTGAGCATTGCGATCTTGACAGTTGTCTGAAGCCAACGCGGTGCTAAATTTGAATATAGTCTGGGCCAGCCCGTAGTGACGAGGAGGGAAACGGCTCTTTCACAGCAAAGATCCGCGAGTTGGAATGCGCCAATCATGAAATAAAGAACGAGCTTGGCCGCACCAGCATCCATCTCCAGGAGTCCCTCGGCGAGAATCGCACATTACACGCAAAAATTCGTCAACTTCAGGACGAGTTGGATAGTATTTCATCTCGAGCAACTCAACTAGAAGACGAGTTGGTTCGTATCAGTGGAGGGATCACCAAAGCTATGCAGGTGTTGCAGGAGTACGAAGAGCATGAGAGGGGCATGCTGCATGGAGGCAGGCAACGTGAATATTGTGATAGCACAGACAGCATGGCGCTAGGAATACCGGCTCCGATACGCGACGAGGTGTTTTGACTGACATAGCGATCACGTGGTGGTGCTACCTTGCGAGCGCTAGCGCTCCAGCCAATAGGGGCTTCTGTGTGGGTCTGAAATTGAACCCCCGTTTTAGGAAATATCACTTTGCGCCTATCGCAACGCGGCTATGCTCGTGCAAAAACGCGTTGTTACGTGTAGGAACACAGGTATTGACCCTATGATACATTATCTGGAGATAGCAAGCGCGAAGGGCTATCCTGCGCTATAGAAGGCCATGTTCACTAGGTTTGTGGTTGAAACCTCAAATCATACTGGTATACTTGCAATGTTCCTATAGATGAAGACCGATGCTGAATCATTACGCTTGATCGCGTTTAGTTCCTGTTACCGGCGCCACCTACATGTGCACTATAAGAGCCCCCACCCCAGACAAGTCCGCTCCATTGACGCAGGCTATCAGCGAAGCGGGGACCGTGTCTGATACGGACAAATAATTTCGGATACCCAATGGCTTATTTGGAAGCTGCGTTCCAGACTTGGATCAGATAAATCAGTAAGCTTTACCAATCTAGCAGATGATCCAATTCATATTGGGTATTATTAGCTTTCAATTGAGCCTGTAACGTCATTGCCTGGTACCTAGAGTATGTCATTTGGGGCTGTTCTTTCAGTTTAGCTGGACCAATTCTGGATCTTGGTATAATGCACAAATATCGTAGAATATCAATACTAGCATCGTAAAGTCCATGTCTCCTATGGATTTGGTCTCTATAGAACCGAGCAGCAATCCTAGACACCTAGACAGCGTTCCTAGGACTGCTAGTCGATTGCGTCAGCAGGTAGGGGGAAACTGATGCTTGGCCGGTGACCACGAGTGTTATTTAAGCTTCTCCCCTTCCACGTATCTCGCCTTTGCCAGGTTCTTAATTCAAAAACGCCTAACAACTTAGTTACATTACTTTCATCCCTATTTATTGCCGTCACCTTGGAGCCGATAAAAATCATCTGAGCAGCACGTTGTGTCTCCTTTTCCACTGAAATCCATCGCCCAAAATCATGGTATGAACAGCTGAAATGAGAGGGGCCTTCCGAATGCTGACAATGTCGTGCAGATTTCCATTCTCGACTTCCCAACAGAGATCCTTTGGATCATAGCAAGCACCCTAGAGGGAGGCGATATTTCTGCTCTTGCTCGGACACACTCAACCCTCTATCCCAAGCTACGCCTAGCCCTGATCAAATATAATATCAGGCACCAAAACAGTTCTGCGCTTCACTGGGCCGCTACAAACAACAATCGCGCCTTTGCAAAGACCTTGCTTTCTTACCGGGCCGACGTGAATGCGCTGCACGATGGTTTCTCTCCCCTCATGACGGCCGCGAAATATGGCTCGGAGCTGGTTACCAATCTCTTGCTGCGTAAGAAAAATTTACACGTGAATAGGAGAAACGCAGATGGCGAGAGTGCTCTGTGGTACAGTGTGGCGAAAGGGTCACCTGCTGTTTTGAACCAGCTCCTTCAACACCCTAGTGTCAAGATCGATCTTCCAAACCGCGAGGGTCAAACAGTGCTCTGGCTTGCCGTCTTTAGGGGTAACAGAGAATTGGTGAGCCTGCTACTCTCAAGAGGCGCCAATCCTAATACCATGGACCGATACGGAATGTCGCCATGGATCCAGTCATGCGTCAGGCGCGGTGAATCCATCAAATATCTGCTCCTAGATCACATGAAAGCTGTTTCCCCTGAGATATTTTCGGTGGATGGTGTATTTGCTGAAAATGGAAAATCGATATGCGAGGGCAGCTCTTCCTACGGACAAAGCCAAGTTCAGCTACGAACAAAGCGGGTGAGATTTGCCCATGTCTGACTATTTTCAACCACTTTGTCTCAGTGTTTAGTGACAATCACTTCGTTAGTGTAATATGGATAATATATAGCTGTATTTCAAAAAAGCCCCCGCAAGCTATCTCCTCAAATGGGGCTGCGGATTGCCTCCAATTCTGTACCATCTGCAGTACAAAACGTATAGTACCTTCAATCGTGTCTTCTCACCTGCCAAACGGTAAGAGGTACGGATTCCCGCCACATCTACGCATCACCACGTTCATATGCGCTTGTATGACTCTAGATTGTGGTAAGCAGTCTTGTTGGCCGCATTCACCAGCATCTTCAGTTCGCCCTCATCCCCCAATTGCTCGAACAATTTGTTCTGTTTGGTCAGTATATGACGCAGAGGGCTGGGAGGTCAAGGCTTACGCGTAGCAGCTTTTCCGGTGAATTGCATCTTTTCAGCTCTTCAGGTAGATTTTTTATCTCGGCGCTCCATGGATATTGCGAAGGATTCTTCATGATCAGCCTCTCCACCACCTCAGCTAAGGCAAACAGCTTCATAGTGGCTGCGTCCATCTCGGCTGCATTGATTTGGCAACTATGCTCCACTCCCGCTGCGACATGGCCAACTATCAGAATCTCATGCTCATGTGGCCCGCCAGTTATGCTCAGATATCTACTCACCGATCCTGACCCCACCGAGTTCCGTGAGTAGAATAGTATCGGCACTCAAGGCAGCGAGTGCTCTCCCGTGACCGCGCAGATATTGAATTCCTCCGAGGACCTATCGGGCATGAGCACCGTTTGCTTTCTCGCGTCAACCGCTGAGAGTAGTACGTACCGGCCGAACAATTGCAGCAATTTCATCCTCAGTGATAGTGCATCTTGATGCGAGGATGTGACTTACCGAGAGCTCTACTGGCTCCCGGACCAGAAATACCTGCTCCTCCCAACAATAGCACCCCACCAGACCTAGAAAGCTGGGGTGTGATGCTTGGCTGATTGTTTCCAGCAATGGTTTGACGGATGAGAATTGCTGCTTCAAAAGATGGATATCGACGAGTGTCGCTTTGTCTTTTCTGTGTCGGGCCAGAAAGACAGACTGTCCTTGAGAGATCACCACGATCGCCTCGTAAGTCAACCACGGATTTTCGAAGACCGGCTGAACAGTCCGAACTTCAATTTGGTTTTTCTGCTGCGCAGGATGAGAAAGAGGCAGAGTAGAAGGGGTTATCACTGGACCGGGCTGGGGCCTGGAAGACGGCGCAGAAGGACGAGATGTTCTTTCCAAAGCGGCCCAATCGGGCGTTCCGTCACGCCACACAGGCTCAGGTCGAGAGGGCTGGCGCTTTATGGAATCCATCTTGCAAGAAATATGATAGACTTGGTATGGCTCAAGGCGTCAACATTAAGTAGTGGGGAATTTTGTACACAGAGACGTTCAGACAATTCCTATTTATATAATGAGGCCATAGAGATGTAAGGTCATGGCTGCCTCGCTGCAGTGCTAGCTTGACACTGACCTATCGAGCCGAGCGTGACTGTTTGTGTTTATGGCTATCCAGCTTTGTTAGGTCAAGCGTTCAAAGCTGCGTTAGAAAAGCGATCACCGCGGTGAAACCGGCCCTGGAAAGGTCTAACCATGTCTGTTCATGGACTACCCCGCAAATTCTAACTGGTCCAATGCATCCTAAAACCTTTCTAAACATGAACCGGTTGTCTTTACTCAGGAATGGTGCCAAACACGTTGCGCATAGCCCCACGGCAAATCTGATCCTGTGGAATTAATTGATCTCGTGCATTCGTAAACTAGCTTTCGTCTATGTGGGACATACACCTAGGGTAGGAAGCGGTCGGGAACCCGTCTCGATCGAGGTGATCGACGGATAATGGATGAGCTTGAGGAGACCCGAAGACGGTCTGAACGCCGGGTAGTCTGGGTCGACCGACGCTGCGGAGGTACTGTTGGAGCGTTCATCTCTTCTACTGGTGTGTATGTGTCTTCGAGAGGTGTTTCTGCTGTCGAGTCGCCGGTAGCATTTCCAACGGCCGACGAGCGTAAGAGAGCGCGGAACGATCCATTACACCGACTGTATCTGTATTAATGAACAGCCCGGGGGATTAGAAGGTAATGAGTTACGTACTGTATTGGGCAAGAGGTGTTGTTTCCCGGTAAACGATGGGCGAGCCAGCCATCCATGCACCCCAAATGAACCACACCTTTACATATACCGCATTGCAACATGACCAGATCGTCGCTATCGCCCTCGAAGCAAATAGGGCACATCTTACCATCTGGACAGGACGCTTGGCGAACCTTGTGAATCTGGAGGGAGTGCAATCCACCGTATTCATTGTGGATGGACAGGATGGCTGGATCATCCCGTGAAACAACCCAGGGCACGCGATTCATTGTGAGCATGCCCGGTGTCACATCCCGACCAGGAGGCCGAGACACCTCTAGCCATGTGGAGGTAGGAAGCCTTGGGAAAGCCGCATCAACACCCCATATGGGAGCAAACTCATCTGTCTCCAAGGCTGTGCTGGCTGGTTCCTGTTGCGGTCCGTCGATTTCTTCCGCGATAATTTGTGGAAAATGCTGGCGTGGGGCTTCTTGTGCATCGGCCTGATTACGCACGGCTGCATTGAGCCACCGCTGTTTAACATCAATGTGCTGACGCTCTCGAGGCCATTGTTTGCAGAGGAAGAATGACACAAGGTCGCTTAGCTGGGAGTCAAGTGTAGAAAGAACAAATGGGCGTCGTGCTAGATTGTTCAACTTGTGGCGACCTTCTTTGAGGGTCTCTTTCTTCACTATCAGCTTGCAAGAATCTCCTTTCTTGGTAATGCCACAACAGGTCTTAGTTTCCCTAAGGGGCCCCATTTCACAGATACTCAAGGGATCCCAAAGCCATTGGGAGTCTGACATCTTGAGAGTAGTACGTGGACGTGAGGTAAAGATTGTATCAAGGTGGTGATGGCGATTGAAAAACGTACCACTAGGAATTTATTTGAGTCTTTATAGTAACCCCTCTCTGCCACCAGAATCCGTTATGCATGAGGTTGTGTAGTGATATGGGTGGCGATAATCTAGAGGCCCTTGGATTGCCGGGCAGACGGTTGAGCTCCCAGAAGCACTCGGTCTCCTAGAGCCTGAATATGTGTTCCTGGAAACCGGACGGGTGGCCCCAGGAACGACACGGGTATTCCTGGGAGCCCATGCAGTCCTAGGAACCCATACTTGAACCCCGGGAACCAGACTTCCGTTCCCAGGAACCTAGCAGCCTTCAGCCGTTGGTAAAGGTGGACACCTATTGGCTATAAAAACGCTTAAGTAACATTGATCTCTATCATACAAGTCCGTGAAATGTCCTGAGGGACCCTCGTGTTCCTTGGAACCTGTATCGCTTTCCTAGGAGAAGGGAAAAGCATTCAGCACGTGCAGCATAGAGGCTTCGATTGTAAAGATGATACACCAAAAGCCACTAGGGCTCTTTGATTTCAACTAGACGCTTGGACCGTCGGTCTACGGGAGATTCCACTGTCCGTTGGGAGCACTTTATTAATATGAAGAATGTACCCCTGAAGATGTACGAAGATTCCTCATTTTCTCTGACTTGATATTTGTACCTACTGCACAACCTTTTGTACAATCCACTAAAATGAACTGGAGCTCTGACTATCTTCAGTCAATCCTCGGCCAAATTATTGGCGATCCCACTCATCATTTAGGGTGCCGATGGGTTGAGGATAATGGAGCCCGTTGCCAAAATTCTGTGTCCAAGAATTCACGGATAGATGGAGCGATATGCCTCAAGATGTTCCAAGATATCCCTACCGGTCATTCACCTAGAATGAGACTCTCAGAGGCCGCAAGGTACATGCTATGCGCAGAATGCAGGCGTTATCCTTCACGATCTAAAAAATGCGCTCAAAGATGGATGGACCGGTTACACGCCCAGGCTGGTCAAATAGAGGAAGCCACTCAAACTCAGCAAGATGAGTACCACCAGTCTGTTTCACCGGCACACGGCTGGCCGACTAGCATGTCCTACAAAGTAGGCACAAACAGTCAGCGTGTACCTTTTGATCACCGGCTTTCACATGCCACAAGAAAGCGACAACAATCTTCGATAAGCACATCCCACGCAATCTGAATGGCAGCGGCCGGTACGTCGAGGCCTTGAAGGTTCGTTTCTGACATAACTTTTCACAATAACCATTCGGCTTGACAATGTCTTATTATTTCCCAGCAGGGCCGCCAGCTATGAACGAAAACAAACCATGACACTCTCCACTCTGCTGCTCCTATTTTGCCTTTTTTTCTCTCCCGGGTTCTAGCGTCCCGCCAACAACCGGGCATGTGTTCTGGCTTATTGAGGAGCAGCCCCTTCACCTTCTCATTAATAGCCCTCTGCTATATGGTTCAGTATTGATGTGAGAGAAATATTCATATTGGACTTGCATACCGAGCTCAGAGCTGTCTGGTTGCATCTTCTGCTTCTGGAATTCCTTAGAAATTAACTCTGGCGATGGAGCTGCCGATCGTCGAATGCGGTCCCATTCGAATGCAGCTTCCAGTCTGGCGGCAGATTGAGTGTGGGGTAGCGAATCGGTGATGGTATACTTGGAAGGATCGTCTTCCAGAACATGTTGAAGCTCACGCGTCAGCTTCTGAGCACGACGGAAAATATGTTGGTTTCCATAATTAGTACAAATTGAAATGTAACCGTGGCGGCTTCAAGGAAAGAGGTGTTGTAAACTGAACTAAGAATACGATGGGACATATATGGGCAGATGTAGAAATGAACACGTCTCAATGGGCACAGAAAAGTAGATAATGAAATATTATGACTGTCTGCACGCGAACAAGCCGTAAACAATTCTGGTCACTCGCAAACCAATGTACATGAACAAGGAGCGATGCACGGTAAGCTATCGTTTAGCGATGACTTAGCTGCACTATGCCGCTGCCTTTGTGTCACCGCTTTCCGAGGCATCATCGGAATTTCCACCGCTATTGGCCAACTCCTGTGCTTCCAACTGTTTCAACAACACATCAAGCATTACCTTTGTTGACTCCGGCTCTTGGCCGGGTTCTTTGGTTCCGCGCTCCTTCAGCCAATGATCGACCACGCCGCCCAGAATTTGACTGCGTTCAAAGAAAATATCCGCTAATCTGGACACATGGCCCAGCTCCTCTGTCGCTTGATTCTCGGCAGCCCTGGAGGCGCTCAATTCTTGTTCAAGTTTGGACTGGGCTCGTTCTGCCCGGACTGCCCGACTGTCGAGCCTCGCGAGGAGTCGAAGATATTCCTATTATGGAGTTAGGTGGAGTCTGAAAGGGGTCTAGTAAGCCTACCGTGGAATCCATTCTATCAGAATAAAGACAGGCACTAAGTTGTGTCTTGATCGGAGTCACGAGGAGATGGGTCTGACGGAAGCACTAGGAAGCTTACTCGAGCAACGGAGGTTGGGCTTGTATATATAGCTCTATGTCAATATTCAGTCTTCAACTAGAGTTTCCTTGGACTCCCAATGGGCTCACATCTTACGGGGTTTGAACGGTCCGTTTGAGCTCTTTTGGACCATATATGGTTAACCGGCCCAAGTTTGGAACGGTGGGGAGAACCCGAGGTCTACATTGTGCAATGCAACGATGAAATCACCCAGTGCCTTATGTACCTCCCGCCTGTGACCGTAGCCAGACTTTTCGTGCTCTCCAACCCTAATACGCCTATGTACCGGCTAGGACGGAAATGGCAAAGAAGATTGGAGTAGTAGTATACACTGTCAACCCAAGACTGGTAGCACGTTTTCACATTTTCACAGAGAACCGTTATGCACGCCAAACTGATAGCATACCCTCGGCTGATGGCGAGTAAACACAGCCAGCTTAGAGATTAAGGGAACCTTGGCCTTTGCGACAACAGAAAGAACGAGTGCCGCATGTGACAGACTTAACGCGTGCCACACAGTCGAGACTGAGCCAAATCGCGTACCCCGGTATATGATTTCTAATCACGGGAAAACGGAAATTATGCGACAGGGATGAATCAATGTTAACCCACAATACATTCTCGATATCTGGTTGGGTGGCGGCACTATTGAGTCGCGACTGATTCTAATGTGGAGTAGCTTACGAGGTCCAACGAATCAGACTCTTATATTCACAGATCGCCCAAAACCTACCTTTTACGAACGTAGATCGGCATATGATCCACTACTGTTGCCGCAAATATCTTACGGCGTGTACCATACTGTAGATTGGCGATCATTGATGGACTGCTTGATGTATCGGGAGGAGTGAGTAAACCGGAAATTAACCAACATTTGGCTTACCTATCAGTTCCTGCTCAGCGCGATACGCGCTGTCTGATAGAGCTTTTCGGGTACTTAGCGGCGGGAACTCCGGGCCAAAGTATACCGTCCAGAGTAACCGAAAAGACCAGGTAGATCACTAACATACACGGATAGCGGCGGTCGGGTGCTTGGCGAAATTGCATGGTCTGGCAAAGCTTGGGCAGTTTGAATGAGACCGGGATCTGATTTCAATGATAATGTTTATTGGGGATGTGAATGAGCGCTACCTACTGATAGAAAGAGTACGCCGTCCCGACAAATGTTCAAACCCTAACTGCAGAATTATAGACGACGAAGCAAGTTCATCGTTGAGAAACCTACCGGTTAAGTGATGGTTAACGGCTGACCACCGACCCTCAATGTAACCATAGTGTGGAAATTACAGGATAACCATTATTGCGGGCCGGTTGTCATGTCATGGACCAATGACTGGGCATCCGATCCGCCAACCTCGCAATCCTGCGGCGCAGATTAAGCGGCAGGGGACTAACTCCAAAATGTTCTGGCTACTGGCGCGTACGCCGGAGACCTATAAGAGCCAACGTTGTCCACCCGAACGGTCAATGCTGAACTCACACCATCTTGCAAAGACACCCCTTTCGGCGTGCTGACGCTCGATATGCCTTCCCGTAGGACGACATCCGAAGCCCCAGCTGATGCTGGTCATGGCACTTCCGAGTCAGATACTGCTCCTAAACGGACTCGACGCCGTCCTACCACCGGTCATGGTGGCCCTCCGTCAGGCACCCAAGGTGCATCCGTCCATACACCATTGGTACGTCCGGTAATTACTGATCTCGTTAAAGCAAGGACTCACCCGAGTGTGGAATCTAGAGCCCTTCACCAATAGCAAAGACCTCTAAACAAAAGCACTGGAGTGTCATTCATCGGCGATGCTTGCAGGGTTTCAAGGACGCTGATAGAGAGCGGGATGAGCTCCTACAATCAGTACAGCGACTAGAGGCGGAAAAAACCCAAGCCACGGCAAAGATTCGCCAGCTGAGTGACACCAATGACCAGAATCTGGCCAGGATTCAAACACTTGAGTTCCAAATATCCAGTCTGAAACAACAACAACTCGACGCTGCACAGTTTGGTAACACAGCCAGTGATAATCTGTTGCCCATACTACTGGAGGTCAGCGGCAATTTTCAATATGCGCAGAGCCAGCTGGAGAAGAAGATAGAGGCAGAGAAAACCGCAGAGAAAAACAAGCTTACATTTGCTGGCTTCCCTGCTTCTGATGTGCTACAACCTTCCTGGCCTGTCCATAACGGCCAGATGGGTTCGCTTGGTACCAACTCGCTTCAAAGCTACTCACTTCCGTTGACCAATCAACAAGCGCCAACACAAGCCAACCACCAACCGCTCCCGACAGCTAGCCAATATATACCGCAGTTTTGAAGATACTAGAAGTTGAGTTGGTTTGCAGAGGAAGTGTACTATCATGGAGGCATTACGGGGTTGTTCATCTAGCCAGAGGACATGAATCAGCAAATATCATCATCTATGTAGTCCGTGACCTATGTAGTATATATAACCCCACCTAGACAGGTATAGTCCAGTATTCGATACACCAGACCGGAGATTGCACGGTCACACTCTCTTCCCTTAGGTCGCGCAGATCAAGCTTGTACAATTCTCCATTTAATCTCATCCGGCCAACGGCCCTTCGGCGGAGATTATGGTGGCCCTCCGAATTAGGATGTATTAGCGCGGAAGATCGGTTTCATGTCTTGTGGTTAAAGCCGTAGAGATGCCTGCCATTAGCCGACATTGTTGGACGTTAGTCCGACGGTAGGCTGAAAATCAAATTCCCCCTCATCCGTAATACACTCGTCTATAGTACTTATTTTTGACTAGTGCTTCGTTTGAAGTATCGACAAGTTCGCAAAACGGCGACTATGCGATTATTCTGACACTTTATCAGGTTGTGCATACGTAATCCCGATGGCCTGGCTTTTCGACTTAAGCTAGGTTGAGTCTAGTGTCTGGCTCACGGGGCATTAGGCATGGCGCGTAGTTCATGTGTCACGATCTCGCTGAACTACCGCCATTGCGCTTGGGCAGATTTATGAGCCGATCAGAGCCGGTCATTGGACAGGACTTGGTGCCGGCCTGGAAGATCCGCAAATCGTCCTTTTGAGGCCAATGGCGGGATGTTGGAGAGCTTGTGTGGAGTTATCTCGATTGAGGGATGCTAATAGGTGAGACTATAGCCGCCTGTTATGCGATAATAATATGAATATGGTAATTTGAAATTGCTCAGTTGATTGAAGGAAATAGGATTTTCAGAATGTACTCCGTCTCAGTATGTCCCTGCCCGATATAGAACAATTGACGCAATCTTGGCCAGCGGATTCAGGGGAACCCTCCGGAAACCAAACCAGGACCCGATCCGCAGTATGGTGGAGCACATTGAGCTTTCCCCGGGCAAATCGCAACGCTTTTTACACTCTAAACGTATCTTTTCCAATTGCGTATAAGCCGGGTGATCTGCATGCGACCGTGGTTCAGACTGGATTGAACACCGCTGATTTCATCAGGCCAGGTAGCCTTCAGTTCCCTGGGTGCTGTTCGTGGATTATCCTCCACATAAGAGGTGACATTAGAATGACGCTAGGGAATAAAAGGACACTTGCAAGATTGGGTTGACGCATATTGGTACGTCGTGCATGTCTCCGTCAATACTTCCTGGGTTAGGTATTGTTCTATTTATTATCTTTTTTTTTTTTTCAACCACTTGTTTCTAACCACATTTGGCCTAGTTCCTCACTGCGCCAAAAAACAAAGCGATCGAAACCGGGCCGCAGCCCGGCCCTTGTCGGCACGGAACGTGAGCTTCTTACGTCCCATGGCATGCATAGCGCACAGTCCATGTGACATGATCTTCTGGATCTACCACTGATATACTGACTTCATCCATCACGCCTTCCAGCCTTAAGGGCTGTGAACAAGAGATACGGGGGTTATACTATTGATTGCGCTAATGGATTTGGAATTCAACCCCTGCCTAGCGCGGAAACCTCGGCACGCATGGCTATGGCTAATTTTGATGCTAGCTCGGATCCTCTGGCTAACGCTGATCGGGTAATAATAAACGGTTGGGACGAATCAATGGCCGAGACTATTTTGTAATCGTATGCTTTTCTCATGAGAAGAGCTAGGCCCTTTTGGACTTACATATTGACATGCGGTCCGCCTTCGAGTTTATTTAATTAAAAGACCCCACAACGGCCAAATGCTCATCGCAGCGCAAGCGAGATGGAGTTGACGGAAGCGCGGATCAATCCTATGAAAACAAGCGACGAAATTTGGCGGAGCATTGGGAGTAAGTGGTAATAGTTTTGGGGTAAAAAAAAATTTAATGACAGACGCGCTCTGATTTGCCGTAGACCCCCGCGACATTGTGGCTCCGGGACATGATTGGCTTGATTGATGAAAATGATAAATTTACCCTTCGTGCGTGGATCTGCAGGGAACGGTGGATACGCCAAGAAAAGCGAGTCAGGTTGATTCGATCCGGGTACGACTGAGCTTTCCCCGAACAAATCGTAGACCTTCCCTACAGACCACGCCATCAATGTCTAAATGAGCATCGCGGTCATAATTATCTGTCTGCGATTATTAGCGATCGACTACAGTACTGAACCCCACCCACGGTGATAAATCGTTATCATGGTACGTCACGAATTGCGGTTCTGGCGACATGTGACCTCTGTAACCGCTAGGAGAAGGCCAAAGGGTTATTTCACGTGAAAACGAAGTTTTTGATAATTCGTTTTAGGTCTCTATGGAATATAGTGGTATTCCCTCACTGCTTTTGACGCTTCGAACCCACGGCCTCTCGAGTTTTGACTGCATCTCTGCTCGACAAAACGTCCACTTGTTTCCTCAATGTAGCCACTTCTTTAGTCAACGTGTCTATAGAACCAATCATATCTATATACTTTCGCTGCATTCCCTGATTCCACCGGTCCTGGCCCTTGAGCGACTTCGCATCAGATCTGAAGTGTGTCAGTGTTGGGATTCTGGTCCTGTCTCCAAGGGAAACCTACTGCACTCGCCCATCTAATCTATAATCAAGCCGTTAGTATGCGATATCTCATAAGACAACAGATTCAGACTCACTCTGCCACACATTCGATCATTTTCACAATTGACTCTGCGGAATACTCAGGATTCAAAAACTTTACGGATCTGGCTCCACCCAAGACCCGTTCCTTTGTCTGTTCCTTGGTCTCATGTCCCTGAGTTCCCTCCTCATCACTGCATCTATCCATGAAGGCAGCCTTGCTATCGTCGTCGGATTCATCAGTCTGTTGGGAATGGCAATCATCGTCTACAGAGCCGGCGATTGACGTGGGGGGGCTCCAAATATTGTTTGGCTCCGGTGAGCCCGATGAAAGCAATTGAGACATTCGGTCTACATACCGCTGCGAATTTCTCCGGTCACCCATTGCAACTGTCTTGAAGTCAAGCAGAGGGTTCGGGGAGAAACTGTGAAATAACGAATGGAGGGTAGTAAGAAAAGGGAGAATTTGATCCCTTAAAGATGCGAAGTGAAAAGTGACCGTACCCAAACAAGCCTAGCAATGAGGACCTGAACTCAGTATCTCCCTATATTACAAATTAATAAGGTTTGAGTAATTTCATCCATTTCCACTCACAAGGGGTCCTCTCCCTGTCAAGCTCCGAATGTACCTCGAGGGAAAAAAAAAAAAAAAGAAAAAAAAGAGAAACGGTAAGTTTAGCAGGTGACATGGCCGTTGAATATGGCTATCCTTTCCCTAAGTGCCATCAACCGGTGTAGTGTACTGACAAACGACCACTTTGACCTCACAAAACTGCAGGCCTCTTCCGCCAAATTGAACAGCCTATGAACAACCTGGTAACAGCATCATACAGCACTTTCCTCGTTCGCAGTCACTATTCTCCCTCGGAATCTACACAGAGGCCAAAGATCGACCAGGGTCAGGATGCATCTGGTGGAGAACTATTCGACTAGGGTCTTGTCGAGCAAGCCCGCACTCATAGCTGTAACAGAAGACCGCAATTAATCAAGACCGCTGTAGAACTTTCCCATCCTAGATAAACGTGTGACACCCCCAAGTTCAACCGACTTCCTTCACAATTTTTACTGCATCCGATCTTTGCACCATCTCGCCTTTCACTACCATCCTAATTCTGTGGCTTACCTGTCATAAAAGATACCTAGAACCAAGATGTCTAAAACAAACAAGGTCGCCTGGACTTCATGGGAAAAAAGGAACCTCCTTTCCTGGTTGCATCGGCACCGAAGGATGTCTTGGAAGGAAAGGTCCAGGGCATACCTCAGGCAGTTCGGCGTGAAACGAACGGGCGAGGCATTAAGGTGCAAACAAAACTACCTGTTACGGGAATATCGCTCCATCCAGAAAAGTATGTCTGAGACCACCAGCTCGGGGGCAGTTCCGTTACGAGTCCAACGCGAAGAAGCTCGGATGTCCTGCTTGCCGTCGCTTCCAATCTACGCACCTAGAGGCTCCCGCACAAAAACTCGCCTTTTGATCCATGCGCTAGAGCAGCTGGCTGTTTCAGAACGCCGCCATTTGACGAATGACTCGGATAACGCAAACGAGAGACTACCAGGTAAAATATAGCGGCAGCCTTGGCGATGGGTCAGGACGGCTAATGATTCGATAGGTTATACGATTCGACCGCCACACACTCTGAGGTCCGCACCCTCGCGACATATTTCGTACCTCTGGAGGTTTGTACATCGTATGGCAGCTGCTACGAGAGCGTCACGGAATGCTGAGATCTTATGATTCTCAACGTTTACCATGTTGAGAATTATCCTTAATTCTATTCTCTTGGGAATTCAATTCCCGAAGTGCATCGCAAAACTCCATAATTCTGACCTGGTTGTTGTCCCACGTGGATAAGCCAATAGGAATCGCCTCACGTGTCGATTACCCCTGATCGGCAGAGGTTTCTATGCCGTAGGCATAGTAAACCGGGTCCCAGCATGTATTTAAAGAGCATCTTTTTTTTTTCCAGGTTTTACCTAGATTAGACAAATTCACTTATTTGATTCTCACCCATACCCTCCAGTTCAGTAGATCAGGATAGCTCCTTCATGCTGCATTAGTCTAGCCTGCTAGTCTAATTCAACATACCACTTCTGCGTACAACTCAATGGAGATGACTCTATCCATCTTGCATGTTTCAAGCCATCTATGTATATATAAATAATATTGACACTGAGGGTCTGGTTTTTCATCGGTCGGCCTGTTCGAGACCGATCTATATTGGTCGCCGAAGAAAACCTGGCGTGATTCCCATGTTGTCCCAAATACCTGAACCTAGACATATTTGCTAGTCACGGCATTGTGTTACGACGATAATGATGTTAACTCAAGTATCAGCAACCGCCGCGCACAGGGCACAAGCAGCTCCATGGTTCACATTGGCAGAGCCCCACTGTCCGTGTGCCTCCTCGCCGAATAAAATGACTGAAGATCAGACATGAACTGGTAATAATCAATGCCTACTTTAGAAAAGTACTTTAAAAAAATAACTCTTTACATTTCACCAGTGGTGGCAGCATTTTCGTCTTGGCTGGCGACAGTGTTGCCAACTATCCCGGAAATTTCACAGAACAATATATTCAAAGAGCTATCTTGAATATAAATCATAAGTGGAGGTGAGAGCAGAGCCTTTCTAATAGAGAGTCAATGAGCAAGGTCATTGTGGCATTGCCCGTTTCTTGCGTGCTGGGTTGTTCTGGACGGTAGAAACCTGCCTTTCCTTGCACAATTCATCTACACGAGCTTGCATGTTCTCCAGTGTTTCCTCTAATTCCTCGATCTTGTGTTTGAGAGCCGTGGTTTCGCTCAGTAATGTCGCGTTTTCGGTCAATACGTCGGCAAAGCCATCCTGTGTAATGCCATTGATAAGGCGTTCGATTTTCCTATTAGTCTGGTTAGCATGTTGATTTGCTCATTTGGAAAGCAGGCTCCGACTCCAGGAAGGTACCGCAGCAGGGATCTGCCAGACTACTAAGAAGGCTGTGGAACTCACTTGATTCGCTTGTTAAGGCTGCCAATCTCAAAGTCAGCACAATAAGGCCAGCCACTGTAATGTACGGTACAGTACGTCCCGAAACTGGTGCAACCGCTTACACTCTTCGAGCGATTCTCTAGCCCCACCGCCAAGCGACACTAGGACATATTAGTAGTAGCCTAGGAATATCAATATTCCTGTACCAGTCTCGATACCGTGATTTACTTTTATTAAAATACGGTGCCTTGTCTCGTAACTGTACTGGCGATCCAACGGAACTAGAATTTTCCACGAAAATGCAAACAAGTCAAACACTAGAGCTGGGAGCATCTGGCGACCTGTTACTTCCCTCCCGCTCATGTCCAAGTGACGGTCTGGGGGGCTTACTCGGCACCAGACCTTGCAAATAGTGACTTGCATTACTTGCTTACTGTACCTGCAGACTACTCATGAACCTGCTTATCATAATACTCAGCGTGTCAGCCACAGTCCTCTTCTTGACGCCCTGTAACACACTTGGTGGAAGCTAACACACAACCATGTTAATAGACTCCTCAGTGGCATCTTCTGCCTTGGGGGGATGACTTACACTCCTTTCAACGACGAAAATGATGCTTACCGACCTGAACTGCCCTATCTATGGGAAAGGACTCCCTCGTATGCACCCACCCCTGGTTACCCAGACCGCGAATGGACGCCATCAGTAATCTGCCCTTCACCCGATCCCGAGGACATACTTGGTGAATGTTCACCTTCCTTGCATCAACATCCGTCCGACCAGCAGAGTTTTGATCCCGTGGCTGAACGTGCAGATGGAAGTGCATGGGATGAACAATCTCCGGACCGTATCCACTACCAGATCGAGTGGAGGGTTAAATTGAACAATCGAGTTGTGGTTAAGGATACAAAACAAGACCTGACTCAACCGCCTAGATCCTACTGGGAACAAATAAAAGAGGACGCTTGTAATATTCTACGACGGAAGACAGCCCGTGGCCGACGGGTGAGACTAGATGATACTGACATGGTCTTATCGGTGAACTCCCAACGGGACATTGACAAACACTTTGAAGGTACTAGTGTTGATTGGACAGTGGTGGAGAAACAGCTGCTAGCGTGGGCCTTTCTGTTCCGTCGTGGCAAGAAAATCCGGCTTCGGATATCGATCAACTACATAGAGGACAGTGGACCTCTTCCTTCTAGAACGGACAAGAGAGGAAAGTCATCGGTGACTACACGGATGCTCGCTGACCGAGACGCTCAGATTGACGCCGAGCAGGTCTCCGGCCAACATTCCGTCTGGCGCGATGTGTATCGTGTCATGCGATGTCCCGGGCCTCCATGTCGCCATGAAGGACAATATTGCTGGCAAGATCCAGAGGGAAAAAGGCACCATAGATTGAAGACACACCATCTGAAGGCCCTCGTCAAATATGTGGAGCAAGGTGGGGTTCTCGAGACCCACGCTGATATCCCTGACAGTGTTCGCGAGCAGCTCTATGCCGAGGACAACCAGCGACTGGACAAAAAAAAGAAAGCTGCGGAGAACTCTACAATGGGTTCAATGTGCCCTCCAATCAATATCACTGTCCTCCCGGCAGGATCATCTCAGCAATCGATACATCCTCCTGCTAATGACGCCATGCCCACCGGGCCCGGCTGTACTGAATCAATCATGGTTGACGGCCTGCTAGATGTCGCTGTGGACGAATATACTGAATGGCAGCAATCGCGGGTGAGCAACGAGACTTTCAGGGAGAACATCAACAAAGCACGCGATGTGACCCTCGAAAATTGTCTCGACCTCATGCAGATCTATGAGGATCAAGACCCAGGTTTCTTTGTTAAGCACGGCGTGAAAGTAGGTGCCGCCCGGCGGTTCGTTCGTGACATTGGCCTTTGGGTGAAACGACGCAAAGAAGTGACTTGCAATGAAAACATTCATTTAGTCTAGATGTATTATGTGCTTTGATCAGAGAACAGCCTACACTGGCATGCTGCATTTATCCCTTTGCATTGCAAGGTTCGAAATGAATTGTAATTTCTTTCGGCGATCATACTGCTACAGACGGATGGATGGATGGATGACTTCATTTACCCTGACCCCTCACCGAAGTTGAACCCTGGATTGAGGTACAAGTGTGATGATTCATCTATATGAAGAGATCCAGCTATTTGTAGTTACAGCAGCTCATCTCCCTGCTGCCTAGCGGAGTGTCTGCCTAATAGGCAGCCACTCCTATAGATCTATATACATCACGTGACCTGGGATCCAACTACCGAAGTGATATGCAGGCTACAGCAACTATATAAATTCATGTTTGTACATTACTGCTACACACACACACACACAATCTATTAACGCCCGGCGGCTAAGCCGAAAAGGGCAACTATATCTGATCTACTATACATGTCATAATATATATAGCCCTGTGTCTCCTCAGAGCCCATACATAAAGCCTTGCAATATATGTCATCTCAGATGTCCGTATCAGCGGATCCTCGTGGGTTAGTAATTTGGTTAGTAGGCTGGCTTGAAGGCGCTTCTCCAAGTGTTCAACATCCTATTTTCGGCAGCTGAAGCGCGTCTACCATCTGTAACACGAGGTGGTTGGTGGGTTAGATCGGCGAAAGGGGGTGATTTATGTTCGTTGGCATGGTTAGGTGGCCTCGAGTCGGCCCGTGGCGATGGCGAATCGTATTGAGGCCCATACCGCCTCTAAGTTCGGCCTCCACTTCTGATCATCGGAAGGCGACTTTGCTCCTAGGAAGAAGGATATATTTCCTCGGTGGTGTTGGTACATTGTAGTAGTTCCGTCCGGTGCGCCGTCCACTTTTGACATCGAAATAGGAAGTGCTCCACGGTCTCTCTCGCTTGCCCACACGCACATTACTACTACAGACGCGCTCAAATTCAGTTTCACCATTTTACTCCCTTGTATTCTTTCCAAAACTCAATCCTGAAACACGCTAGTCTGTGGTTGGTTTAGCAGATTGAGGGTGAGCGAACTGTATTGTAAGGTTAAATCACATGATTGAATATTCTGTAATTTACTAGAAATACTGATACGATTGACACCCGATGCATGCCATTTAACAGATGACAGTAATCATCCTCTCTTCCATCCCACATAATGCGTCTTAAGTAAGCCCTTACTCCAGACCCAATATTTCTCTCGAACTATCTGGCGATAATCATCCAAAGCTGCTGATAATAATTATACGAAATTGTGTACATAGCACTTGTACGTAACGGAAATATTCATATATCCTCTGCCCTCGCATTGATTGATTGTCTTTAACGTCCCCTGAACAACGCATCACCACGACACGGCCTGACTCACAGCCTATAGCCACCGTCGAATCTGCCACCGCTAGCTCTGCAGGACGGAATTGTGGAGGTAACCAAAGCACGTGATTCGATGCAAACCCAGCAAACATAGAGGTCCTTGGGCAGAAAATCTGTCACTAATTTCCTTTTTCCACCGCAAAAATTGATTAGTTTCGTGAGTAGTATACTCCAGCCTCACCATGGACTCAAGATAGGCTATTCTGTCTCAAACCCCACCATTATAGTCCATCATGGCAGCCAGGGACCCTATATGCCGTGCCGATTACACGGTTGGGTGTCATTATGCGATTTACCCCTAGAGTTGGCAAGCGCAAAGCCAATGCTGGATGCGATACGCCCGCTGCCTCGCCCGCCGACAGATCGAAATAAGTATATTTTGAGAAGTACCGGGGAACACAAGATCGCTATTGCCTGTTTACCGAGTGGCGCATATGGCAATGTATCAGCTGCAACAGTTGCTCTCATTTTTTGACCCTATCCGGCTTGGTCTGGCGGTCGGCGGAGGGGAAGGTATACCAAGCAGCAGCGCAGACATTTGACTAGGTGGTATTGTGAGCCAAGCATCGTTAATACCAGATCCAAGTTCGAACTAGTTGTGGTTTCGGATATGGGCCAACAAACAAGCCGTGAGTGTTCTAAGTGGAAGCCATTTTCGAAATCTACTGTATAGATATTCGGACTCAGGAATACTCAGGTCATGTAAACAGCTAACTTCAAGGAATGAGGTACGTACTGTACTTTAGCTAAATAAAATTAGACAAAGCGATTCATAAATGGCTTTAGTTCTGCTTCGCTATCCTTGACCGGACCCAAAATATGATTGATTCCAGAGAAGGGTCTTCGTTCAGCCAGTAACCAGCTTTTTCATCAGCTGCGAAAAGTTCAGAAGCAACAAATTGATCGGAAACATTGCATAATTCCTGATCCCCTAAGTTTCTCAGCCAGATGAATCGGAAGGACTCGCATCCTCACTCACACTTTGTAGCATCTCGTCAATCACTTGCTGCTGTGCAGTAACCTCATCCTGTCCCGAACGACGCGCTAAATTGGCATGATTTATTTCCCAACGTTTTGCGGCGGCAACGCGGAGGTAAATTTTGCATGCTATGTGACGACGGGCACTCGCGTCGAGGATGATTCTGTACGATTAGTTTCATGTCGATAATAGGCGAGCAGAATGAAGATATTGCTTCGCTTACTCTCTCAAGTGGGAGGTTTGGGTGTCTTCGTTCCCTCTGTTGTCGGTGACGCCGGAGTGTTTGTAGCTGGTACGCAACAAGTTCAAGGCAGCCTCACGGTTCTGATTGAGCACCAGATGGCCTTTCTGAAGAGCGTCACTCAAGGGTATGCTCGAGGTTTGTTCCATTACGTGAAGTAGCAGGGTTCGGTAGTCATTCATCAATTCTGCAATTCTCATGGCACGTGCATCGTTAGATGATGGCGAAGATTGATGTCTAGAATGGGCCGATTCGGTCAAGTCGTCTTGACCTACCGAGGAAGAAGACACAGGAGCCCCCCTGATTATACCATCAGCCTCTGTTGGGGATAAATAGTCAAAAACTGAGTTGTCTTAATCCCGGAATGCAAAGAAGGTTAAGCTGCCTCGAGGAAGGCCTGAGTCGATGACGCGACTTTTCTTGCTCCGACTCTGAATGGGGCTTCTGGTGTGATATAATGGGAGGGACGACGTTGCATCAGTAATCACGCACCCAGAAGGACCTGAAATAGGATTCAATAGATATCTAATGCTAAGTCGATTAGGAGTAGGGGACATAGTGGAAGAATGCTGTAGTGGAATGATCTGGTGAGTCTAGCTTTGACCGACTATCGCAAATTTCGATCACATGATAACGTGATTTACTGGATGCAGCTTGCCGGAAGCTCCTTACTTGATATTCTGTCATGTCATTCGGATAGCCGAAGTAGTCGAGAAGTTTGCGGTTGCTGTTGTGACAGAACTTCCAGATCGTTCTCGGAGTGATAGTCAGGCAAGGGCCGAGACCACAACTCGGCGCAGGCGTGCGACCGTAGTATCCTGGGGTGGGCGCATATTGTGAATCTCCATCCCCAGATTCGAGGCCATACGGCTGAAACCCAGGGTCATTAGGATACGAACTAGCAGTCATCGTCCTCGCTTCTGTAGGCTCTGGCGGATCCAAGGCCAGCATGATCACGACCAGTCAGTTCAGCAGATGTTAGTTCCGTATCAGAAGGATCAAGTATGGTTTAAGAAGCAAAGAAACATTACCCACTAGTACTGTATCTACACAACTCGCTCGTTTGCAGTGGCCACTCTAGAGGGCAAGTGAAAGGCAGAACGGGGATCCGAACTACTGCCACGTCTTTAAACGAGCAGGCATTCCTCTATTTGGGCTCGTTCGCTGGATCAACGTTATAGAAACCCTGGGGCCTTACGAGCCTAATACAGAAGCTGTTTTAAGCTGTAATTTACGACTGTACTGGAATACTGGCAAGAAGAGAAGTTCAGGGGCAGAGTAGCCGTATGAGGTATAGCGTATTTTGAAAGAGAGTTTGAGAAAAAGTCTCTGTGCAAGTGGTGAGACTAATTTCGATTCATCTTGTATAGCAAAACCGGTAAGCTCGCTCTAAAGACCTTTCCCAACATGCTGGTACTGTATCATGATAGAGAGGATATTGTCGGATATTAATTTGACATAATCTTATGTCACTAGTGTGAGTTGACCTTGCCCGCCATTTAATGAGGTCAATATTGTTTCAGCTCTACACAAGTCCCCACTAGATGTGAGACCTACTGGGTGGGACCAGTCTCCGCATCAATTTTTAGAGGTATCAACCTTGAGTCGTCCGTTGACCTGGAGCGCAGAGGGGGTACAAAGTGCCATGGGTTAGGGGCTTTTAGCAACTTGGATCTGTTATCGATCCTATTGGTGCACCCGTATAATGCACTTCGCTACGTTTCCGTTACTGTGGGAGATTCTGTCGGGCCGACGTTAAACCCGATATGAGTCAGCTCATCACATGCCTCCTCCACTCTCTTCCTCGCCCTCACCCCAGGGCTCGCAAGCTCCTAGCGATGGCGACTCACCGTCACCAGTCCTCCCTAGAGGGAGTTTTGGACTTCTCAATACCCTTATCATTAACACCACAACAGCATGAGTCAGCAAGGAACCTAGTGGTCAGGCTTGTACGGCATTATGGCTCCGAGAAGACCGTTCGGAAGGGCTATCGGCCTGCGGCACTTATCCAGGCTACTCTCGAGCACGTTACATCGCTGGATACCTTTATGGCTTTCTTCCTCACATACATCTATGAGGACCTGCATTCTGATGAACGACATGCCGTTGATTCTGATATTACTCGCGCCTTGGTATTCTTCGAGGGATTTTCCTCATGGGAACCAGAACAAATAAACAAGCTTCACGAAGGCCTAGAAAAGTTTGCTGAGTATATCGTTGAAAATTTCCTCCTTCCCCGTTCGTTAATTCCTTACATATACATATGCTTGATCTCCAGTGTGTATATGCTAATTCGCAATCGCAGTTAGAGCATCATCAGTCAAGACACCACAACCAACGCCCACGTCGTTATCATCGCTGCAGAGCTCAACACCCACCGGAACGAGGCAGCGTGTATCTGTTTTGCGCCAGAAATGTCTTATGCGCGACCGCCACCGCTGTGTAGTGTCTCGGAAATTCGATAGAGCAGAAGCCAGAAAGCGGTTCGAGGAGAATTCGGAATCTTGTGCTGATGATGACGGAAACCTATTGAAGGATGAGTCCAGCGATCAATTTCAATACTTGGAGGTTGCCCACATTCTCCCTCATTGTCTGACGACGGTAGCTTCTGGTGAATCCGATTTGGTATGTCCGATTATTGGGATTGGTATTTTGACGCTGCTAATGTTATGCCTAGAGCGATTCAAAGAAAAATGCTCTTCGGATCTTGGACATGTTCGATCCCGGAATAATCCATCTTATTGATGGACCCAAAATTGACAGTCCCATGAACGCCCTCACTCTAACGCTGGACTACCACCGGCTATTCGGCGAATTCAAGATCTATTTCGAACGCACTGGCACACGACACCAGTACAGGATTGACTCGACAGAACGCAGTCCTTTCTTACGTGACCCCTTGTTTCCCGTCACACGATCGCTTACCCTAAGTCCTCATCGCACGGTAGATCCGCCATCCCCCCGGCTTCTCGATGTCCACCGCGCCATTGCACTTATTATGAACCTTAGCGGCGCTGGCGAATATATTGAGCGGGTCCTTCGTGATATGGAGGAGCTAGATGTCAGAGAAGATGGATCGACACATTTGGGATATCTTACAGGCTTACGACTTGGCGGGTGGTTAGATACCCTATCTGTGCATTAGAAATTTGTACGATGACATTGACATGTCGAAGAATTTATGCATTTCGTATCTCTGAATGTTGCAGGAGCCCAAAATACAATATGGTTCGCGATAATGCCCGTAAACGAATCCGTTCTAGATAGCCGGTGAGGTTAGTCCCGAACTTTGCTGCCGCAGTAGGGCTGTATCTCTACAGCTAGGCCAGCGTGCCGAAAATGTCCCTCCGCGCTTTTCTCCCTCGCACCAACAACGTCAACGCACCATTCGAGGAAGTTATCGAATCCTTGAGCTGGATTTTCTTCGTAGGATTGCCAATTACGCCGGATAAAGGCCTTCAGCTCAGCAAAATACTCCTCAATAGGATTCAAATCAGGAGAATATGGAGGCAAATACACTAGCTTTACGCCAGCTTCTGAGCACATCTGTTTAATTCTGCCCGAGTGATGAAAGGACGCGTTATCCATCACAAGCACAGACTTCGGCTCGGGCCATTTCCCACAGTGCTGGAGGAGCTGCTCGATAAAATCTTCAAAGACGGATGCGTCAGTTGAACCCTTGAACACTCGAGACAAAACAATGCCGTCTTGCGCATACGCAGGCAGAATCTGATAACGCTGATCACGATGAAATTTCGACACTTGAACCGGTGCAGTACCAAGAGGGGACCAACCCGTTCGCCGGAAGCCTATCCTTTTATCACATCCAGATTCATCGACATAGACAAGGTGGTAAGACTTGAAGTCTGAGATAAAATGATGGTACTCGTCCCGAAGGTCAAGGTTGCATTCTCGTGCCTTGACCCGAGCAGTCTTTTTTGACCAGCCTTTGGACTTAAGGGCGCGACTGATGCTCGATTTCGTTGCTTGAAGAGCGAATTCGTCCCATAAAAAAATCACCATCTCGTCCAGATATAAGGCAGGCTTTTCAATCAGATGGTCGCATAAAGCCTCAAGCATGAGTGGAGTGATACTACGGGGTCGTCCGCCTTTATTCGGCGGTGCTTTGACGCTGCCAAACATTCTTATATTGGAAGTGATCCTTGAAATGGTGCTCTTGTTGCAACCAGCAGCCTGTGCCATCTCAGTCATAGATAGTTCGCCACTGTGGATCATGTCATAGATAAGCTCATGTTCGGAAGGAGCTAGGTTTGGAGCCATCTTTGGTTGGACCACTCGTGATTGATTGTCAAGCGTGCCTCCCGAGGAAAGCTGATTCGGATGAGGGGCATGGAGATGTCACATGTATTGAATTTACAAGCTAATACATCAATGAAATTATTATGTAATTTACGTACGAGGAAATACTCATGCAACTGTCGGAATAATTCCCAATATAGATTAGTGTTTCTTGGCAGTGAAGCTAGATAATCACTCAAAGTATGTACGCGGTTGCACCAGTTTCGGGACGTACTGTAGGAGCTCACTCTTGGTTTTGCTGGGTTGACCGCGAAGATTGCTGTGCTGCTGTGAACTTCAATTCAGCCACCATTCATTCTGTGCGTGGGCCTTGACCACAAACGATGTTACCTTTCTCATCCTTGGTACGGGTTCCTAGATCGGGGTTTTCTTTGAGGCGAGACGATTTTATTCTTGTTGGTTGTTGCTCTTCCTCTGGAGGCATCAAGCCTGCGAATTGTGCTTCGTAACCACCTGGTTGACGACTGGATCGTAGAATTTGCGCGTACGACATTGAAAGAACGTGACAAATTTGAACGAACGTTCAGGGAAGTTCAGAATAGGGAGGACGAGGAGAAGGTCGGGGAAAGAGAGGAACGTGGGTGGAAGAATGCGCCATTTCATGCGCGTGGTGGATTCGCGTTACTGCAGGCACTGAAGGGGCCCGGCGCGGCAAAAAAGAAAAAAGAAAAAAGAAAAAAATAGATAACAATGAAAATTGGAGACGAAAACGGCAGTACAGGATAATCCTCATGGGCCGTTCCTTTTTTTGTTTGCATTAGCCAGTTTAGGTAAAGGCCGAATCAACACACGTCCAGAAAGGTCTCGTTGCAGGGGGAAACGGGGCAATACGCCATTAATATACTAGGTAATTCAACAAAACACGCAAAATTGTTGTAGCAAGTTGACCTCGAGATAACCATTTGAACTGGTCATCTTAGATCATCGAAGATGTTTATGAGGGCAGTCTAACGTTTGATTCACATGCCCGACTTTTAATCAATGGATATCTATCGGTCTAGGATCCACCCATCACGAACTTGGCTGACCACTGTGAAAATCATTCAATACAATGTATGTACAAATGGCAAAGGTTGCCGCCACTGATCTTATTTACGTCATGATTTTGAGTACATCATCAACTTGAGTGCGCGTCCGTACTATAGCTAGACCTCGCCAAACGCGGGTTTGGGTTGGGTTTTCAATTTCCTTACCCGCCCATGGGCAACCCACCGCGGGTTTTGGCCTTGATGAACCCGCCCATGGGTTCTTGGCGGGTACCCGCGGGTTGCCCAAAATACCCAAAAACATGCATAAATCGTGGATAAACTTGATTAGTCATCTGGTGTAA
>JAHAQQ010000124.1:0-46297 GCA_019190355.1 Penicillium palitans
TCAAAGGTGAACATTCGAGCATGATCGTGGTGCCTCTGAGCAGGCCCAGCTACACAGTTTCGTCCTTGTCATTCTAAACCAGGGGCATGGCCCATGTGGCCTGCAAAATACTAGTGTATAAGGATTCACGGTACTATGAGTTTTCCCATAAGCAGATAGGACAGGGTAGCAAGACTAAAAATATAAGGGTTCTTGTTAGCCCAAGGAAACATGTCCGCTTGGCTTTAATTGGATCGGTGGTCGAGAGCGGAGTGATCTTTGGAATGAAGCGTCCGATCTGCTTTCGACCCACGCCCAAGTCACAAGGAAATTAAGTTTGACACAGACTGCGGAACCACGAGCGGGACTGCCGATCAGTAGCGGCACCGCAAATCATTTCGAGAGCTTGTTTCGGTGAACCACGGAAATTCTCGCTCGGTGAGAGAATACGGTTGTAATCAAGAATTCTGGGATTTTCCCCACCTTCTTTCCTGGCTGTTCGTGATTAAGCCTTGCAGCCCAAAAGAAAAGAGAACTAGAGCAGAATCACCACAATCTCCGTCGGCTGGTATGTAGGATAAATTAACTGCGGTAAGGCCAATATTTTATTAGAGAGTTTCTCTAAATTCAGCATCACGATCAAGATGTGCAGATTATTGTAGTTCAGAGGTATGAATTGAGTTGTTATTTCAGAGGGATACATGAGCCTATATATACAACAATTAGCCAAGTTGGTTGGAAATCAACTTGGTCGTCTGTATAGACACTTCGGAGCTAATTCCGACGGTGCGGCTTGGTTCCTGATCTGCACCAGCCTCATATCACAACATTCCCCCTCAGGATCGCTTTGCTGGCAAGGCGATACTGGATTAACGCTGTGCAGGCAAGACTCGGTAAAACCACTCAAAAACCTTCGTGGGAAAATAAAGTGGAAAGAGCGCCTGCGCTGTCACGTTTGTTGCCTCCGAGTCTCCAAGGCTTCGATTCCTAGAAGACTACAGAACTTGGTAAAAGCCGTAGGTCCCAACGGCTTGGTGAGACCGTCAGCGGCCTGTTCCTCAGTAGGAACATATTGAAGAACAATCTCGCCAGCATTCAGCACTGCTCGCTGGTAATGGAATTTCACGTTGAAATGTTTGGTCCGTTTGTGGAACTCGGGATTGCGCGAGAGGGCAATAGCGGACTGGTTGTCAGCCATGATGTTGGTGACCGGGGACTGATACATTTGCGTTTCTGCTAGGAAGGTGCGGAGCCACTGCAGATGTAGAAGGGCATTGTATTGTCCAATGTACTCGGCATGAGTCGTAGACGTGGCCACTTCCCCCTGTCTCTTGGACGACCAGGAGACTGGTGCGCCTGCAAGTTGGAACACATAGCCAGACGTGGAGTATGCCCCATCAGTGACGACGGAGCCACCGAAGTCGGCATCTGTGTATCCGATCAACTGACCACTGCGGTATGTAATGCGATGGCATTGCGTGGCTTTGACATAGCGAAGCAATCGCTGCATGGCGACCTGGTGGTGCGATTGTGGCTGAGACGTGAAGCGACTCAACGTGCCCAGCGCAAACGCAATATCCGACCGCGTTCCGACCATCAGATACATCAATGAACCGATGGCGGTTGCGAATCGTGCTTTTGTTTCCTCGTCCGGAGGTTCTTCGTCTGGACGGCGATTCAAGACTTGCTTGGGATTCATCGGGGTGGTCTTCGTCTGACAGGTTTCCATGCCAAAGTCGGCGAGAACCTTTTGGATGTACTGGTGTTGGTGAATGGGAACGGCTCCGTCGGCATGGTAGTCTAATTGGATACCGAGGAATGAACGTGGAGTTCCATGGTCGTTCAATCGGAACTCTTTTTCCAGTGCTCGTTGCATCTGGTCTATCTCGTGCGAGGTTGCTGCAGCAACGAGAAAGTCATCGACGTAGACGCAGATCACGCAATTGGATTTATAGAACACGCAGTTGTCCGATTGTGCCATGGTGAAGCCATGAGCGGCCAGGACGCGGTGGACGCATTGGTACCAAATCCGCGGGGCCTGCTTGAGTCCATACAAGGAACGACGAAGCCGGCAAACATATCCTGGTTCTTCGAAGCCTTCGGGCAACTCCATGTAGATGGAAGAGTCTACGTCCCCATGTAAGAATGCAGTGGCAGCATCAATTTGGTGAAGCTTCCATCCTCGTAACACGGCGCTGGCGATGATGCAGCGGACCGAGTCCATCCGTGACACCGCAGCAAATGATTCATGGTAGTCGATGCCGTGCTTCTGCCGGTAGCCTTTGATGACCAGTCGCGCTTTGCGCGTTCGGATGGCTTAGGTCTTGAAGACTTATTTGCAGCCAATTACATGATCTCCGGCTGGAATGTCTTCTCGCAGAACCTTCTCCATGTCCAGTGGTTGAGAAGAGACGCGGTTGCTCTGTTTAGTCAGACGCGAACACCAGCCACAGAAAGCCAAGACTGACCTGCAAGAGCTCCTCTACAGGAAACAAGCATTTTCTGCTTTTCCTGGCCTATCAAATGTGAACAACATTTGTCGAGGGATGCACTGTCTATCGCAAACTGACCTCTGGCGTTTCAAGGCGGGACGCTGCTGGACTCGCTCGACGCTATGGCCGATGCTCTGCGAGACCTACTCAAAGAAATACCGAGGGAAGGGGAATTTCGGGTTCCAGAGATCTCAAACGGTTGAGGAAGCTGAAATGGCCGCCAATTCTGCTTCGAGTGTTGTGCGTAAGGGTTTCAAGGTCTAGCCCTGAACTTCCTGTCCACGCTGTACACATAACTCAAATACAACCTTTCCCTTCCAGCATGGCTTTAAGCCAATTTGGCATTCCTTCCAGGCATTGGCATATATTTTGTAGCGCCATCGATTCAAGCAAGATGGTCCGCTCGCCACTTCTGGCCGCACTAAGCGACTGCTACTGTGCGAATAACTAGGAAGTGGCTGAGAAAAATGTTTACTGAGAAGGCTCCGGTTCAGCTCAGCATGGCGTGGCGCGACCTTTTGGTCAGGTGTCATAGCGTTGGACATCGTCGGCGGCAAGCACTGTCGAATTGTTGGGATGACGTTTTCCCATTCATGACGTTCCGTCTTCTGCCACACAGAACGTAGCAGCATCACATTTCTTGGACCGATACCGATGAGAAACACAGAAAGCACAGCAGGGGAGCTAAACGTAAATTTGTTCAGAGTATAGAAAACATCTCGCGCCTCGTTATAGACCTGGCGGCTCACTGGCATAATTCGCCAAGGGATTGTTGCCTGGGTTGTGTTGCAGCCAAAGCCCATCTCGACGTGGATCGACATTTCTGTCGTCAAGATGCTTGTCAAATTGTATTTCTTCGAAGCAGAACAAGTGCTGGTATATCAGTAGACGCACTTCTGACGTGCCACACATTTCAAGTCAGTATCTAAGCAGTGAATTTCAAGTGAAAGCCCGACGCAATGCATCATGTGGCATGCGACAGACAAAACAATGGACGAAAAAGACACAGAATCAGGACGCACCAGTGGGAAGGCCAAGAAAATGAAAAGTTCCCTTATGAACTGTGGCCAATTTCTCGTCAAATGGTAGCAACCACTCATTCCAATCCCGACGACTTGGTTTTTTAACTTGAGTAGGTTTAACATCATTCAATCCGCAATGCCTATAGTAGATGACATGTTCCTGAAAGTGCGCACGAGAATCTAATATCTTCGAGCAAGTCCAGCATTGATACCTGAACCGGTGCGGGTGGAGGTGGCTTTGAATCTGCAAAACATCATGTTTTCCGTCGGCAGGGAGTCTCCATTCGCTGATGTATTGTGTCAGGTGTTTGCGAAGAGCTGTTTTGTTGACGTAGCGCTTCTGGCAGAAATGGCATGAATCAGTTTGCCTGGCCATTCCTGAAAACTGGGTGTCTTGACAAGTTGAGTCTCCAGTGGTGGTTGCTAGGCGGACGCCAGGCAGTTTGGATGTGCTTACGTCCACCGAGTGTGGAAGGCGGTGAGGTCGAGGGCGGAAGACGCGATGGAGCACGCGTCGTAGTGCCACCGTCCCCACAAGGATGCTTCACGGTGGCGATGGGCTGCCCCTATGAACAACGGCATGAGATTCGGTAACGATATTGGTGTTCTGGAGCACAAAAACTTTCACAGATAAATGATATAGCGCAGCAGAGGACGCTCTAAATCACTCACATCGCCAGGAAGAATGGACATCTCAGGCTTTTATTCAGCGAAGCACGCAATCGGATATTCGCACCTTCACTTGGCCGCTCCTTGGGTTCATATACCCCAGCTAGGGTATGATGTGTGGTTTGAAGCGACGAAGCCAAGAATAGTGTGTAGGCAGTGGCTTTGTGCAGACCACTAATGGGGATGCTGTATCCTCGGCGCCCTTGGTGCGATGTCAATGGTTCACTGTCATTCATTAGCTTGTAGATTCGCGACATAATCCATGACTCACATGCTCTGTTGGCTAAGACTAGGGGCAAAGAGACGGCAAAGAGCTGTGGTCCTTGCCCTCGTGCATTGTGGTCGAAAGTCCTCGGTTCTATTGAAATTGCATCGTCTTCAGGATCAGTAGAATTTAGACAGGTCAAGCTAAGATTCACATACCTGCGACGTGGATATTCGGTATTCGAGCTTTCACTTGGGAATGCACACACGGGCTATACAGTAGATGAGCTTAGTCGGCTGCTGTGGCGGAGACCTCGTCGCACGGACAATTGGACCAGCTAACTCAAAAATCGTATCATTGATCGGCTGGCGTGAATGGCAGTGCATCTGGTGGGAGTCATATCTCTCACAGGCGCTGTCTGACTAGTTGGTCCACGATGTATTCTATAAAGGTCAGCACAGTGGAAATTTCAGTACCGGGTCAAGGGGGAGAACTTATCAAGTAGCTCAGACACAAGCTTACTCGACTGTGGTAGTCAAGTGAAGAAAGTGTAGAGCAGATTGCTGGTGGCAGAGGATGTATTTATAGGCTTCTCGGCTTCTGTCAATTGGAAGCTAGGCAGGCAGCATTGAAAAACACCTGTCCTAATTGAGCCCTGTTGAAACCCACGTCTCCTTTCAACCGCAACTATTTGCAGCGACATTTTTAATGCTTTAGATGCTCAGCGAGAGGGGCGAGCAAGAGTCGTGTTGAGCAACAGCATGCTGAGTTGGTCAAGAAACGTTGGCTGACTGTTGAATCATTCACGACCCTCTTAAATTGAGGCACTGAGTACTATTCAATTCGCAATGACAGGCTCATATTTCTTGTTCTGATACCTCACCTGTGAGTGACTCAACGTTGAATCACCGAAAAGCGCTAGGGGTGCACACGAATAAGGATTTTGCTTATTCGTATTCGTAGTTTTTCTTCAGCTCATTATTCGTATTCGACTAGCTAGTTGGGCGGCTTTATTTGTATTCGATTCGTAATTATTCGTAAGTTTCGCCAAGACTGCTAGTATTTTAGGTGTATGAATCCATCCAATGGGAATTGAGCGCGTCGCGTCAATTGTCTCCAAAGCTGTTCTCCTTCGACGCGTTTTCTGAAAGCGCAAGTCTCTCGCCGTGCGTTATGGATGATTTCACAGGTTCTCAGCGCAAACGGCCACACCGAGCTCAGCGAATCAACTACCGTTCTCTCAATGATGGCATCGACGAGGAAGTTCCACCAGAAGACCGGATTATCGAATTTCCCCCGAAAAGAGCACGTAACAGCGTTGAACCTATTACCCCGGATGACTCTGCAAGTCAATTAACCTGTGCTCGAAGTCCGCTTTCGTTGGCCTACCAACAAAATGAACAGCCTGACGATGGTTTAACTGATGGGGTCAGTATTTCCCTTGAATCTGGCTTTTCTCGAAGAAGGCCGCAGAATCAATCTCTCTGGGCTCAATTTGATTCCTTCCCACTCCCAGGAAGGACGTGGCATCCTAAAAGAGGCAAAGGGCCAATCGAAGATAGGGAGATACGCTACAAACGGTGCAGTTGGAAGACGATCGATTCCGCACGAGCAACATCAACGTCAAATATGATGTTTCATCTCTCTAAACATGGCATCTTCTCAAGTGGCTCAGACAGCAGTCCGGAGGAAGACGGAAGAAGCATCAAACAGCCATCCATTACCGGCTTCTTCCAGAAGCGGGCGGAGGAGACGAGAGCGAAGGCGCTAGAGCAAAACCTAGTTCGGTGGGTGGTTACAGATGATATGGCGTTTGACGCCATCGAATCGCCTACGTTTCAACGGATTTTCCAAGACTTGGACATTTCGCTCCCTTTCACATCTCGTATGACAATGGCTCGTCGAATCGATTGTGAATTTGATGTTTGGCGAAAGCGGTTGATCGAGGAACTAGAGCAAACGTGCCAAACGATCTCTCTCTCGTTGGATGCTTGGACTAGCAAGAATTCGAAATCCATGCTAGGAGTTATCGGTCATTGGTTGATGGCAGATTTCCAGTACCAAGAGCGGGTTCTTGAATTTACTGAAATTCATGGCGTTCATAGCGGAGAGAATATGGCAGAAATCATTCAGACCCTTCTCGCGGAGCTTCGAATCGAACACAAGCTCCTTGCCATCACCGCAGACAACGCCACAAATAATGAACGCCTGCTATCGGAGTTGTATCTCAATCTCAACGAGGAAGTTCAAGGTAGAGACGCGGCCGCGAGTGACGCAAAAACCCTACGCTTCCAAGGAACAGATAGCTATATCCGCTGCAGTGCACATGTGCTCAATCTAATTGTTAGTGATGTGCTTTCTATGTTGAAAGCAGGGGATCATACATCGGCCACTGTAGCTTGCGATCTCATGCAAGAAAACAAAGAGATTGGGCCACAGTCACCATTAGCTCGCCTTCGAATCATGGCACTTTGGATTGCAAGGACCCCACAGCGGAAACAGCAGTGGAAAATCATCTGCCAGAGCAATGGGCTAAAAGACAAAATCATCCAGTACGACGTGGAAACACGTTGGAACTCAACACACCGAATGCTGCAAGACGCAGTGAACGCAAAACCGCAGATTAAGAAATGGATTGAACATCAGACTTATTTCCCGCCTTTCACCGTTGAGGATTGGGATCGTCTTCAACAAATTGAGGGCTTTCTAGCGAGATTTGAGGAGTTCACCCTCACGGTTTCTAAGCGTGAACCCCAAATTACCTTAGCGATTCCCATCTACTATGAATTGCACGATCTGTTGCATGACGCTGCATCTAGGGAGGGAGAATTCTCGACTCTTCACCCAGAGATATCTGTAGCTGCGGCTGCCGGTCTCAAAGAGTTCCAGAAATACTATAACCTCATGGATGGACAAGACGCCTACTATGTCGCCCTAGTTCTTGATCCGCGGTTTAAGACGCTCTTGCTGGACAGAGACCTAGGCAAGGTCACAGCTCCTAATGTTGTCACGCACATCAAAGAATTGCTGCATGAGCAATATCCGTTGATATCAGACTCGTCGACAAAGCCCCCTGCGGAGCAGCCCACAGCGGAGAAGAGCATAGAGGCTCGTGTACTTCAGAAGTTGCAACCTAAGAAGAGGTACTCATCTGACATTGACCGGTATTTTGAGGATGATATCGTGGTGATAGATGAATCAATCTCACGGGGCAAGAACTGGCTTTTATCGTGGTGGAGCGCTCACTCGAACGAATATCCGCAGCTGGCTGCTGCTGCTCGAGATTTTCTGGCCATTCCAGCATCTGCAGTGTCAGTCGAGAGACTATTCAACAAGGGGCGAGATTTATTGGGTGTCAGGAGAAACAGTTTGAACGGGGAGACTATGCGGCGGTTGATGTTGCTACGAGATATATATATCTCAGAGGAAATCTTGTAACGTGATTTTTACGAATAATTTACGAATAAGACAAATTTTATTCGCACGAATATTATATTATATAAGCGGCGAGGGTTATTCGTATTCGTAAGAATCTACGGTATTCGTACGAATATTCGTAAGGTGTTTATTCGGGTATCAGTGATACCCGAAAGTCATTCCACATCGAACACCCAAGCGTTATGCAAGCCCTGGTTGTAAGCAAGACGCATTGTTCTAACATGTCCACCCCAACCCGGCTCGTCAAGGACCAATGGCAGGTGTTCAAGAGCATTTTAACCCACTGTCCCGTCCCCATTCCAGGCTGGATTCAAATCAAATTTATGTCACGATCGATGGATCGGTAGGTCTCGTACGTAGCAATGAATTATTACCAAACAGCTGTTCCTCTAAATGCATCCGTCCGCCTGTTACATACTCAGACTCAGGGGCTTGCTTCTTAGTAAGCTTCTCTTGTAGATTTTTTCCAAAGCGGGCTTAGTGGTAAACTACCATTGATAGTTTATCAGTTTAAAAAACGTGTCTCAGAGACTGAAGACAAGGCAATATATGCTGGGGAAATTTTGGCCCCAAAACAGCACCAGATAACGATATTTCTCGTCAGAGAATCCTTTCGCTTGTACGCCCATTCCCGGTACCCAGGCATTTTGAAGGTCAAATTGAATCAATAATGTTTATTTAGCTTGAAAGGTCAAGACAGTGTTCTAAAGATTATTGATGAACGTTTCGAACTCACGGGTGGTAACAATAAAACCAAGCGACAAAAAATATAATTCTATGCCACTGCAACGAGCATCCTCAGAAGACAAATTCCACTCGACTCGGGAGACAGGATCATTTCTTCAGCTCCCTCATGCCAATGCCAAGAACAATGAGAATTCTTATAAGCGCAATGGTTGCATTCCTATTTCGAGGCCCTCCGCAGAATCCACACACCGAAGGTGCCAAGTTTCCAACCGTTGTGTCTGTTGAATGCTTCAAATGCCTGGGAGCTAAGGTTTCTTTTCGTAAAGTCTGCTCCCCGAAGCAAGTTCAATACTTCCTCATTGTCTTTTCCTTCACACAAGACCACGGCGTGATCTAAAAGCATGATCTTTCCGCTTGTCGGGTAGATCTTCTGCTCCCTTTCCCAACAGAAGTATGATGACTTCAAGGTGCCCTTGTTGCACAGAATATGCTAACGCAGTCATTCCTCCCTCATCCTGATCGTCTCGGTCAAACCCTGCGTCAAGCAAGTGTTGAACTATTTGTGCATGACCAGATATTGCAGCGGCGTGGAGCGGAGTCCAGTGAAGCCAAGCGAATATATTCTTCCCAGTTAGTGAGGATAAAATCTTCACAACCTCAACATGGCCCCTTTCCGCTGCCTGATATAGGGCATTCTGTTTTTCAATCTCAGCTGTAGCATTCGGGTCTGCTCACTAGATCCAGCCGCCCTACCTTTGCAGCGGCAATCAGAGGTGTTCCTTACAGCGAACTTTCATTTACTGGAGCAAGTTGTAGGAGTGCATTGGTATCTTCTTCACGCCCTTCCAAAATGGCATCGACGAGTGAATGTGTCTAATTTGTTGGTTAGTGATTGTCGGGAACGAACTCAATCATCTTCAAAAGGAACTTGTTACCATCTTTAAGCACCAAGGGTTAAGGTTTTCGGATGAAGGGCACTCTAGAGTGGTAGAAATGTCGCTGTGCTCAAGGTAGCTCATGTATGATGACATTTATTTGAAAATAATTAGATTTGTTCGGAATGCTCATATAACTGCTGTTCTCTGACCCACCAAGCGCTAAAACAAGTCATTTCGAATTTTAGACCAATAAGGCTCAAAATCGACAAATTCACAAGGCGCTCCTGGTAGGTACTTTTGATAGTAAGCTATTGGGCACAGACCTTTTACTCGCGTTGGGATACAGAGACGAGAATCAAATCACCTGTAAGTCTCGAACCCCTCTTTCACTCTGGTGGAAGATCCGGCGAGGCTGACGAAAGAGGCGCCTGGGAGAGGAAGTTTGATGACGGGAGGGCAGACACTCTCCAATATTTGATTGGTTCCGAGGAATTATGCATTTGTATCTGATCAACTAAGATTTTGGATAGACTATGGGCTAGTAAAGCAAACAAAACGAACTTGGCTCTACAAGTTTTGGCATTTCAAAACACGTACAAGACCTGGGTTCTCTGGGGGCTGGTCGGGGTGAGGATGGGCAAGCCTGTACAAGAAGAGTCTACCTCGCAAGCCCCTGGTAGGTTTTACCGGTTGTTACACGCTGACGAACTGAGAGAGTGGTCAAATACCACTAGGACCCTTTGGGACAGGCTTATTCATCGTTCACCCAATTCCCCTTAATCGTGCCAAGCCCACCACCACCTACAACACCGGGTAGGTGGTGGTGGGCTTGGCACGATTATATTGTGGCATGTGTATGTTGATTGTATTTTGTCGAACTGAGGGGTGGTATTTTACCACTAACGTCAGAGCTATTTGTCGGTAAAGTGGAGAGGCATCTTACTAGCGTAATTTGTTTCATTCAACATTCACTGCTAACTGATTCCCAAGGCACCACCTGCTGAATCAGCTCGAAAGAGCCCCTTTAATTTGCTATCAGAATTATATAGAAATACATATCTCAAGTATTGTGCAATGGCCTCATCGGCTTATTCTAATACTAGTGCATATTGCATCTCTCGGATCCGATATTGTTCATCAAGTACCCATTTGTCAACAAAAGAGGGTCGCGATTTTACTAGTGCGCCCGAGGAATATTCGGCATCCCTGTGCTAGCTGTACCCACAATTCCAAATACATTTGTCGATCCCTTCCTAGTCCTCCTGAGCCATGTCCTTATCCAGCCTTAGCATTGATCGACATGCAAGTTGGGGCTCTTCTGGCCTCTAACCTTCTCACTCTTCTGAATGAAGATGCAGAGATTTCTGGAAGAATTTTACAATTAATCTTCGATGTCTCTCGTACTCAAGCTTGGATATTGAAAGACGGCTTTAAACCCCAATTATTACTATAGTTATGAATGTATCTATAATTCATCTGCAAAGTGAAGAGTAAGTACAATCGTATCATCGCCCTTCCTGTTACATTGTACGTGCAGTGGTATGCCCCGCTAACACAAATATGTTTGAGCCTATGCGCCGCCACAGTCATCCCGGCGATTGAGGTAGCTGCCAGAAAAATTCGGAGCTGGTTCTCCCTGGCTAGTGAATATTCACCCCACTCGATCGTCCAATATGTCCGTTATAATTTCCTGTGAAACCTTGCACGAAGGATTTTATGCTTCTACTCAATGCGTTATGTGGACGCTGCTCTTCGGCATCTCGCAAAGAGACGTTGAGGACTAAGTTTTGCATTGGGCATTTTCTCGTATCCTGGATCTTGATTCTCAACGCTATGGTAAAATCAGGCCCTTGCTGTCGTGTGGGTGGAGGCTCGCACTTTCATATGGCGGAATGCCGAAATTGGATTGCCGCAATCTTACCACTTTGGGCCTCCTCCATAGCGGTTGCTTGTCAAGCAGACAGAGTGCAGACAGAACAAAAAGCAAGCAGATTGTTAGGAGTCACGCTCGTCGGTTGACTAGTATTAGAAGCATCAATTTGCTTTTCCTATGATGGTGGTGACCATCAATCAGAAGCAGCTGGTGTGAAAAATACCTAAATTGATACTTCAGGGACCGAGCTATCACAGAAATAATTTAGGAAGTGAAAGAACCACAATGGTCTTTGTGAAATGTCAAAAATATACAAACGCCAGGAAAAAATTGTTGGTTGTCATGAGGAAATAATCGGATAGGGCTTTGGCCAAGTTTTACCAGACCACGTTTCTTGACGCAATTCCTGGGATAGTCCACTATTTTTGCATCGTCAGGTTTAGTTCGCTGGCCCTGATTTTAAAAGTTGTTTGGCCGATATTGAGGCTTAGCTCGCTACGCAAAAAGAGCCAAGCCATGGCACACAGAGAATGTCGGATTGGGGCGTATTGTAAATGTAGGGGTCCAATCAGTGGTATTCAACTCTCTGTATTTCTGTATCGGCTTTCCTAGCAATTTATATGGAGCCTTGATTACATAACTTTAATTACAAAAATATGTAGGATTAATAAATCCTCCGGTATGCCGGTCGTCATACTCCGACAGAGAACAGTTTGCCGATCACCTTGTAAATGGATGCGGGCCACCATCCCGACCGACCCACACACATTTCATCCTTTCCTTGTCTGATCTATTTCTTCATCTCATATGACTAGACTCCATAAGGTTTCCTCCAAGGGATTTGGCGTGAATGCACGTCGAAGGGGTCTGGGCAAGCGCAATTCGGAATGTCGACATTGTAAAGTAGGGTATTTACGTTGATCTATTGTCTCAGGTCAGGTGCACAGTCCTCGCGCTGTGGCCCCTTCAATATTTACCCCTGAGATTAATGCTTTTTTCCCCTCGCACAACTCTTGGGTTGGGAGTATGATGATGACGACAGATCAGCTACAGCATAGCGTCGTCTGGCGACCGGATCGACAAAACCCAAAGACTCGGCCCGCTTCCGCGGCTCGACCTAATCGACTTGATCTACTTAAGGCGGTACACATTCCAAATATCGCCTGTGTTGAGATAGGTAGTTGTAATGTTCTTGTTGAGGTTACTATCAAAAGTGGGAACCCCATCTATTTAAACGTCCATCGCTAGTCCCGCCATAAGCTTTGACCACCGCGATACTCAACACTCCCACTCGATGGCAACCATCAATGGTGTCAGTGACTATGTGATCGCGGTTGTGACGGGCCCCATTAAAACCTTCAAAAACTTCTTTTGAGAAGAAAGGAAGGAAAGGGAACCCTGCGCCTTAGTCTTGTTTGTTCAATACAAATAAGGTGTAGCAATCACTCGATGCCAAGCCCTTTCCGAAACCACTCAAATCTTTCTCGAGCAAGGGGTTTGGTGAACCCATCAGCAATTTGTTCTGTGGTTGGGATATACTTGAGCTTCACTGTTCCGTTGTCCTGGACCTCTCCCTGCCACTTGCGTTGGATTTCCATATGTTTTGTGCGAGAGTGGTATTGTGGGTTCGAGGAGAGAGCAATGGCTCCTTGGTTATCCCCGCAGATGATCGTGGCGGTTGTTCCTTGGTTCATATTCAATTCGTTGAGGAGCCTTCTCAGCCAGACTGCTTCTTTGGTGGCCTGTGTCTGCCCTAGAAATTCGGCTTCGCAGGTTGAGAGGGCAACGACGGCCTGGCGTTTCGATTGCCAACTGATTGCCCCACTTCCAATGTTGAAGACATACCCAGCTGTTGATCGTCTCGTGTCACGACATCCTCCCCAATCTGCATCTGTGAAGCCTTTCAGTTTCTGAGACTGACCCTTGTACGCGAGTCTGAGGCTCTTTGTTCCTTTGAGGTACCGCAGGATGCGTTGAGCGAGTTTTATGTGCTGGGGCACGTGTAGTCTGGACTGCTCTCTGGAAGAGGTGAGGTTTCTATCGGCGTACCGATGGGAGCGCAGTTGCCAATATCAAATTGATGAGCAACCTTGTCAATGTATGCTTCTTGACTTAGGGACAGTTTTCTGTTTTGGCGGTCTCGCTGGATGGATATCCCAAGGTAGTAGCTACATGGGCCCAGATCTGTCATCTGAAAACGGTTCCTTAGGCTCCGCTTGATCTTCTTGATCTCTGCGATACTCGGACCCACGATCAGGAGATCATCAACATACACCGCGATGTACATCTTGCTCCGAACGAAGATACCAAGATCGGCGGTGATTGGCTCGAAGCCAAGATTGCGTAGGAAGTTCATGAGGGTCTGGTACCAGATGCGAGGAGCCTGCTTTAATCCATAGAGGGCCTTTCGAAGCTTGCAGACCCTTGGGGTGCCGTCCATCATGTGATGGGGCTGTTCGACATAGATCTCGTGGTCTATGTGTCCGTACAAGAATGCGGTTTTGACATCCATTTGCTCGATCTCCAGGTCCAGGGCCGCTCCGATTGCGAAGAGGGCCTTGTAGCTCATTGGCTTGACAACCGAGGCAAAGGTCTCATCATAGTCGATACCGTCTTCTTGTGTAAAGCCCCTCACCACCCATCTGCTCTTATGGCGGAGTACTTCGCCATGAGGTCCTCGTTTGAGTTTGAACACCCATTTTCCACTGAGAACTCGCCGGTCTTTGGGGGGATCAACAAGCTCCCATGTTTTGTTTTGCTTGAGTGAGTTCACTTCTTCAAGCATTGCTCTTTTCCATTCGAGCCAGCTTGTGTCGTTCTTCGCCTGATGCAGGTTCTTTGGCTCGAAGGGTTCTGTTTCCTCTGCAGCTACCGTCAAGAATGTTGAGAGGACCTTCTCTTCGGGTATATTCATTAGTGCAAGTTCTTCTTCGCTCTCATCAGACGTGTCTAGTGTGGCTTGTGGAGCGCGAATCTTTAGTTCAGGGTGGTGATCAAGTGCTCCTTGCTGCACATCATGGACTGGGCTGTCAAGTTGGAGTTCTGGATATCGTTGCCATTCTCCTGAATTTAGCCCTTGCTGAGCGTCGCCTTGTTGCTGGTCGCCACCGCGTGGTGAGTCAATCCCAAGGACAGAATCCTGATAAGCAGGCGATAGAGGTCCGAGGGTATCGTCAATGCGCGTGGGCGACAAGGTCCTGTCTCCCTGTACAGCAACAGCTGGCTGCGAGTCATCGTCACTCGGCTGGGTAAGCACTCGGAAGTCATCGTCACTCCGAGGCAGTATGTGCGAGATATCGTTTCTCGGCTTAGGTAGGGGCTGCTCCGGGGGATCAATCGACAATCGGTGCCCCGAAGCAGGCACGGGTGCTTGCCGTATGCCTACCGACGGTTGATTTATTAGTCCCACCGTCTTACTCCCCCCTGCGGCAGCAGCCGTTGCCCCAGGTGAGCCGTCTCGTCTGGCTCCCACATCTTCTATAGTCTGCGTGGAAGGAGCTGTAAGGACTTCGTGAAATTCAGCGTTTGGGGACCCAACAATTCGACCGTCTTCCAGTAAGATACGGTAGTTCGTATTTCCCTCATACCCTAGTAGGATGCATGGCCTTGTTCGCGGATCCGTAAGCTTCTTTCTTTGCTTTGGCGGGATCAAGTATTCTCCTTTGGATCCGATCACTCAGTCGTGATAGGTCAGGTTTGTCACCATACCACGCTTGGTACGGAGTCATGTTGAGCTTCGATGACGGCGATCGGTTGGAGAGGAAAGCTGCGGTTCGAGCGATTTCCGGCCAGAATTTAGACGGCAATCTCGCATGTGCTAGGTTAGGCCCAACCCGATCATAAATTGTCTTATGGGCTCTTTCGGCAACCCCATTCTGCTGGTGTTGATCAACCCCTGTGACCTCGGCTTGGATTGCCCGTGAGAAAAGTGTGAACTTCATCTCTTCTCCCACTTGCTCAGGAATCCGGTCAAGGCGTATTCGTTTGCATTTTCGTTCAGGGCGTTCGTTATGATAAAGAAAGAAACGTAGTGACTCTATGACAAATTCTTGCCGCCGAGGAATAGGAATAATCTCTATCCACCTCGTGAAGTCGTCGAAGATGGTGAGCCAGTACCGACTGCCGTCGAGGCCCTCGTCAAATGGCCCTGCTGCGTCGATATGGAGGAGTTCCATTGCATACTCCCCTCTTCTGCTCTGTCCTGATCGGTTGTGGGGCTTTTCAATCATTCGTCCCTGGAGGCATGGATTGCATGGCTGACATGGCTCCATGTCCCGGATGCCGTGGGCCTGCCTTTTAAGCCGTTGTAGGTTCGCGTCGCTCATGTGAGCCAGCCGGTTATGCCAGAGAGCCATTGCGGGCTGACATGGTAAGAGGGAAAGGTGAGATTCGTCCACAGATTGAGTGCATAGACTCCATGATATTGACTGGCAGTGTATAGGTTTTTTCCGTTTGACTTGTTGCGAATACTAGCACTTTGGCTTGAGAATTCGACTTTTGCTCCTCGTTTGAGAAGCTGGAGCACCGATATGAGGTTTGCGTGTGCAGATGGGACGTAGAGCACATTATCAAGCACAAGCCATTTCCTTCTGCCTCGTACATTGCACAGAACATTGACCGTTCCCACTCCCGAGGGAGTCGTGGAGGTATCGACGCTTCTCAGTGGTGGTCCATGGTATTTGTCCATCTTTACAAATCTCGAGGCGTTATTGCAGACGTGCTGAGCACATCCACTATCGACAATCCACGCGTCACGGATCGACAGGGTTTTTGTAGCCATAATTGTGGGGATGTGGTCAAACAGGGCGAAGTTGCCTTCAACATCCTTTCTGAATGCTTTATTAACATCTTCTCCGGAGACTTTTGTCGCCATGAAGGTGGGCTTCTTTGGATCCCTTGGGCCACCGACATCATCATCTTCGTCATCCGTGGAGGGCCGCCGCTTCAACGGCTTGCGTGCGCCTGTATGTGAATTGCCTGGCTTTGACTTGTGGCTCTTTCCGTCTTTCTTCTGATCCTTCAGTCTTGGGTTCTTGTTGAAGCACTCAGAATCCACGTGATAAGGTTTCCGGCAGAAGGAGCAATATGGGACGTTATCGATCTCGATTCGACATGTCGTTCCGTCGGATGACGGTATGACTTTCTTGTCACCTGGCCCTCGGATTATAGCGAGAGCAGGAAGCGCTTGCGCCTCCGTTGGTTGTTTGCTTAATTGCCCCTTCCTGTGTTCTTCCTCAATTGCCTTGTTCTCGATATAGTCGAACGTGGGTGCCGCTTTTGTGATGTTGTCATTGGCATCTCTTTCATTAACAAGGTCCATTTGCCGAAATATATGATCACGGAAACTTTCATACTCAGGGCCTAATGCGTGCACGAAAAAGAATGTTCGCTCAATCTCGGAGGTCACGCAGTCAGGGTCCAGGAGAAGTTTCTCAGCATGGATCTTCCTAATCTCGGCTCCGAGGGCTTGAGCGCTTCCACATTTCTCTCTTGCAAGGGCCATGTATCGCCGTTGGAGGTTAACATACGTGCCTGAGCCTTCTGGTTTGAAGTTGTCCTTGACTGCCTTAAACAGTACTTGAACTCGAGGGATCTCAAAGGCATTGATCCTTTGGGCCGCATTGTGTGTCAGCTTTGCCGTGATCATCGCAGAATAGAACTTTTGGCGGTGGATCCATTGCCGTGCTTCTTCTTCTTCTATCGGTGGAGTCACTCCATCGTCGGCAACCACAGATATCCGAATGAACTCATTGATCTTCTGATTCCACCTAAACCAGTCGCTGGCATTATCCAGTATCGGGATTCCATTATAAAACGTATTGATTCCAAATTGCTCGAATTTTGTGATTTCAGTCATGTTGGCAATGGATGCTCCTCGGAGCTGAAGAAGTCAGGGCTAGATACGTCGTTGGGCCGATCAGAGGTAACCGATTCACGATCTAATGACTGAAGAGAGCGCACCTCCAAGCCGAAGAGTTCAAGGCTTGACGCGGCACTGGGAAGGCTTGAGACAATGGAAAGGCTTCGATCTGGTGATCTTGGTGTAGGCGTCCGAGATGGAGGAGTATAGTCACTGTCTGAGAACCCGTGTTGATCGAGAGAGTACTGATACGATCTAAAGAAGTGAGGGAAACGGTGTCGGTCAACTAAATATTGCGGCTTCCTTGGAGGGAAGGTTGAAGGTCTGTTTGGCCGGAGTTCGTAACGACTCGAATTGCTGTTATTGGAAATGAATGGCTCGCATCCACCCGCAGGACTTGGTGGGGTCAAGACCAAAGTCTCAATGCTGTTTTCTGACCGGGTGAGAGTGCCAGAGACGGGGCAACTGTAGCGACTTGTCCCTTGCTCGATACTGGAACACGCGGGTTGAGTTTTGGGTGCACCTGGGAAATCTTTCACAGTGTTGCGAGGAGCGGTGATTGGGATGGTGGTCGTCGATGCTCGGCGTATGCGGTCTTCAGTGGACAGGCGCCAGTAGGCTCCCAAGAGTGCGCTCGGATAAAGTGATGGGAAGTATGACGTTTGGATTTGTTTGAAGCGCCAGTGGCGAGTGTGTCGGACGTACGAGAGAATGTTCAGCTCTTCGTCCGTCCACGAGTGTCTCTTTTGTAATTTTCCCCGCATTTTTATTCCGGAATTGAGGTGGCCTTGTGGTTGGTGGCCCCAAGAAGATAGTTTCTGAGTTTGCTGGAAATGGTGACATGTCCTAGCTGTAGGTACAACTCGAAGGTACCCCGTGCCAGTGCGATAGTGTAACCGTAGCAATAAGGTTGCAATGCCTATGATCATTTGGCAGAGAAACGTTTGAAGCTTGCTGCAAACGGTGACATGTCCCGGCTATGGGGGCAACCCTGCGATACTCCGTGCCAGTGTGACAGTGTAACAGTAGCAATGATGGCATGGTGTCTGTAGTTATTTGGTGAAGGAAAGTCCGTACGCGTTATTGCTCGAGAGGGTTTGAGCAATAGGACTTCATATTGCTCATCAAGTTACTGAGGATATATGATCAGTTTCTGAAGTTCACGGAGATAGTCTCTGATAGAGAAGCTTAGCTGTAATGGCAGGCAAAGAATCTTTTCTGTTTAGATCCCTGAGTGCCCAAAGGTAAAGCCATCCGGGCTCATAACCTGTTGAGATAGGTAGTTGTAATGTTCTTGTTGAGGTTACTATCAAAAGTGGGAACCCCATCTATTTAAACGTCCATCGCTAGTCCCGCCATAAGCTTTGACCACCGCGATACTCAACAGCCTGATCGGTCCAGACCGCAAGAACGTATGATCGGTAAAATTGCACGAATTGAGTAAACACCCAAAGGTTTGATCTTTTTCACGGAATGTGAGATCGAAATATAATTGGCAGGCATTGATCTCCTCATCCCAATCGGCCTTGTTCGGGCCTCCATGAAGAAGATAATTCGTTCGATCCCTCCAGGCTTTCGTCCCCGCGAGAATTCTTGTTTTCCCCTGCTTGCCCCTGCCATTCAATGGTAGCTAGCTCTGCAAATCATAAATTACTACCATCTGGACGGTTGTGCGCCCGTCACAAGAACAAAAGTCAAAGTAACCCTCTTGTTCTAGCGCGACCTGTTCATCGAACGCTGTCTTCATCACCCTCAAAGTGACTGAATGCATACTGCGAGCAATCTTTCCAGCAGCGTAGACCACAGAGGTCGCAGATGTGTCCCCAAGCCCGCTCCAATGGTATACCTTGGCTTCGCGAAATAGGACTGACAGAATGTCACTAATGGGTATTGCACGGCACGATAGATCGGATACCCTCGTTCCCGATATGATGCCTTCGACAATACGCCTTTGTCAAGCCAACTTTGTCTCACCCCAAAGGCGAGGGCCCTGAGACGTCAAATCGCCGCTTGGTCCATTGGGCTTGCGACCAGTGGAGAAGACTATATCACCAACGGGCTGGGTGACAGACTCTATGGCTCTGCCAAAAGTGAGCAGCTGGTATTCCCTCTCTTGGAGGAACTTGGTCTTGGCGTAAGTCATAAGAGTAAGAACTAGAAGAAATGCTAACACTAGTAGGATCTGGATTACAAGATGAAACGAATCTCTTGCCTCCAGTCAATTTTCGTAGCGAAATATACTTTTTTGATCCCTATTAGTTTTGTGCAAGGAATGCCATTGGCTGTGATGCGTGAAGGTCAAGCGATGCAACTACGACTGGGATATTGCTATTTCATCCTTGCCGACTTTCATTTGATCCCGGGGATTGATTGTCTTCTTGTGGGAAATAATCTTCGGATTTAGAGGCTTACATCATTTATTGTAGGCTAGTACGTGATTCATGGTCGCGCGAGCGACCCCATCACATATCCACTTCAATAATAATCCATCTTTCATAATTACAATAACAATGCCCCCCTCCTAAACGCTCTGATGAAAAAGAAAGGTTGACAGAGCAGGAGGGCCGCCTTTTGTTATCTATACAAGCTATAAAGGGTGGTGAATATCTCTCTGCTGCTGCTGCTGCACGATCCTTTGAAATACCTGTCTCAACTTTGAAGGCCCAGATCAGTGGGCGCGAATTTGCTACTGAAAAGAGACCATCTGGTCCTATTCTTATTCCAATCGGAACACCCCAATCGACAGAAAGTTGGATACTGGATATGGCCTCCAGAGGTGCAGCTCTTACTTTGCCTTTATTGCGAGATATGGCCATCTTTTACTTGGCGCACGGGGAAAACTCCCTATGCCACTAGTATTAATTGGCCTTCTCAATTTGCCAGACGGCACCCAAATCTCTATACTCGGCTTTCACGCAAATACGAGTATCAGAAAGCTCTTTCAGAAGACCCTCGGATTATTAAACCATGGTTTGATTTGCTTCAAATGACGATTGAAGAGTGCGGTATCACTTCAGACGATATCTTCAAATTTGATGAGTCTGGCTTTGCTATGTGTGTTGGCGCAACACAAGAAATCGTCACTTCAGCGTAATACCATGGGAAATGGTCTCCTTAAAGGCCGGAAATTGTGAGTGAGTGATTTTTTGATTGAGTGTATTAGAGCTTCTGGAAGTATGCTCCCTCCGCTCTTCGTTCTCAAAGGAAAACAATCCCCGGAGCATTTATGGCCCTATCTCCTTTTAAATCAAAAGTCATCTCATCCTACGATGAGTCCAAACGGTCGAAATACTAATGGAAAGTTGAAAAATCATTTCATTTCAATATTTGGGGCAAGGGTGGGAAAATATTGCTTACTGGTCCTTGATTGAATTTGACCAAGTTTGTGAGAAAGACCAAATCATCGCAATCTGTATGCCTCTGTATGCTTTCCATCTTTTACAGCCTTTGGATTTGGGGATTTCTTGGTATTAAAAAAGCTTAATAGAGGAGCGGTTTCAACCTTGATGCGGAACGGAGTCTACACTGTTGGCAAGGAAGATTTCCTTGAACTAATCGCAGATGCGAGAATGGATGCGTTCAAGATTTCCGCTATACATAATCACATTTGGGCTACTGGATTAGCTCCATTTGATGCTAATAAAGCCATGGAAAAGTCAAATGTGCACCTGGATTCTCTTCCTCCTCTAGAGATCCTCTCCCAGCGATCACTCTCTTCCGGCAGCAAGATTGATCCAAATACTCTCTGGACCCTTTCGAAATTCACAAAATCGCAATCTCGGGTCAAAAAAGGTCTAGAATCCTCTTCTTTCCTTTCTTCACTAACAACAAAGGAGACTGAGAAGACCTACATGATGACTATAAGTGTAGTCCACCATCACATCTATCTCTAGCATCTCTGTACCCAATTGGAAGCTACCAACAAGAAACAAACCAAAAAGCGAGAGACTCAACATATGTTTACTATCCAGAAAGGCACCTTTCTCTAGAAGGCGGTGAGGACGATGTGGTTGACACTGGTTGTTGAGGATGAAGATAGGAGCAAAGAAATATATATTGTAGTTCAGAGGTATGAATTGATTGTTTATTGAGAGGGAAACATGAGGCTATATACACAACGAGGAGATTAAGTTGATTGGAGATCAACCTGGTTCTTCGTATAGACGCGTCGGGATTAATTCCGACGGTGCGGCTTGGTTCCTGATCTGCACCAGCTTCGTATCACAACAATCGCGTCTTCTGCTGCGCAATACCATTTATCTGTGAGATTTTTTATGCTCCAAAACACAAACAACGTTACTGATTTTCATGCCATTGTACATAGGAGCAGCCCACTGCCACTGTGAAAGATACCCGTTGGGAGCCCTATCGCCGGATCGCAGATAAGACCAAGGTGCACGTGCCCATCGCGTCTTGCGCCTCGACCTCACCGCCTCCACACCACGAACGGCGGAGTGTATGAACCTCTCGCCGTCCCCCTCGCGAGGTATTATCCCATTACGACTGTACATTTCCCTGTCACAGGTGGTTCGTCACGCGCCTTTGGCTCTCAGAAGTTTCCCGGTGCACCCAGCGCGGCTTATTCGAAGCGATAGCCGGAGAGTGCGACGAACTGGATACAACATCATGTCAAATGGCATGAATGGTGACTGCATTTACGAAGACAAAATTGTAAGTGATCTCGTCGGTAGGATATGGCCATGAAGCTAATTGATCGTCTCGTCTCAAAGGAACATGCTGCAAACTTTATGAACAGGTAAGTTATAACAATTCTTCAACTATTCCGAGCCTTGTTGACTCGGATCGTACGAAAGAAGGTCCCTCATATTCCCGCCACTCGAGTAGAATGCGAAGCGAGCAAATGTCTTGTCTGCTCGATCTCCCCTATACCGATACGATCGCATGCTGTTCATCATTTCCACATAACTACTGGTGGCGTCGATGACGAGTCAATCTAAGGCCCAGATCGTCTCGGCCCTTCTCTCGGACGACTCTGTGTATCAGTCCTGTGCGGGTGTGTCTATCCGGTACAAAGCCCAAGGTACAATGGGCTTATACCACCGTGGTTACTATAATACGATACCTAGTTACTACGATATATAATGGCTTAACCAACTGTACCTGTTTTGCTGTAGCAATATCTTGCCGGTCTCGAAATAAGCTTTATAGCTGGGCAGATATAGTTGCTTTTAATAAAAAAAATTCGCCAATGCCTTCATGTTCGCTAGAGAGAATATTTCTGTGGTCAATGCATCTAGGATCCTTGGACAGGCACGCTCATATTCATTAGTAAATATGGTGGGGCTATCCAGACCTTCATCAAATATCATTCGCTGCAAGATGACGCGCCGTTTGTGACCAGACCGGTATTAGCGCGAGGTAATCACATTCCCAACGCACGAGTAGAACCAGGGGTGTTTGCGGGAGCAGCCTCCAAAAACCACAAGATTTAAGCCCAATCAAATTTTTTTTTTTGAAAGCAGATTCATAAAAGATAAATACTCACCAGCCTCGGAGGACAAATAAAGTTAGCCGTGCAAGTCAAAGTTTATCAATCTCTCGAGGGCTTCCAAGGTCACCAAACAATCCTCCACGCGTCGCCTTGTCGAATCAAGGATCACCTCCGCAAAGGTGCGCCAATATACTGTGGGTTGAAACCAAGGCAATATGCACTCGTGTAGCCTATAGGGATCGATCCCACAAATCTGCATGACACGCACGTTCTCTATTCCCCCTCGCCTTGGGGGCCGAAAACCAAAAATCACCATTTCCTTACATCGCTTTTCTTTCATAATTCCCCCCCTCGCGCATCATTCAAAAGAAAACAAAAACTCCATAGACGAGAAATCATGACCAGCAGACATGCAGCGAAAAATGCGGTTGTCGGGATTGCGAAGGAATACGGATTCATTCAACCTAGCTCCCTTGACGAGATTGGACGAATAAAGCCAGAGCTTCGGCGCGAGATCGAAGAGAGCATGTTAGCTAAGGACAAGAAGATTGGGCACGCCATTCAAACGTATACCTTTTCGAACAGACAAGCAACTTTCAAAAGAGAGTCCCACTAATTCGAGATCTTTAGACTCGCCAAAAATATCTACAGCAGTAACGCTCGTTTCGTTTTCGAGCTCCTTCAGAACGCGGATGATAATCGATTCACAAGAGCGGCTGGGAGAAACGAACTACCTTTCATTGCTTTCAATGTGTATCCCGACAGAATTGTCCTTGAGTGCAATGAAGATGGGTTTACAAAGGAGAATCTGTCAGCTATCTGCTCCGTCGGTGAGAGCACCAAAGCGGCATCGCACGGCTACATTGGAGCAAAAGGCATTGGATTCAAATCAGTGTTCATCGCGGCTTGGAAAGTAGAGATTCAATCTGGCAATTATACTTTTCATTTCAAGCATCAGAAGGGCGATCCTGGTCTTGGAATGGTCTTACCCGTGTGGCAAGATTCCGATGAGATAATGCCAGATCCGTTGACTCGCATAACCCTTCACCTTCATCAGAACGGGGAGACTGAGGATATCCAACATCTTCACAGAACCATTTTCAAACAGCTCAATGATTTGGAGCAGACATGCCTTCTCTTTCTGAGAAATTTGAAGGAGATACGGGTGTCCTTCTATGATGAAGTCGATGAATTACAGAACTCCAAAAAGTTCTACTTAGAGAATAATTTTCAGAGTGATATTTTTCTCAAGACCGAGTCAGTTGATGAAAATGGAAACAGATATGTCGAACGAAAATGCTATTTTGTCACTCGTTACATGGCAACTGGTCTTCCTAGAAGCGACAATCGTGAACTCCCAGACACCGCTGAAGCCAGGCGAACTTCTTCAGAGGCCGAAATCGTGCTGGCGTTCCCCCTGACGCATGATAGACAACCGCTTCTTGAACAGCAATCAGTTTTTGCTTTTTTACCTGTCCGAGAAACCAACCTCAAGGCAAGTGGCCAAATTTGATCACTGGGCAATTTACGCTTTTGCTAATTTGTAAATAGTTTTTGATACAATCCGACTTTGACACGACTGCAAGCCGTCAAGATATATCCTCAACATCAAGACGAAATATCGAGCTGAAGAAACACATTGCCTTGGCATTTGTTCAGGCGACTACGGAGCTTTTGCATGACCCTGGCCTAGGCTATACATGGCCAATGTATCTTCCGTCTGCCGACGACGCTTCTGGTACTTTTTGGGCCGATCTTTATACAAAGATTGCGAGCAGTTTGGACAAGCAGTTTGTTGTAAGGTCTCGACATGGTTGTCTTCGGAGGATAAGAGATGTGAAGATCCTGGCATCAGATTTCATGGACCGCGATGGATATCCCCTGCTGGACGACTCAGATATCGACCCTTTTCTCTCCAGTCGTTATGACTATAGATCTAGAGACGCACTTCGTCCTTATGGTCTGATAGTCACGGATTACGATCTGATCTTCCGCATTTTGCACAAAGATCTTGAAGGTCCTACTTCACGAGTTCAATCGATGTCCACGAGTGAGGATAACCACAGCCGCATCGCAAAGCTCCTATCTAGAATCGCGGAAACGAGAAAGGATAGTTTGGAACCATTGGCTCTCCTTCCACTGAGAAGCGGTGCTTGGGTCCCGGCCAATTCTGGCTCTGTTTTTTTCCCGACAATAGAGGGCATTTCCATCCCTCCAGGCATAGATCTTCGGGTTATGGATACAACTGCTGCAGCGAATGAGTACCGCAGATCGCTTTTTGTTCACTTGGGGGTCACCTATTCATCGGTCCCACAAGTGCGCAACTCAGTCCTAAGGAAGAGTTGCTCTGCTGCTGTGTATCCGACCATGGAAGAATCAAGGGCGCACTTACATTTTTTGTACCTGACCCACCAGTTCAAGCAGAACAAAGATGAGCTGAGACACACATGCATCTACTCACATTCTGGCGCTCTAATAAGACCCCACCAAGAGGACTGCTATCTATCATCAGACCATCCCTACGGACCAGAAGCCCTTCTAGAGGCGACGGATAATTTGCCAGGCTTAAGCGTATCTTTCATTCATCCGACTTTCTTTGAGGAAGTCCCGGAAGCGCGAAACTCAGGCTATCTCTCATGGAATAAATGGCTACAAGAGAATCTCGGGATAAGGAGCAGACTCAGACTCATCGCCAGAGACGGAAGGAATCTCTCCCTTGCCTGGAATTATGTGGCTAAATTTCGACCAGAGATGCTCATGGGGCTCCTGCACCACCTCTGGAGCTCTGAAGGAGGAACCATACGCAAAAACGATGATATGAAACACCTTATTCGACAAACGGACGCAAAGCGGCTGTGCGGCATAGAGCTTCCAGGACAATGCCGGCTTGATCAGACATACCTCCCATTACCCAACCTTCTTGAGCAGTGTTCGCGGTTCTTGAAATCAAATGAGAGTTTTCCTTTCTTGGAGCTCGGGGGAACCCTGTCTGTGGAGCAGCTAAGTTCAAAATGGATCTTTCTTCATACAGAGCTTTGTGTCAAACAAAATGATGATGTCGAATTTTCACTCGACATCCTGAGATGGCTCCAAGAAACTAACCCTGACGCCTCTTCCATTGAAGACTATGAACGCATATACAAACTTTACGGTGCAATCAATGCCAAATATCTTGGTAGCGAAAGTCAACTGGTCATGAGGAACCGCATAAAGTGAGCGCCTATGACAGCCCGATACATTATTGATACTAAGCATCAGTCTAGGACCATTTTTGAGGACGAAAAATACATATACGTTCCCAAGCTTGATGAGGACGACGACGATATCGCCGTTTGGGCTAGTCCCGAGCGATGTCTATGGGAAGGACCGCTAAACCTGATTACCAAATTTCCACTTCAGCATCTCTATGGACAGTTTGTTCCTAGGGATAAGCTATTTCAGCTTTCAACCTTTTTCAAGCAAGCTTTAGGCATCACGGCGGCTTCTTGGTCTAATGTGACGGCTGAATTGGCAGCTCGAAGGGATGATGATTTCCAGGAATTTACTCCAATTTTTGATCTTTACAGCTATCTCGATGAGATCAAGGAACCTGGAATTGTTGATGATATAAGGTAAGTTGATCAATATTACATCCCATGAATGCTGAAGATTAATCAGCTGGCACCAGGCACGCATTTGAACTCGAACCCTTGATTTTTGTGACTAGGGAAACCCAGTCTGGTTGGTACCGGGCAACTGAATGCTTGTGGATCAGTAAACTTCGTGGTCATATGAGCTTGCCAACTAGATCACTTACAATCCTCTTCGGCAAGGCAATGCAGCACCATTCATGCCATGTTGTATGCTGGTTCACCGCACTCTCGAGCCGTTGCTTCCAAAAGGGCGGGCTGTGGACAAAACCACCAGCATTCCTCGGGTCTTTTGGAGTTTCAGGACTGAAAAGACGCGAGATGCCAGCCGAGGACAATGAGGATCACCCATTGCACGCCAGTAATTCGATCCACAAGGAACCTATTCTTTCGCGGTGTTCGAATACCGAGACAGACGGTGGTTTAGTCCATTATGCCTTGGAGTTTGTATCGGTAGACACATCAGCACATAACTGGTACATTGTGTCGACTGAGAGAAGAGCCGGAATGATGTGAACATTCCAGTCATTCCTCGTCCATGCCACCAGTGGTCATGAGGAAGGGACAGATAGCTTGCGATCGCATCGGTATAGAGGAGCTCGAGCAGACAAGATTGCTCGCTTCGCATTCGCCTCGAGTGATGGGGATATGAGGGCCACTGTTGTACGATCCGAGTCAGCAAGGCTTACCACTTGGACGAGATTGTATAATTTACCTGTTCATAAAGTTCGCAGAACGTTCGCTTGAGACGAAACGATCAATTAGCTTCGTGGTCATATCTTATCGATGAGATAACTTACAATTGTCTTCATCCATGCAGTCACCATTCATGGCATGTTGACATGATGTTGTATCCAGTTCATCGCACTCTCCGGCTGTCGCTTCGAGCAAGCCGCGCTTGGTGCACCGGGCCACTTCTGAGAGCCAAAGGCGCGTGACGAACCACCTGTGAAAGGAAAATGTACAGTCGTAATGGGATAAGACCTCGCGAGGGGGACGGCGAGAGGTTCATACACTCCGCCGTTCGTGGTGTGGAGGTGGTGAGGTCGAAGGCGGAAGACGCGATGGGCACGCGTCGTAGTGCCACCTTGGTCTTATCCGGCGATAGGACTCCCAACATGGATGTTTCACAGTGGCAGTGGGCTGCTCCTATGTACAATGGCATGAAAATCGGTAATGTTGTTTGTGTTTTGGAGCACAAAAGTTTGCACAACCAAATGGAAATAGCGCAGCAGCGGGGGCGATAAATCACTCACATTATCAGGAAGAATGGACCTCTCAAGCTTCTATTCAGCGAAGCACGCAATCGGATATTCGCACCTTTATTTGGCCGCTCGTTTGATTCATATACCGCACCTACGGTATGCTGCGTAGTTCGGAGCGACGGGGCCAGAAATGGTGTGTAGGCCATGGCTTGTGCAGAACACTAACGGGGGTGCTGTATCCTCGGGTTCCTCTGGTTCGATGTCAATGTTCACTGTCATTCATTAGCTTGTAGATTCGCGACATAATCCATGACTCACATGTTCTGGTGGCCAAGACTAGGGACGAAGAGACGGCAAAGAGTTGCGGTCCTTGCGCTCGTGCATTACGTCGAATATTGGTTCGATTGGAATCGCATTGTCTTCAGGATCAGTAAATTTCCAGACAGGTCAGGCTAAGTTTACATACCTGCGACGCGGATATTCGCACTTTCTCTTGGGAATACACACAGAGGCTGTACAGTAAATCAGCTCAGTCGGCTGCTGTGGCGGAGACCTTGTCGCATAGACACTTTGACCAGTCAGCCTAAATGTCGTCTCTTTGATCGGCTGGCTGGTTGGCACGGTTAACCTGCTAAGAATCATACCTGTATCTCTCACAGGCACTGCCTGGCTTGCTAATCCACGATGGATTCTATAATGTCAGTACAGTGGAAATTTCAGTACTGGGTCAATGGGGGAGGACTTCTCAAGTGACTCAGACACAAGCCTGCTCGATTTTGCAGAGTCAGGTGAATAAATTGTAGAGCAACTTGCCGGGGGTAGAGGACGTATTTATAGGCTTCTCGGCTCCTTCTGTTGCGCAAGTGCTGGTTTGGTAGAACGCGTTGAGGGACAACTCTCTTAATTGAGGCCTGTTGAAACCCGTGGCTTCTACAGCGTCTATTTGCACAGTTTGATGCCTTTAGATGCTCAGCGAGAGAGATGAGCAAGAGTCGTGTTGAAGAACAGGATGCTGAGTTGGTCAAGAAACGTTGGCTGACTGTTGAATCCTTCACGACTCTCTAAAATTGAGGCACTGGTTGCTATTCAATCTGCAATGACAGGCTCATATTTCTTGTTCTTGTTCTAATCACCTCATCTGCGAGCGACTCAACGTTGAATCACCGGAAAGCGCCTACAATTTCATCCCTAGAAATCATGGACTTTTTTTCCTAGCCTCGCTTTAGTGTTGTGTTGGTTGTGTTGAGCTGTGGGTCTGTCCGTCTAGACTGCGGAAAGCGAGGTCACAGTAGGATGTGCGGGTGCTCGACCCGTCAACCCGTTGAAGCTTGGCCCAACGTTGTCACCACTCGATTTTCGAACTTGTGACCATGAAGATACATTACGTTTTCTTTTCGCTTTCTTTTTTGTCCTTCTCTTTTAGGTTACTGTAAGTTCTACAATGTTCCGTTTGTCGACTTTCTGAGACTTTCAACGAAGGTGGAAAGAGGTGTCCGATTGAAGTATATATATCTCCTCGATGAGCGCTCATATCTGACCCTCAACATCGTGAGGCTTGATCAGATTTCCCTGACCGACTCGTTGATCACTATCCTATGATCAAGTTGACTGTCAACAGCCCGCTGAAAAGTAAAACAACTCCAGTCAAAATTTGACTGCTTCGGTTGACCGTTGTGGTGATTGTAAAACCCAGCCCATAAACACCGGCGTCTGCATATTCTATAAGAGACACCAAGGATCGATGGAAATGGTATTGTCTAGAGCGGTGACTTTCTTCTGCGGACAAGATGGATGCACAAATCAGCTCGAAAGACCAGGAAATTGGGGGAGATCAGCCGCCAGTGAATTGTCAACCCTTAGCGAGAAAGACAAATCACAGGAAAGTTCCGACCATGTCCCATTGGTAAGTGAATGAAACGTTTCGGCTTCAAATGCTTATGCTGACCATTACAGCCCTTTCCTTCACAAAAGGAAGCAGAATCAAGACATACCTTGGCGACCGAGCCCTTTCAACCTATTCTGAAGGTGCTAGCAGACCTCGAGCGCGACGATCCCAAGTTCGCGTTTCCGGCAGCTCGACTTGTCGGACTCTATCGACGGCTATGGGAGTCGTGCGTGTCCAAGCACATCGATGGCCAGAAGCTAGAGCAGGACAACCTTGCTTTGAAGGAGGCTGGTACGCACCTGAGAAAAGAGAGATGGACTTCAGGTTCGCCACGACAAGCAACTGGCTCGGCTGCGCTTTTTCGAGCAGGCATTGGAATTATCCCGGGAGAGGCTGGTTAGGGTACTCGATGACTGGAACCACCCTTCGAGACTCAATTTGGAAGGGTTGCCGGACAATGCAAGAGGAGAGTGAGGGATCGGCTATTCGGAGTTATCCTTCCTATTGTTAGAAGCAAAAACACTACAATGACGTTGTAATTGAAGGAGAACTACAGCATGAACAGCAGATTATATTCCTTGTCTGCGAACAATATCCCGTGTTCTGGACCGGTCTCACTTGTAACCGCCCAATGTTTTATGCACAAAAAACTCCGGATCCAGGGAGAGTGTCGTCGGTAGCGTACCTAGCGGAGAAAGTGTCGATTGACTCGAGTATTGTAGAAGTTCCATGCGAGGCTGCAGAGACAGTCGGAAGCTATTGCCTATTGCACCAAAATCATGGATCGTGTCTAGCAACTGTCCGCGTACCCGACAGAGACTCCCCAGGGCAGTTTCAACCCAGGGTAGGAAGAATATATGCTCTCCTATACTCTCGCCAGGTTTCCGATCAAATAGGTCTAGTCGAGTCTCTACCAAGTGCACTTCTTTAGGGAAAGCGAAAGCTGACATGTAGAGGGACAAGTCGGTAGCCTGAGTAGACATGGACAGAGGGTCTGGACCAGTCCACCCGAAGGCTGACAGCTTCTCGTAAGTGGGTTGGAAAAGGCATTCGATCAAGGAAGGCGCTTGAGCTTCATGTCCTGCGGGGTCGACTTTGTTAAGAATCTGCCGCGGATCATCGGGATCAGTGGCGAGACAGGGAGGCCGGTGTCGGTATGACAGAGAATTCATGCCAGATAGCGTGAAGGTCGAGATCCAAATTGTAGTCTACTAATGTTAGCACAAAATGCCATCGAGGTAACGGGTACAGACTGTTGTGATATGAAGCTGGTGCAGGCCAGGAATCAAGCCGCACCATCGGAATTAATTCCCGCATTGTCTATACGAAGTACTAAGTTGATTTTCAATCGACTTGATCTTCTTATTGTATATATAGCCCCAGTTATTCCCTCTGGTACAATAAACAATCAATTTATTCCTCTGAACTACAACACAGACCATCTTTGCCCGAGTCATTCATATCCGTCGAAAGCTCGCTGTCGAAGCTGCTGTAGGAAGAAATACAGAAGTGTATAAAATAGCGGTTTAACCAGGGTTGAGAGAGATGGAAAGCTGGAGGCTGAGCAGATATTTTATTTCACTCTGATTACACAAGGTCAGGACAAACTAGGGGGGATTCATAGCCAGATGCTAAATTATCGAATGCGTTGGATGTATCAACAGCCGTACATCGTTGGCACCCGTCACCAAACCCAACTAAAGTTCACCAACAATATAGACCTTATCTAAAATTAGCGCTAATCCTTAGGAGATAGCGCAAATAGATAGCGGAAAATCCAAATGTCACTCTTCCTGCCCACAAACGCTCTACCACATGGAGACTTTATCAAGGCTCAGGCTCATCGACAGAGTAGGCTTGAAGATCGCTCGCTTCCAAGGCTGAAACAACACCATTACAAAGAGCCTGAACCGCTCGTCTGCGGTCCCACAATACTGATGTTTGTTCATCGCAGAGCTGTAGAAGGATGTCGCTGTCGCTTGCTAGCCACTCATTTGACGCTTGAAGCTGTCGCTGCTCCTCCTCGAGTCGTATTTTCTGGGCCGATTTGACGACGTAGCATTCCCATAGGCAAAAGTACAAGTCGAGCAATTTGAGGACTGGTGTAGCGAGGGAGTCATTGAGGTTTAACACTTTCATGAACTCCGCTGTAAGGGTACCCCGTGGTCTCACTGGAATCTATTCAGTATTAGTGGGTTTTTTTTCATTTCCTGCTGAGGGGGTATGACCGACCTCGGGTTCGATGGTTGTGCCGTCTGAGGCTTGCTCTGGATGGTTTTCCAACTTGGGTTCATCCTTTGGAGCTTGGGATACTCGGCACTGTCTCTTGGCTGGCCGATCAATTGGGGAAGGCGAAGTGGGATGGTCCATTTTGGTCATCAAGATGGATTGGATCAGAAATTGTGCTCGAGGGTCATATATAGCTGACAAGTCACGCCGAGGCTGCTGTCATTTCTACCAATGCTTCCTCGCCTAGGATCGACCGCACTTTTGAAAAGACAGTGAACAGTTAGACCAACTGCTGATGCTCAATCTCCCCAGCTGCTCACCCCGAATTACTCACCGATATACGAAAATGAACAAAAGTTTAACCGTTGAAAAATATCGTTACCGAACCTATTTCCTAACGGAAGGTAGTTTGCAAGTGTACTTCTGACGCATTGAATGCTATACATCAAGTAGAGCTCGTTGAAACTTAACCGTGACATTAACTTCACTGCAAATTATTTGAAACCAAGAAAAGCAGATATATTGCGTTTGAGCATAATGTTGATACCAATTGACGTTGGTAACAGCCAATCTCGCATTTTGATACGGACCTACCAGAAGTAGATTTCACTAGCTCTTCTAGGCTACCAATCTTTCTTCTTAGTCACTGCACAGAAACGTTCGATGAGTGTTATCATATCATTTTGTATTGATTAGGCCTCCGAATATTATTGTTATTTCCTAGATCCCACCGATCTCCTCAAAACTCCCGTCCTCCTTCCACGTACCACGAGCACGTTGACTGAGATATGAGGAAATCTTCCTTTTCGAGGATTCAAAGGCTTAAGCGAAAGCTTCATGAATTCAAAGATGCCTTTCTCAGTATCAGTCGATCAAAGTCTCTCCCAGAGATACATGTATCTGCCGCCGCTTCATAATTGGAACGCACACGACGATCCGCCGCCCCGTCCCCAGAGGTGTCCACAATGAAGATAATAGATCAAAAGATGAGACGAAAGGCACCTCGATCAGTTTCGATCCACTACCGTGCACATTCACAAAGCAGACTGGAACTAAACTCATTTTCAGTTCCATAACCTGAAAAGGGAGCAACGGGCTGGTCGGGTCGGTCGTGCAAGAACACAGAGCCTTCGGGTGGCCATTCCGTGCGAAACTCGTGAGGGAAGTTGAGGGACCACACTGCGTGGACGAGTAACCAACTTGCGTTGTTCGTGAATTCCATGTTTGTGCTGGAGGCATGTAACAGACAGCACAATTGAAGCCGCTTGTGGTCTGGAGAAAGTCCGGATCCTCGATTTTCACGGCTCGGGCCAACCTAAATGCACCTAGGAGTTTGTCGCTAGTTTTGCTTCTTTGCCAGGCGGTCCCTTTCAGTTTCTGAGACGGCCTCATTGGGGAACACGGCAGTGGCGACATTGTAGGACATGCTGGTTGGCCATTGATGTACCAATAAAGCCGAATCATGAGATTCCAAGTAAATCGTGACATCTTTGGCTTGGTCTCGGCGCACATCCAACAAATTCAAAAATCGGCTGGCCCACACTTTTAGCCAACAGCGATGGCGCCTGCACTCAAAGCAAAATAACTGCTTTGCAGCCAATGCAAATCCCTGTGCTGATGGATACGGGAAAGGGGGGGGTCAGGGACAGCTGAAAGCACAATACTCCATTTATCCGGGAGCCAAGCGGCACGGTGTTTTGACAGTGATACCCGTCATCTCCTACCCATATGCACCGCTCACGGTGCAAGGGATCGCCCAATACTTGGCCCAATACCCATTGGAGATGAGCAGGATTCCACGACATGATGAAAAAGTAAATGTAAAAGCGTCTCGGGTCAATCGCGAGGTTTGCATATAATCTGCTGGAGAAGATATAGATTGTTGAGCCGGTATCTGTGATCATATAGGGAGAGCGCAATATATACGCTTCAGAAAGACATAGTGGGCTTTTATCTTGCTCTTTCGCCGTTACATGTTCGAGCAGAAGAGGTGTGAGAAGAGGTTTGACTTAGCTAGTTCCCAACACTTCTCATCCTGTTCCTGGAAAGCGGTTATTATTTCTTGGGAGCTCTATTCACATTTGTTAGGGACACACGCAAGGCATACACAATGAGCGGAGATACGATGTGCGGGACTCACATGGTGCATCTGGGTTCACTGGGATTTATACATCACTCTGCCCTTACAACTGGGCCTCAAGGTCCTGGAAACCACCAAATTATTCCTAGCAGTGTATCAATAGAGCCCGAGAAAATGGCATTAAGCGAGAACGTATCCCACATGCCGTATCCAGAGCGTTCAGTCATGAAGAAATCATGACCCAACACCCCCTTCGAAATGCCCCTAGGCAACCTGAAATTTGCCAGCTAGCCATTCCGCATATTCATGGTCCAAATGCACGGCCCACCGAATGCAAAGAGTGATTCAGAACGAGACATCCGTCTTGCAGGCCACTTATCAGCGGTATAGCGGTATAGCAGTACATACTGCATCACAGTGCATTCTTCGACGTTTCGATTGTTTGAAGGGAGAAGCTCCACGTCAGCAGCCATGACGTGACGTAAGTACAGATCCCATGATGATGGCATATAAAGCTGGCGAGGGAACGCTGCGGAGATTGCGCAACATCAATACCCATTCGAATCATTTTCTGCCTTTTGTCATCAGCTCAATGTCCTTTATACTGCCTTGGAACCCATTTGCTGTCAGTGGGATCCCTCACGGTGACCCTGGCTTCTGTTGCGGGATGACGAAAAAAGGCACTCTGTGCAAAATCTCGATCAAAGTTGAAGATACCAAGATGGGCCGTCAGAAGCTGAACACTCTCGCCAGAGAGCTGTTCGACTCGCTAATGTTGCAACCGAAGCTCTGTGCTATTGCCAAAGAATTCCACTGCGCAAGATGGCATCGACAACGACAGGCCGACCAAGTTGGCCGGCAGTGGTATGAAGCAGCCGTCCACAACCAGACGCGAGTGCCACATGATTCTAGGCTTCCCTCTCCATCAGTCATGGTACACCTGGGCCAGCGTCAGATATCGTCAGCCTCCAGGCGACGCCCTGCATCAGACAACACTGACAGGTCACCACCTCACGCAGACAAGACCCGCCGATGCTCCTCTCAATCAGCTCCGAGCCGGTGCAATCAATCAATCCCTTTGTCACCGCCGAAATGCTGCGGACCAACAGTGTTCCATGGCACGTTTCACCGACTCGACCAGCTATCCTTACATCGGTCGCTAACATCTGGGCGGATGTCCAAGACTTGACGTTTCGGAAGCTCAGCTTGAGTGAAGAGGTCGACAACATCCAAAGCAAAGAGACAGGCTTCCTCGCGTTCAGGGGAACCCATATGCATCCCATGGGCCCCGTAGATGATATCTCTATCTACGCTGCATGCTTCATGTATATCCTTGACAAACTGGACCAAAACTCCCGGGAACAAGAGAGCTCCCAGGGCCAAGATGTACGTTCCCAGCTCTGATGAAGCAGTCAACAGGAAGGTGGCTTTCAACCCCCAAGGAGGATGCAATCATGTTCAACCATCATATGACGCGGTGCCACGCGCACCACCTTTTATTCCTACTAGTATGTTTGGTATCCAGGTGTTTCACTAGCAGAAGTTGCATAGCCAGAAGCAAGCCTTGTCTAGATTTGAAAGCAATTTTTTGTTCATTTTTGCTCAAACTCGCTTCTATCTAGTAGAATATAAGTCATTAAGTAGCCAATGATTAGTACAGTAAAGATGTGTCCAATCCAATACGACCGAATCTATTTGATGAATTCGGCCTTCAGTTGGATCTTGCTGCAGCTGGTGGGGGTAGTAGCGTCATAGTAGCGGTTCAAGTAGAACAGCTGGGGCGCATTGCGGTATCAGTCGCAGACTATTGACTGTTAGGACGAGATCGCCTTCTGGAGAACAGCAACGATGCTAGGGTCTTACCGAGCCATCCACCGAAGCCGCTGGCTTCCGACCACTGGAAGTTGTTGCCCTTGAGTGAGAATCCATTACTTCCTTGGCCTGCGTGATCGGATCCCAGGCTGGATGAAAATTTTGTTAGCCCGTATTCAGATTAGTATGTGACTTTCCAGAGGGGGGTATTCACAGGCCTTTTTGATGTCGCCGGTGGCGACGACTCCCCGAGGGGATTTACTGTCGAAGTCGAAGAGGGCTTTTGTGTCATTCAAGTAAACGGAACTAGCATTATTCACATCCTTGGTCAGGACAGCATCGTTGAGGCCTGCGCCCGTGTGGTGTGCGAAAACATAAAGGTTGTTGTGCTCTTGGTTGGTGGCGCCGCTGGACTTGAGGCGGAAGTGCTTTGGAGAAGAACTGGTGAGGGTAGCGGCGACGGTAGTGGCAGTCAGCATGAAAAGGGTTGTAAGGGACTTCATTATGGAGGCTGGCGAGAGTAAATTGTGAATTTCAGTTGGGAGTTTGAGTGAAGCATGGAATGAGGTAGGGAATTGAGTTGTGAATTAGAAAATTCCTTGATTTGTTTTGGATTGAAAAGCTGATCAACAGCAGGGTGCAAGCATTATTTATGTGCACGGATTGATTTCGATAATATTGTTTATTACAGGTACAGTCAAGATACAGCACATCATCAACATATATACCATATTTTCAGCTCACTCTTTGAGACCTTGCTTTTTACTAAGGGAAACTGGGTGTGAGTCCCATTTCGAATACATTCATCCAGTCGGAAATTCAACTTTGGCTTACGGTGAAGATGACCCGGAGAAATCGACTTCCACAAGAATATGAAATGCAATTGATGAAGTTGATGGGGGCTACTAAACATGGTTCTATACATTTACTAACCACTGCCCCTGTTACTGGTACAGACAGTGTTCAATTGGCCTTCTGGAAAAGTTTTTGATTTAGTTGATAGAATTTGATTGCATTTCCATCACCAGCATTTATTCACCGCGTTTATTCATCGCGTTTACCCTCGTTTAGTGCAGTGCAGTCCATCAACAATACTGTTCATGACAAGTTGACGGTCTAAATATGGCAGGCCCCAATGAGTTCACAAGATAAAAGACCGATCAGTTCAACTCAATTTCTGCCAATTCTCTTGTCCCATACATCTAGTCATAGGGTGTCAGGCAGATACATAAAGTGTAAGCGATGAGATGAGTGGAGACACTATATGCAGGACCTACATGGTGCATGCGGACTCCCTGAACATGAAATAGCCTCTCTCTTTTGCTTCCTCGTGCTACGTCTTGTATCTAGAGTCGACTACATGTACATAGTTGCTTTTGATACCAATCGCTTACCTTGGGACGCTAAGGAACATGCCTTGATTCCCCAAGTGGAGTTAGAAGGCTCCAGAGGCTACGTCGGATTTCCTGAGGGCTAGATGGATCCGGGAATTGACTCACAGTCAAACTCGCCGATATGGAAGAGGTATTTACAGACTCTTTCATTCTGTGGAATATACGACAATATTCTAGCGCAGCCTCGCTAAAAATAATCACAACCCATGTCTCTCTCTTTAAACAAGTACACGATATTCATTTTCACTATCACAGTCCTACGAAACATCCCTGCCATTTGGAGCATTTATATTAAGCTTCCACGAACCCTTTCTATTGAGATTATAGATAATGTCAGCTGATTGGGGCTCTTACATGACGAATACCATATTTGAGGTCAAAGATGTCACTTGACCGACATTCTAAGATGCGTAGAAGCTGACAACTGTCAAATATTCTAAAAAAGAATTCGCCAAGGCAGATAAAGAATTGGATCAAGTCCCATTATGAGAAACAATTGCATATTAATCAATAAGAGCCAGGTTGGTTGTCTCCTTTGTGGCGAATAGAGACTTATGCATGCTCGTACACAAAAGTTTCAATTTTCACACATTCCTCTTAGTATACAACGTTCGGATTCTTGAAAAGAGATCGATATGCTGTATTGGAATTCCTTAATCCGCTCGTAGTTTCACGGTGAAATATGAAAAATACGGACAGTGGTAGGGCCTGCAACTATCAGATGGTTTTCCGTTACAATTCGAAATCCGGGTACTTACCAATGCTGTTCAACTTGTATGCTTCTTCGTATGACTTGACTAGCATCATCTCCATGGCGACAACTTTATCCGCTTTCGAATGCTGAATCTCGCGGGTGTTTTGGAAAGCAGCGTCCAAGCGCTCTGGCGTAAGTGATGTGAATATGTTGGCCAGACGCAAGGCCAAATTGGCTATACTCTTGTCAAACACCATATCAGCCTAAATATCGATTTACTTACTTCTGTCCAGGTTCCTCTCCATATTGGTAAGCTGATAGTGCCCTAATAGGTTAGTAAGAATATTAGCTTCTTTCAACGAGGCCAGAATTTTTGGCAATAACATCGGGTTGAAAGCTAGAAATGCCCGTCGGTAATATCCCAACACTTCTAAATGGCTTTCAATTCTCAGGGTCCGGATCTTCATGCTGGAAACACGGATTTCTTCACATTGAAAAGCCATCTGAAGACTTAGTATCATAGACTGTAAGTGGTGCATTGAAACTTCGGCGCCAAATAGTGGTGATTCTTTGAGCCGGGATGCCATCGTTGACAGAAAGTCTTGGTCGCGGGTCCAGATTTCCTTTGTTTCATATCCCTCAAGTTCATCAGCCCGAATGCCCTCAAAAACATGGCAAATCAACGCGATGCTTGCCCTGACTCCAAACGGCCGGAACGGAGGGTACTCGCTTTGGAAGCATTCAGCCAGAAAGCTCGAGTGGGGGGATGTATTTTGTCCAAGAATGAACAGAATATATCTTGTTTGGCGCGATATGTCATCCAATGTTACCGTGTGCAGGCCGTCAGACTTGGTCAAAACATCGCGGGCACTGATCAGCCACTCTTGAATCTGACCGTGCTGCAAGACAAAGCTCTTTTCCCAGTCACGGTCGCGACGACATATGACCTTCTACAAAGCTCCTACATCCGTAGGAAGCATTGAAGAGATGAAAAGGTAACTCAATACCAACAATAGTTGATGGGTCGTATGTGGGCCGCAAATATGTATCCCAGATATAGTCAGGTCAAAATTTGGCCGTGGAGGCAAAGAGGTCTTGTTGACAGTTAGCGTCGTAGCCTAGATTTGCACGTAGGTTGGGATCGATTACCGGAGGGATTATTTGCGCATAGAGCTTTGCTGTTTGAGGTACTGATGTGCTCCGCGGCCGTTCAAAAGTATTTTCAACGTATTTGGGTTGGGAAATAGAAGCTTTCTCCGCATTCGCAGCCGCATCACTCTTTGGCGACGTCTCGTGAGGTGCCAAATCGCCCTTCCCAGATTGACTTTGATCCACGTGCTTGATATCTGCGTCATTCCCAGGCTCAATGATGTGTTGCAAATCTTCAGTTGTACTATTTTCGTGCTGCAAATACTGTTCGGATTGCGGCTCAAAAGCCTTCCATGGAATTTGAAGCTCGCCAAATTCACCCTCTTGCACTTGCTTTTGCCGCTTTGGTTGTGGCTCTAGAAAAGCAGGATTTTGGTCTGGCACTCTCGTTTCATAGACACACAACGAGGTTTTACCGCGCTTGGCGCAAGATTGACAATGAGGAACTTCACGGTTGCATCGGATTTTCAAGTTGCGGCATGGCCGACAGGGACGAAGAGGTCTTGTGGGGGAATCGAATATCGTATTCATTGCTCTGGACTTGTGAAGCAAAATGTGTAGTAGCTATTCGGAGGCGTAGGTACAACAACTGGGGATAGGTGACCACTCTGGAATACTGGAATGGGATTATTCAAACGTTCTCCCAAGAGGCGGAAGCCGTATCGCTGCGAGGCGGTTCTTGTGAGTGGTGAGATGGTATTTTGGGGCGAAGAATACAGTGTGCAGAGGTGATTGTTGTAGCAATCCGTTTGAGATAAAGAGAAGCTATACGGGCACAAGTGCAAACTTAAGAGGAGAAGCACTACTTATAATGCCTGTTGGTCTCACAAATTATGCTAAATTAAAATATGCCGCCGGATTTCTTGATAATTACAGTCGGATTGTGGATCCAGGATAAGCTCCTAGGAAGTGCATCGTTCGTTCTGGGATCAATCGGTATGTTCCTCGGAGTACCAGCCGTTCATTTTCAGAGCTATAGTGGCACCTGAAGAATGCCTTGTAGAGGCACGACAGACCACGGGTGCTTAGGCTGACCCTTACGCCAGCTGGCCAAGGCCGTATTTCTGAATCCTAGAATCAATATTCTGCCTCCCAGCGTAGGGTACTAATTTATCTCCAGACCTATGCACAAATCTGAGTCACTTTATTATTCCCAGATGCCTAGCCTATGATTTTAGGAACCGGACTCAAGGCTCCAGGAATTTATAAGCTATCAACAGGAATATGACGTTGATTCCCCGAGGTACAGGGATAAGGTCCCAGAAGCTACGTTGGGTTTCCTAGGGGCTAAGTGGTTTCTAGACGCGGCTTGCATACTCCCAAAAACCGACTCGGAGCCCCCGGGAGCAACAGAGCTCCTAGGGCAAAGAGGTGTGTTCTAATGCTGTTAGAGCTGTCAACAGGAACGTGAATGCTTTGATTCCAACCAGGAAAATCAATTGGTAAATTATCTTAGCAACTCTACATCAAAGTCCATTATTTTGCATGACCCTATCTGTCGCACCTCTCTCATCTTTTTGGACTCCACCTACCTCCCTCATTCTTCGAAAAATAATCATCGGATTTTGCGATTGTCTTTATTCGTAAAAAAAGAAATTGTCATTATAGTCAGTGTGCTTCCACGTGTACTCATACGTGCTAAGAGCTGTTACTTCGTTTTGCAGCGATTCCAACGAATCTGACAATCCGAATAAGCATTCTGCTTCAAGGCCTCATCAATATACCACCTCAAATGAAACGAATCTACAAGCGTTGGATTATGGTGAGGAATCTCAACGGTGATCCTCAAAGAGACTACTTTTTGGCACTACGGCTTTGGTTGCACTGGTTAATAGGATCCAGGTTGAAGCTAAAGCAAATGATTTTCAGAGAGATACAGCGACTGAAACAGGAGGAGGAGAGACGGAAACAAGCTGAAGACGAAGGCAGACAGGAGAAAGAGAGACGGGAGCAAGCTGAAGAGCGCACCTGACCGACCACTTTCGTGGAGTTTTTGTGCCATTCCCACAACCTGCTCCCTCGACAATTGAGAGTCGACACACCATCTCGCTCGACCACGGGGAAAATACCCCTTCCCACCGTAAAATATTGCCCAACAAGATTGGAACACTGGACCGACTGCTCAGCACAACAGTCGGAGCTTTACAGGTCCGTCTACAGCTATCTCCAGTTGACACCAGGAGGGGCGCCGCGTTTGTTTTCATCTTTGCATGAGCTAGAAGGATTAGGCGGACGACTTTGTCGCAAGTCCATAAGCAGCAAGAACTTGAGGCTTATGTCGGTTCGCCGTGGAAGAGCACATCAGCGATATAATGACAGAGTTGTAAAAGATACCCGCTGCTCGTGAAGAGTTCGGCCTCGGCGATGGGATCCAGTTCAGCAATCATACGAATTCCTTGAACGACAACGATGCCATTGAATCAGATACAAGTCAACCGTCAAGTGTACACGACCCAAGACCTGACCAATTCTGCATCCATCGTGTTGACGACCGCACTATCACTCTTCTCACGACCGTCGAGTATAAGCCACCTCACAAGCTTCCCGTCGTAACCCTTCGGATGGGGCTTCGACCAATGGACTTGTGGAAGGATATGGTCAAATCGAATAAAATACCCACGAGCAAGGAAGCGAAGTTGAGATACAACGCAGAGCGCCTTGTCTGCTCCGCTATTGTCCAAGAGTATCATGTGATGATTCAGGAAGGGCTCGAGTTCTCCTACGTGACCAACGGAATTGCCCGGGTCCTCCTCCGTGTTCCACATGATGATCCTAGCACGCTTACTACTTCCTGTGTGATCCTAACAGCGAGGTGAATGCAGAAGTTGAAGATAGTTTCCAACATCCGAACGCAGCCATCACGAGCGGTAAAACGACAGCTAAGTCAACCAGAGACAGGAAATTCAAAACGACTTCGTGTGACATGAAGCAGTGTGCTTGAATTATTGGATCAGCAGTTCAATTATGCATGATAACACTTGAAGCATTTCCTGCCCGCACCCGCGTAAATCAACCAGGACTTCGACCTATCATCAATTCTTAATACCCGCTTTTCCACTACACCTACTCGCCGCGCCGACCAGTTCTGGGTGCACATTGTGGCTAATACAGGAAGATATTACTCAACGGAGATCTATAACAACATAAAGTCGAGAGCATAATAAAACCTCTATTGGCATTCCTCAAATGGTTCAACAAGCTCCGGACATGATTGTTTATCTATCAAATTGAAACCCCTTCCCTTAAGATGATATTTTTGTCCTCGGTAATTCCATTCTTTTTCTCCCACGAGTTCACTTGCCTTGTTCAGATGTCTCCGGGCAGACTCAACGTCGGATTGGCTCATATTACCACAGTTAATTAATGTTTTGCTGAACCAGTACCATCTCATAATTCGTTTCCGTCCATCCTTGTATTCGACGACAAAGGAAAAGGACCCGATATTCTCGTCTGGGGAGAAGAAGAACGCAGCGTAATCGATGAATCTTTTGATATCAAGGAGCCTTTTTGTGTGAGAAAAAAGGGATCTTCCGTCATTGCCTAGCAGCATCTGATTAGTACATTTGTGGTAGGGCAATAGGGATAAAAGCCTTACTTCTTTTTGCAGTTTCCGGGACTGGCTTTATTTTAATGCGTGGTCAAGATCGGAGGGGCTAACATGAGGAGTTAGCGAGTAAATCTTGATTTATTGAACGGATCTTACCAACTTCAGATCACATTCCATAACACCCATTGGAGTTTGGGTTGTTGTATACAATGATATTCTTGGTTATAGCTGAATCTGGCACTCTGATAGAGCTTGGTTCGTATACGCTAAGAGACTGGGGGTCTTCTCCCCAGATTGAAGATGAATTATCACAAGCGCAGTCTCTGGCGGAAAACGTATCGCCACCGAATTGGAAATGCTTGAACCAAGTGGGAAGTTTGAAATAAAATCTCTATCCCCATTTTGATAATGATTCTTAAATTGAACCAACCATCCTTGAGTAGCCAGACTTGGCATGCAGGAGTTGAAGGAAGGGTCATTAACGGCTGTTGAAAGTCCGTATAAATGTCGTATCAAGCTCTGGCGCTCATCACGCCATGTTTGAGACTGTGAGTGGCGATAATGCCTTGTCTTGAAGTAAAGCTCGCAGGCGTCTGATCACCGTTTACTCAACGGTTTTCCGTCTATCAACTCCCTATCATTGTCAACAAATCTATCAAGGCGTAATCTAACGTAGAAATTAGCAGGTTTCCGTTATTCAACGCTGTCCGTGGGATGGGGAACATTAAGTTGGCCACACTTTCCACTCTATAGGATGAAAGCGTGGCCGCAAGTTTGATACCACTGAGTCGATTATGTTTACCTCGCCTAGCTAGCCAATACTCCTCGAATACTTCTAGCCGACATCCCATGCTTGCACCCAGACTAATTAAGCCGTGAACCGTTGGCACCCCGTCACCAAACCCAACGAAAATCCACTAGTGGTTGCATGAGCCTCGTCTAAGACCATCGCTGGTCTTTAGGAGACGACGCAAATAGATATCGGAAAAATCCAAATGTTATTCTTCTTGCCCGCAAACGTTTACGTATCTAACGGTAAAATTACAGATAACCTTTTTCAAACCAATGCACTCCTTGAGCTCTGCGGCGGTACTTTCTCTCTTCGCCACCTCTCCACCTCACCACCTCACCACCTCACCATCTCCCCGGGGGTCAACGGCGATTAAAATGACTTGAGTTGATGTTCTATTGAGGGAAATAATAGCCCTCGGCCGAAAAGAAAATCTATGGAAAATTTGGCGAGGAAATGGAACCTAGTGAATCCCGTGCTGTGGGCTCTAGCCGTTGAGATAACAATACTATTAGGGAACATGACCTGGTCAGTTTTACGCCCCTCACTTCCAAAAAGTCTTACCGAGTTTTAGCGAATCACGACAACACTCATCATGGACACAGTACGGGTATAACATTCAACGCTCGCAAAATCACGCTCCGTCTTTGAAGCCCTCCTGAGATAAGCATCCTACAAGTGCCCCCTGTAGATTCGCCTCTTCTTATCGCAGTTTTGCCCATCTCCAGCCCTGATCAATATATTACTCCGTCTACATTGTCTTACACTCTATTCCCACCATGAAGTCCATTGTTTCCCTAGCCGCATTCGCTGGTGTCTCTCTAGCACAGAATTCCATCATCGGCCTTCCTACCGCTGGTCAGAACCTCACCAAAGGCAGCAACGTGGTCATCCAGGTTAAGCGTCCTGTATGTTGCCTCTAATACAGACTCAAACTGCAAATGTCTAACTATTCTAACATGTCGACTAGAACTCCTTAACAGGCTCTACCGAGATTGCTGTTATGATTGGAATTTCGTCCTGCGTATCCACTGCTTGTCGACCTGCAGGTGAGGTTATGGGTACTATTCTTTACCATGGGGACTTCGATCCTCAGTACTACGAGGCTAGCCAGCCTCCCTATCAGAACTTCACTATCACAGTTCCCAACTTGATTCCTGCTGGGGATGCGCAGATCAATATTGCCCATGTCGCTCTTGTCGGAGTGAGTATAATCTGACACCTATGGTTTAGCGTTTATTTGCTAAACCCTTGATTACAGGCAGGGGCTTTCCCCTACCTGGAGACTCTGAACCGCACCGTAGTCATGATCTGACCCACTGAGATAAACATTCTCAGACACGACGGCCCTCTCATTCAAAAAAGACAAAAGCAGTTGAAAGTACCTAAAATGCTCAGGATTCTTTCTAACAGGGGCAATTCTTCCTCTTCCCGATGTTCATGACAATCCGGACGTTTGGATGGCCTTCGTTTCAGGATGTGGGGAAGATTAATCGAGATTGCTATAAATCATTAGGGAATCTACTGGCCTCCAGCCTGGGGAGATTGTCGCTTCTTTCGCTTTTATTAGGGTGTAGTTTTGTTAGCCAAAAGAATGTGGTATGAAATAACAGATGGTACTCTTACAGTTTTAAGCTGTCAAGACCTGGATAACCATGGTGAGAGTCATATTCCTCACGGGTCACACACAATGGGCACAGCGGTCCGTACTGCTACATCTCCAGCGTAAACCCTCAAATGCATTTGCCATCTGACCGGGCCCATCTGTACCCCGTATCCCCGTCCAAAACATCGGGCCGACATGTACACTGGACAGAACTTTGTCACGATCGATGGAAGGTTTAGTACAAAGAACGGTCCGACACACGCTGACTTAGCGGCCTTACCCAGCGTCTATTCACTGCTAAGCCCCGAAAAGAATGCCTTGCCTGCCACCGGTCTCAAGAGGGCTCGCTGATCCCTAACGTACTCTTCCAGTATCTCATGAGTGCTAGAGCTGGTTGTACTGCTATATAACCTATTTCTTCTCAAATATTGACGATTATTGCCTACGCAGAAGATCTACATCTAGATCCCCGAGTGGCTTAAGCCGTGTCTGGCATAGCTCCTCCAAGCGCATCGAGCTTGTACAATGAACTGTGTCCCCTGGTCGCCCACACGGGGCCGGCTTGCTACACCGCCCTAGGACTATCCACCTGAAAGTTGGTATATTCCTTGAAGAAGTGACCTATCGGTGAATTGGCCATACAAGGCCGCTCTATACCGTCAGACTGGGACTCAGCCGGCGAATCAGACGACCTACTCGTAAATTCTGTCTTGCACATCAGGAATCTCTCCAACTGGTCACTAGCTCCGCCATTCGCAGAAAGCTATTCGTGGCTAGCATATATTACACGATAACAACCGATAGTGGGTGACCTGCAGCCACAATTACATTGTCGGCTTCGTCGTAGCCCAGCTGTTGGGTATTGCTCTTTAACCTCTATATTCTTTATCCGAGACCCTGGACCACGCTGGCCTCGGTCTCCATGGTGATTCATATGATATTGCGACTACCAAACGATGTGAATAGCTTTGAACTCGGTAAGCATTATTTGTATTGACTCTGCTCATCTGAATGCTACACATGTCGAATCGGTTCGTAGAAAATCGGATAGGGGATTACTAGTATGCTGTGGTTGAGGGATCCGTAGGTTCGTAGCACGAAAAAGAACAGCCCTAGAGTGAAACAAATTTCAACTGTATCCAAGCCTATCCTGTTGTTTCTCGTCCATGATAATAGAAAAGTTGACACTTTAGCACCATCATACATCTCAAACGCTAGGGTCAATCTTGGCCAACGTAGTCCAGTGGCCATCCTTCAGGCGTTAGCTGCCCACAGAATTCAGGGTTATAGACAGGTGCTGTCTTATCCAGGGTAGCCACATATCGATTGCGGCCCCTACGTTTCCCGTGTGTTGTATAGTGGGCTTTGAGGTTATCGCGACGCAAGAAGCCGCGTTGGCAGCTAGGTACCCAGCAAACATGAGGCCTCTCCCCTGAATGGCTTGCCAGGTGACGATTAAGGGTCTTCTGAAGTTTGAAATGACTCTCACATCCCCGAACGTCGCATTTGAACTGTCGTTGAGGGATGTTGGTTTGGGAACCTCCAAGGCTCAAATTGGACGGATCCTGCGAGCTATACAATAGATTGCCAGGCTGTCCGAAGGCTTGGCATGGGCATTCGAGAACTTAGCATCTGGCTATAAATCCCCCCTAGTTTGTCCTGACCTTTTGTAATCAGAGAGAAATCTGCTCAGCCTCCAGCTTTCCATCCCTCCCAACCCTC
>JAHAQQ010000125.1:0-45946 GCA_019190355.1 Penicillium palitans
TATACCTCTACTATAACCTACTAGAAATAGTTGGTAAAATACCACCTGACAACCTGACAACCGGACAACCTGACGACCCCCCTATTCGTGCGCAGCTCGTTGGTGTGCGCAGCTCACTGGTGAAATACGTTATAGTAAACTCATACTTTAAATCTAGCAGCAGTGACGTCACCCAAACAAGGAAATGACATTAACCAAGCCAACGTCCTCGTCATTTCTATTTTTTAACAAGAAGTAACAAGAAACAAAGCGCCGGGATCTACCCAATCGAATCCATTTTCAACACCCATAAAAAAAAATCAAGGCACAAGGTGACGCAACAATACAGTCAATACTTACTTTTAGGTTGAGATTCATGTATTCTTAAGTGAGGAAAGGATTAAAGAGGACCAATCAACGATTGTAAAACATACTGAAGGATTGGTTTCTGTTGGATAAGCCCTAGATAGCCACGGCGTGGGCGGCTCTTAAAATAACGGTTGAAGCTCTCAGGACATCCAGCCATACCTCACTGAAGTGACGTCGTTGTACCAGATGAAGTACATTTATTTCCTCTTCGTTGTCTGCTTGGCGACATGGTCTGCCGTTGGACGAGATTTTTCTTTTGCTAATTTCACGTTTTTTTAGAATGGAAGGAAAGATTCGCAGTTCTCAAAATGGCTCCAGCTTTTGGACCTGCGTGCATTCTTGGTGCGGGTATGCCTCGCTCCTAGGAGGTGAATTGACTGATGTTTAAAAATGATCAACAATCTCAGTGGAACCGTGTCGCGTAAAGGCGGAGGTTGTTGGCAGACAAAACATAGCTCGTGGGTTGGCGAGAGACTCTGACAAACTGTTGTGCATGTTAACTTGACTCTGGGAATATATTTGGTGACCCTAGGAAGCTCAAAGCATTTCTAGGAACTTTCTATCCCCTAGGAACCACAGTTTAGCTCCTGGGGCTATTTCTAATCTATGTGAGGGTCTCACGTATAAATAGAGGTAGATAGCGTCTCGAGATAATCAATCAACATAAAGAACAATTATAGTTGGCTTTAGATACAAGACGTAGCGCGAGGAAGCTAAGCAGACAGGTTTCCTCGCGTTCAGGGGAACTCATATGTACCATGTGGGTCCCGCGCATATCATATCTTCATTCATCCTGTATGCTGTATATCCCTGGCAATCCCTAGAAAAACGATATCTACCCCTGGGATCTTCCCTCTATGTTCCTGGATGGGTACAAAACCGGCTGTGGGAACACATTGGCCAAATATGGGAGCTGTGGTGCCCCTGGGACCCTACCTTAGGGTCCTAGAGTCAACATTTTGCCTGCCGAGGTCACAGAAACCCTTATAAAGTACGTCCACCAGACCTGCGCACAATCTGCGTCATTCGATCACCCCATATGGCCAAATCATCGCTCCAGGAGCCGTATGTTGGAAGAAGTCAGAGTATGGATCCACATTGGTTTAGTTTGCATATTTAGTAACGTATTTCACCACCGAACCGGCCACACCACCGAGCCGGCCACCCACCCTAACTTAATAAATTTAAATGCATTTATCCTAACCAAAACTCCATTAAATTAAATCAACTAACTAAGTGGTCTATCTGGACATGTTTCTCTTCTATGCCCTGGCAATCTGCATATGCCACACCCCCGGGGGGGCCGCGTACGTGGTTGAATAGCTGATTCTCCAGGTATGCCGGGGCCGGGGGGAGGTGCTTCAGTTGCTTCCTGTTGCTGCATAATTAATGCAGAGGCTTCTTGAACTGAAAGGCCTTCTTCGGCAGGTATCTGCCTCCGGGATCTAGTACGCTTTTGCTTCTGCTTCTCGTTGGCGGCGCGTAATTCCTTGATTTCTTGCGCTTGTAGAATATGACTTTGTATCTGGAGTTGGAAGCCTTTCACAAGCTGGTTTAATGCACGATCTGACGGGCTAGATGGACTTCGAGATCTTGTACGAAGTAGAGCTTTGATTGACGAAGCCTGTCGACGTAGATCTTTCTCTGTAGCTGGTGTTTTTGGTGTAAAATTTCGACTTGATTCGCTCCCCCGGCTAGGGGGGGGGGGGTTGGAGTTCGAAGCCGAATATTAAGCTTTAAAATCACTCTTTCCGGGTCAAAAGGGACTAAACCAGCTGCTCTAAAGTTATTCTTAATCGTCTCCGATTTAAAAGCTTCAATTCGTGCGAGAGGATATGCTTCAAGGAAGTCAAGTTTGTCAATATGGTTGATCCCATTCCGCATCTTAGTTTCAACCATCCGACCGTACGATCGTTTTAACACCGCAAAACAACCGACATCAAGAGGTTGTAAAAGATGAGATGAATGCGCTGGCATACAGATTGGTATCACCTTATTTTACTCGCAAATTGCGTCAAATTTAGGCGTTAAATGACTTCCGTGGCCATCAAGAATCAAAAGCCGGTATATCCCCTTAGTACGCAAAGCAGTACTAGGAATAAAGAGCTTCTCAAGCCACCGAAGGCCTATTTCATCTGAAGTCCAGCCATTAGGACTAACTTCGAAGCGCCAGTCCTCCGGAAGGCCGTTAAACCATAATTCAATAAAGACTTTGCCTTTAAAAATCATACACGGAGGAAGGGCCCATCCAGAAGCATTCGTACATTCAACCACCGTCACCCATTCACGATTTCCAGGTTGTAAAACAGGCCTCCGACCGTAGTATTCACTCCGCGTAATAACCTTCGTAGTTGCAGTCAATCCCATCGCGAAACCAGTCTCATTAAAGTTATAAACATCATCAGGATCGATTCCAAATTGAAGGATTGTCTTTTGAACCAAATCAAACCACTCTTTAATGATCTTAGGGTCTTCACATTTCGCACGCTCGTAGTTATACCGTTTCGAGAATCGGGAGGAGAGGAGAGGACGTCGTTTAACGAATTTCGTAACCCAATTTTCGCCGACCGAAAGAACCGGGGTAGTTCCACGCTTTTGAAGAAGAAGATCAGCCATTTCTCGAACCATAGAAGGCCGGGGGGCTGATCCACGTAGATCCATAGAGAGAATCCATTTTTGAAGCGATTCCTCTTCAATTTCAGTCAATTTAGACGAATTAGCACGAGAATTCGCGCGTTGTTCGTGGCCACGTAGTCGATCTTGAAGTGTTGAACGTGGTATATTAAATCGGCGGGCTGCTTCACGAATTGAAGAGATTTCTTTGTTTTTAAAAGCCTGGATAGCTAGTAAAAGCCTACCCTCTTGCTCAGTTAAATCTTTAGAGCGTTGAGAGCGAATTGGTGGCATAGTGGGTGGTTGAATATAAATGGGTTAATTAATTGACGCGTTTTGAAGTGGGGTGGCCGGCTCGGTGGTGTGGCCGGTTCGGTGGTGAAATACGTTATTGGTTTTTCTTAAGATCACGTAAGCTTTCAGGTGTTAACGTGATCCACGGTCGCGCGAGCGACCCCATCAAAAATCCACTTCAATGATAATACATCTTTTTTAATCACAACAACAATGCCTCCTCAACGTTCTGATAAAAAGAAAAAGTTGACAGAGCAGGAGGGTCGCCTTTTATTAGCTATAAGAGCTATTAAAGATGGTAAGTATCCTTCTGCTGCAGCTGCTGCACGATCTTTTGAGATACCTGTCTCAACTTTGACGTCCCGGATCAATGGGCGCGAATCTGCTACTGAAAAGAGGCCATCTGGTCATATTTTTCACTCAACTTGAAGAGCAATCGATAGAGAATTGGCTACTTGATATGGATTCAAGAGGTGCAGCTCTTACTTTGCCTATGTTGCGAGATATGGCCAATCTTCTACTTAGTGCACGGGAAAAAACACCCTCTACCACTGGTATTAATTGGCCTTCTCAATTTGTCAAACGACACCCAAATCTCTCTACTCGACTTTCGCGCAAATGCGACTATCAGAGAGCTCTTTCAGAAGACCCTCGAATTATTAAACCGTGGTTTGATTTGCTCCAAAGGACGATTGAAAAAGTGGGGTATCGCTTCAGACGATATCTTCAACTTTGATGAGTCTGGTTTTGCCATGGGTGTTGGCGGAACACAAAAGATTATCACTTCAGGAGAATACCATGGAAAAAAAGCTCTTCTGCAAGCCGGAAATCGTGAACGGGTGACTTCGATTGAGTGTATTAGAGCTTCTGGGAATGTTCACCCTCCGCTCCGTTTTCAAAGGAAAACAGTTCCCAGAGCCTTTACGACCTTATCTCCTTTTGAATCAAATAGGGGCTCGTCTACCCATGAGCTTAAACGGTTGGACTACCAATACAATTGGTTCATGGTGGTTAAAACATCATTTTACCCCAAATATTGGGACAAGAGTGGAAAAGTATTGCTTACTGGTCCTTGATGGTCATGGAAGTCATTTAACCCCTGAATTTGATCAGGTCTGAAGAAAACCAAATCATCGCAATCTGTATGCCTCCGCATGCTTATCTTTCACAGCCTTTGGACGTGGATTGTTTCTCGGTTTTGAAGAGGCTTTACGGAGTGGCCTCAACCTTGATGCGAAACGGAGTCAACTCCATCGACAAGGAAGATTCCCTTGAACTGATCGCAGATGCGAGAATGGTGCTTTAAAGACTTCCACTATACAGAATAGCTTTTTGGCTACTGGATTAGCACCATTCGATGCTAATAAGGTCTTGGAAAAGCTAAACGTGCACCTGGATTCCCTTCCTCCTCTGGAGATCCTTTCTCAGCGACCACTCTCTTCCGGTAGCGATAGCAATCCAAATACTCTTTGGACCCTTCCAAAGTTTACAAAATCGCAATCTCGGATCAAAAAGGTCTACAATCTTCTTTTCCAATCCTTTCTTCACCAACAAAAAGAGAAATCAATAAGACTTACGAGATGACTATCAAAGTGGTCCACCACCACATTTTTCTCCAGAATCGCTGTACTCAATTGGAGGCTATCACCAAGAAATAGACCAGTAAGCGAGGGACCAAACACAAGTTATATTGAATTCTAACAATTATGACACCGCTTTCGGACAAGATTGACCTTCAAGAATCATGAGAAAACGAGAAATAGAAAGCAATACCAAGCGATAATGGGAGGTCTAGTGTACCTCATGACAGCAACACGGCCAGATATTATATTGTCGCTATCACGTCCCTCCAAGTTCAGTTCAAATCCAACGGCCAAGAACATGGAAGCGGCATACCTTAAGTACACCCACCGATGATTTACGTCTAGTCTTTAGTGGAAGAGACAGGGAGCTATATGGGTATACCGATTCCGACTTTGCTGCAGACGTTGACAATCGACGCTCTACGGGTGAATATGCATTCCTATTCAACGACGCCTGTGTACACTGGCAATCGAAGCAACAACTACCCATAGCTCGATCCACTCATCAAGTTGAATAATTTGCATGTGCAAACACGAGCTATGGAACTAGGTTTCTTCGACGCTTGTTTGCAGGTGTTGATCCGGTCTGTCATCCTGCTCATCCAACAACCTTGTATGCCGACAACCAAAGCGCCATAATGACAGCACAGTCAGGCCAAGACGCCTTCCCTCGCTCAAAATCAATATCAAATACCATATCACATGTGAGGCGTTTTCCAACGGACGTTCTATTCATTTGTCCAGAGATTCACCTTGCGTCGTCCCTGACGAATTGCGAGATACGGCAGGGGTCTGATCCGCTCGTTCAGAAGGCTGCTCCAGAGAATTATTTTGAGAAGGACTGGCGAACATGTCAGAAATTTCAGCACGCAAAATGGTCTTTGACTAACTCACGTTGTTGCCCATGAATTCTCGTAGTCTCCCCGGATTTGTTTATCTGATTCTTCCTTGTCCACGATGTTTTGAAGGTCTTTGGGGAGAGGCTTCGAAGTTGTTCCTTTATCTTCTTCAGACCTAGGCATGATGTTAAAAAATTAGAAAGATTGCGTAGATTCTAAAATCTTGATGAAATATCTGAGTTCAATGATATTGTCAATATTATTACCCAGGTGGGGACGCGGAAGATATATATAGCCTACCTTCCGCTAGTCCGTGGTAGGGATGGAGTAAGCGACCTATGCTGTTTGCGGTCCTTTACTGACGTCACTCAAATGAGAGAATCGGTTGTCGCTGATTTCGGGCCCACTGGTCCTTCGATACGGAAGAATGAGTCAATGATTCTTCGTTATGACGTGGATATATTGAGGTTTGGAATATAACAGAAGACAAAAGGCGATTTTATCTCGGAAATATGTCGGTCAGCTGCAACGAAAATCCTTGACAATTCTCTCCACCGCACTATTCATCTTTTCCTTTCTATGCTTTTCTTTTCTAAGTATAGTTGTATGGAGGGCATGGAGTAATTCTTGATTGAAAAAATGCCTCAACATGTACAAGAAGACGTTCCGGCGACTAGTGAGCTGCTACACCATCTGCGTCTGCTCAGGACAGAGACTCGAGAGTCCCTTCACAATTTGGGTGTATCAAAAAAGGCTCCGCCATTGGATTATAACTATCCAGATGTTGGTCGTGAAACAGACCCTGTTTTCCCTGAGGAGTACACTCTCGAGACCAGCACTGGCCTCGTACCCGAGGAAACTCTGGAGCAGATACGATCCGAATCCTCTGTCGCGAGTACGCGAAGAAGACGGCCTAGCCAGCGCAAGTCCTCACAAGAAGACTTGGAAGAGTCTGCTGAACCTGCAGAGTTTGTGACTTTCACCATCGGCGACAGTGAGAATCCTTATAACTGGTCCCCCCTTTACCGGTGGTACATTACTCTGATTGCATCCACTCTGGTTGTCTGCATTGCATATGGCTCCTCTATCGTCACCGGGGGTTTAGGCCTCATTCAAGAAAAGTACAACGTCTCGCTCGAGGTCGCTATACTCACCTGCTCTATCATGGTTTGTGGATTTGCTGTCGGGCCTCTGCTTTGGTCTCCTTTGTCCGAGATAATTGGTCGAAGGCCTGTATACATTATCTCGCTGGGTCTGTATGTCATATTCAACATCCCATGTGCTCTGTCGCCAAATATTGGCGGACTCCTTGTCTGCAGGTTCTTGTGTGGTGTCTTTTCCAGCTCAGGACTTTCATTGGCCGGGGGGACCATAGCTGATACTTGGAGCATTGAAGAGCGTGGTATGGCTATTGCCTATTTTGCTGCAGCTCCTTACTGTGGTCCTGTTATCGGCCCGATTGTTTGCGGTTGGATCAACGTTGGCTCGCATCGTCTTGATTTGTTCTTTTGGGTTAACATGGCGTTTTCTGGAGTTATTGCAATTCTTATTGGCTTGATACCAGAGACCTACGCCCCTGTCATTCTCAAACGGCGAGCCTCGAGGCTAAGAAAGGAGACGGGCAACAAAAACATCATCACTGAGCAAGAGAAGTATAAGCTCACATTTCGCGAAATCGCCCGGACGAGTTTGATTCGACCAATCACTATGATTTTAACGGAGCCGGTGCTGGATTTAATGTGCATGTATATCGTGCTCATCTACGCCATGCTTTACGCATTCTTTTTCGCTTACCCAGTGATTTTTGGGAATCTCTACAATTACAATGATGGCCAAATCGGCTTGATGTTTATACCAATCCTGATCGGTGCCAGCTTCTCCATACTTGTCACCCCCCTTATTGAGAAGCATTTCAAAGCTGTTTGTCGAGCTCGAGAACCCACTCCTGAAGACCGCCTGATTGGTGCTTTAATTGGGGCACCTTTCATTCCTATATCTCTCTTCATTCTTGGTGCCACATCTTTCAAACACATCATTTGGGTTGGTCCTGCTTCCTCTGGTATTGCCTTTGGGTTTGGAATGGTTCTGTGCTACTATGCAGTCAACAATTATATTATCGACTCATATGACCGATATGCCGCATCAGCTTTGGCGGCCAAGGTCTTTCTACGCTCCGGAGGCGGCGCTGCCTTCCCTTTATTTACCACTCAGATGTACAACAGGCTTGGTCTGCAATGGGCTTCTTGGTTACTTGCTTTCATCGGACTTGCAATGGTCTTGATTCCGTACATATTTTATGCCTTTGGAGCCAGGCTTCGAGCCAGGCTTAGGAATGATTGAATGGAAATATGTTCTTCTCTCAGATTAGTCCCCTACCAGGAGAAAACCATCATTGACTAATGGGTTCTATGTAAAAAGGATAAAGTGTATTTTAATATCTCTCCCCAATATGTGACCCCTTAGATAATGAAATATGTATGGACAATTTACTGCTAAAGTCCCGTGGAGATTCCTCTTCGTCTACCACCTTTTCGGTTAGAATAAATTAGCCCACACAATTCGTTAAAAGGCATCCTAACCTTACTACACGATTCTCACGAAGATGTGATTACAAAAGGCCCTTATTAGAGGACCATAATATTATCATAGAGTGGTCCAAATTGGTCCAAAAAAACTATCGGAGAGTATGGCATTACTTCGGACGATATCTACAACTTTGATGAATCTGGCTTCGCAATGGGTATCAATGCGACCATGAAAGCCATTATACAGCAATTCTTCCACGGTCGGCGAGGTGTACTATAGGCTGGTAGTCGCGAATGGGTGACTAAGATTAAAACAATCTGCGCATCTGGCAAGGATTTGCCCCCTTATATCATTCTTCGGGGTAAGGTTTTTATGAAAAGATGGTTTGATCACTTCCACCAAACCAAAACTGGTCTCTTAGTACTAGTCCAAATGGCTAGACTAGTAATGATATATGCCTAGATTAGCTTGAAAAGCACTTCATACCACATTTAGGGGCTTCAAAGGGCAATATAAGTTGTTGGTAATAGATTCAACCGGTAGAACATTGGAATAGTGTATTGGAACCCAGTTTAGGGAAAGGACAGAAGCTCTCATTGCTCCAATACGGGGAGAGAGGCACTGAGCCTCTCGGATATGTGACATATCAGAGAACATATTCACAGAATATCAGAATGAGATTTGGTAAAAGAAGAAAATAGTATCCGACACGAAATGGCCTGAAAAGAGCAAGATAATATTCCAGACCTTCGTAAAATAGCGTCATTTTACTGCCTCATTTTTGTCTGGTTAAGTCTTTCTATCCATCTACCAATATCAAAATAGACCTGCGAACTCTGGACTAAGTAGTACTCCTCCGCATAAGTCAATATATATTTCAACAACTCGAGCGCCTGATCCCTGATAGTAAAGCTTCGCATGGGGCCCGTAGCTGTGATGCATTCCGTGAGAATGGAGTTCAATCTTTCGAAAGGAACAAACATCTGCACCGTCATGCTGGATGCAATTGGGATAGTTCTTGCATCAACTCCTTCAATTTCCGCCACCCAACCATCAGTTATCTCAGAATCCAGGTTGAATGCGCGGTAATCCATAGCAATCTTGCGCAAAACCCTCAGTGAGTTTAAGACTTGAGCCTTCAAGACTTTCTGGAGAGCCTCGACCGGAACTTGAGGGCTTCCTTGGTTATATGGAGGGTAATCGCGCGAGCGAGAGCGAGGGCCCTGAGTGGCTGAATCGTGACTCGACATTCGCGGTTTTTTTGCTGTGGTGAAAAAGCCTATTTAGCAAATGCAACGAAGGTTGGGGGAATCAGCCATGCAGACTCGTTTCATTACGCCCGGCTGATTGGTTGGTCGCGCCAGTAACCCCAGATACCGTTCGACGTGCCTTTTTGGTGGGCCTCCGGACTCGCTGCTTTTCTTCATTCTTGGTTTCCGGTTGAGGTGATGTTGGTGCCGGCCGAGGTCTTATTTCTCGATATCTCGAAATTGGCCGGGGAGAGGGGGTGACGGTTGAAGACACAGATCCTGTTAACCAGCTTTCCGATTGTGGAACGCTCGGATGGATAGAACTTTCTAAACCTATCTCCGAAGGTAGCGGATTGTATGTCGGGCCATAGAAATAGTTTGTTGGGACTTCCGCGAGCACGAAGCCAGTGACGTTGAATGGGTTTCCGTCATGGGACATACTGCCGCAATAATGAACCAACTGAGTCATGTATGTCCAGATAGCTCATGAGGTTGGATTACATATAGAATGTTTCAGGAGCAAGCTTGACGAGTAGGAATGAGGGTATTTGCTACCTTGAAGGCAAATGCGCGCGCAGATCCTAAGGGGTAGTCTGTATTCCTGTGCATGACACAGATTTTCCTCCTGGCTGGGAGCACGCATTGGCTGCACTTACCCCCGCAGAAGAATCCTAGGAACCAGACTTGCAAGGGTCTAGTGAGCCACGATAAGCGCTCTTACCTCACATAGGTGTTCCGATGTGACCCGGTCTGACCTCAACCTTTGGTCTGAACCTTTTCTTTGCCCATGTCCTTGGCCCACTAAAACCTGGCCATCTTAGTGGCGGATTCCTTATTGTGTACAAGCGGTAGATCTACCACCATTACTGTTGGAGTCTAGCATACGCAATAAACACTAGAGGTAGGAAGATTTATGCTTTTACCTTCCAGACTCTGCCTCATTTTCCTAGTTTATAATCGCACCATGGGCACAATTTGCTCACTGGATTGGTCATTTATTTATTTGGGGCGAGCGGATAATGACCTGGCCATCATTGGCCACTGGCCCTCGATAGCTATAAGGCCCGTGGACTTTGCCCTAAGCCCTTTGCGCTAACGGTCATATTAGCTGGCGGCCCAGTAACTAGCACTTTCGCTGCAGGCCCACACAATAATTTTACTGAGAATTCCATGACGGTATTATTGCAGTGTACCGGTGGGTTAGGTTAGCCCTATATGGTCAACTGATATGCATAACTCTAAATAAAATGACAAAAACACCCGCTAACTACCACCATCCCCCAGATATTCTCCGTTAAGAGGCACAGCAGGCGGAAAGTACGACAGACCCAGCAGTCACCCAAACACGTTTTCAATCTTCCTATATATCCTGATTGGAAGAGGATGATGTCTCAGTTCCTAGTGCATAATGATTACCATAGAGAAACGCGGGCGATTCTGCCATTGGGGCGAATTCATCTGCTAACTGGGTGGGCGTGAACCGTCGAGTCTGATCGTACGTCATCCAGCGGGCGACCTAGTATAAGATAGATGGTTAGCTTTAGAAATGCTAATGGGAACACGGGCAAACGGACGGTTGCGATCCGCACTCCAACCCAGAGACATCTATGTGTTCTAAGAATCACTGTCGAATGTTCTTCTGTTGATAGTCTGTTGTTTTTGGTAGGAGCCCCCTCGAAGAATCTTTGTGGGTAGTACAGCTAGCTCCATGCCTGTCCTCTGATCAAAAAGTCCTCTGGTAGCTGGTGTATAGTTAAGTCGTTAAGAAGTGGGAATGATTCGTCTTCGATCTTGGAAATAATCGTGTCAGGGCGGAATAAGGTATTTGAATAATTTGCAAGTTGCGACCACGGAACTAGCGGTTCTAGTCGTTGTATAGCAGCTGATTTTAGGGTGAGGCACCACACAAATGCCATAGCGATATACACACTCGGGTACATGTTGGGATCACCGATTTGGCCTAGCATGATGATCAATATGTGAAACATGAGAGAGCTTGCCCGGAACGCAAGCTGAGATGAGAGATCGTTACATGTTGCGTATATTAGTGCACTAGATGCCCACCTGGTTGCCACTAAGCGGTTTTCTGCTATAGGATTGCGCGGCTTCAATGTAAAATCCGTTTTGATCGCTGCGTATTTACTCCCATATTGAAATATTGCAGCGATATTGCAAGACATGAGTTGCACACCTTGTTGCCCGTGTGGGCCTACCCGACGAATCTCCTTACGTAGGGTGGCAAGAAAGATATTCGCTCGAGAAACGAAATCTTCAACCGGAGCTTGCATAAAAAGCGCACCGTGAGTAGCCACGAACCAAGTTATCAAACTTCTTTTCAGGATCGGCACATCCATAAGAGAAGTGATTAGCTCACTCATGCCATTGAGAGCATTAGGGAATGCACGCACGCTGATCAATGCTTTCGTGTAGTGAAAAAATTGCTGAAGAACATCCGATCGAGCTAAAATAGCAAGATGATGCTGGATACAGCCTTTTTCCAGGCTTGTGTCCGCGACTTGGTTGTACCAATACCTTGACACCCCTGCCAAGAGTTCGCGGTCCTTTTTGTCGAAATCTTCCACGGCCATTCGGTACCGCGCCAAGTCACCCAGACACTCAATCCAAGTCTCTTTAGTGTTTGGCACGCTTTCTAACAGCAATGTAATCATCGAGTACGAGAGGTAGATAAAGTCAAGCATATACTCCATCGAGCCGGGGAGCTTCTGACGCAATAGCTCCAAAAATGAATGCACTCCATACCGCCACATACGCGCCGGCATCGCATACTTATCAGCTAAATCCTTGAGAATAGGACCAGCTGACGGATGTTGAGAGGCGAGAAAAAAATCATGATGTTCATAGAGTAGTGTTCGGTGTAGGGAGACGAGTGTCTGCCACTGAGCCTGTGATAGCTCGGCTTTTGATTGTGCTTGTTGTCTGTCGATTTCGATGCACTTCTTTTCCACCATAACAAGTCCAGTATAGATTCCCCGCACTTCATTGATCAGTTGCTCCTCGGTAATGGCGTGCGTGTCCGGCTGCCTAAACATTTCATGAGGCTTTTCTTCCTGGTTGTCTGCCCCTCCACCCACCATCTCCACATTTTGATTTATTATTTCTTCATTTCTCGTGTGCCATGATGCCTGCACTTGCTCTTGCTTTTTCGTGGCGTGAGAAACATTCTGAATTCCACCAGCATTCTGACTGTGCACAGCAATGGGCATTGAATGTGATCTTTGCGATTCTGGACGTCTAGCAGTGCCTTGAGCTAGCTGTAATCCCTCATCCTGCCGAGGTGCAGTGATCCCAATATTTGGATCTGTAGGGCGTTCGTTTATACATTGAAATATGTCGGACTTTAGCTGCTCAGAAACGGATTCCGGCAACCGCCGAGGCTCTCTGGAGACCCGGAATCTGTCCAGGCGACGAGATTTGCTGATATGGCCGCCATCAGTGCAATCAAGGCTTCTCGGAGCTCGAATACCGTGAGTACTGCGTGGCTCCATATCGCAATCATCTAGAAGGCCAGTAGATTTTGGTCGAGCACTGGATATCGTCGACGTGGCTGAGCAGCAGCTGTCGGAACCCACTGATACAGTGATAGGTTCTTCTGACAGTGGTATTTTTATAGATCCCCTGTATGAACTGTTAAATGATATTTAGGAAACAAAAGCTTGGGATCACAACGTGCCTAGGTGACACGTCGCCATGGAATCTTGTCCCGGCATCCAACCCGCACCGAGTCGGCCCTTCCCCCCCACAGCACATTAGCTTGTCGCCCATTTCAATTATCTAGGTAGAATTAGTCTAATGTTTGAGTCTTAAAAGTGACCAACACACCTAGGAAGAATAAGAGATGTTCAAATTCTACATGTTATCATGAAGATCGGGCGAAATATATATCAGGGAACTATCAAAGAATTTATTTGTAATAGGTATAGCCCTGTTGTTGAATCCTGTGCAATCCAATACCAATCTAGTTCGCGTATTATGGCGAGGCAATTATGTACTCCACTTGGCTCCAAACAAAGGGATCTAGCCTGTTAATCCCACATTCCTTCCCGGGCTCAACTTAAAACAGAGCTTTTACAAGGGAGTTACCATGGGATATTTCAAGCCAAATGGGAGGAAGTGTGGGAAGACGTGCTTGTAGATTTCACCCAGGTGAAATCCTACACGGGTGGAACTTTACATGGCTTTAAAATTCCTGGATATTGAACCTTTAATGAGCGCATACAAAGGGGGTGTGCGCTCGGCTACGGCCTTGGAAACTATCATGTGAGCCTTTATCGTGCATTTGTTTACTCCATATTAGGCTAAGCGATAATTCTACTTGTCTCGGTTCTTAGTCTTGCTTGCTTTTACACGATTTCAGACGTTATCTCGGGAGAATGGTGAACACGAACCTTTGGAGTATAAGGTAAATTCATATCATTGAGTAATTGATGGTTCTTGTACCTATCGGAGTCTGCCTGAGCGTGCGGCTAGCTATGTCATCGCGAGAGGCATTCCTGAAATCAGTCAAACCAGGACTCTTGCATAGTACCCTGTAATCCAATTTCTCCATTTAACGAGGGGGCTCAAAAAGGGACACTACTAAGTCCAGGGTTTCCTACTTTCGCTCAAGGCTAGCATGGGGCTCAAATATGCCGACTGCACTCAGCTGGGTGCTCCTAATCTAGTAAGGGCGGTTGTCAATCGGAGACTAACTAGATTAAGGGCATTCAGGTGCTGACGTCCTCCGCCACATCATCCCGAAGGACGAACCCCCCCCCCCCCCGTTTTTGTTACAACTGGATTTATGGCAGATAATAAGAAATTTCTTGTTTTGAATACATTCCTAGTAGAAAAATGTTCGAAACAGGCAGCTGACAGTTGATGATGAGCTACGGAGACCACCCAAGATCCCAGGCGCAGGGAATTATTGTCCTATTTGTTATGCAAACGCCGATACAGGAGGCTGGTCTCAATTATTGGCCAAACACATTTGACTCTCCACAAGGTCAGAGCAGGTCAAAGCGGACGCCACTCCAAATTAGTCCAATATTGTCCGCGCGGATAAGATTGGACTAATTCTTTTTTTTTTGGAATAAAAGAAAAAGACAAAAAAAGAATTTTCTCGGGTTAGGGCAGTAATGGATTCTATATATGGACCGTGGCTTTACTGGATGGGCCCGACATATAGAAGGTCTTCGTCCATCCGCAGAAGACTTTGCTCCAATGCTCACTGTACCAAAAAAACACCGGGGCACAGTACACCAAACATACCCCCAGCAGTCCCACTTGGGTATGCATATTGCACATAGCCCGTGGTCATGAAGGCGGCAAAAAACCGGCGTGTGACAAAAGCTACTTGCGCTTTACCCCTGATCGATTCGTCGATGCGATGATTAGTTGGACTGAGAGGCTTAAACCTCAGATGTCTTCCGCAGAAATCTGCGCCGATCATATGCTCATCGGGAATTTGAAGCTCATCTCTCACCATGCAGCAGAAAGTAACAAACCGGGGATCATCAATCCAACGGTGATACCAGTGCCCCACCAGTGCCCCTTCTTTGAGCTCCCTGCATTACATTGAGACTATGGAACACAAGGTGCAAGAGTGCTGGATGGACTCATTTCAGGAATGCCTCTCGCGACGTATGGAAGCCTACCCGTCATTTCGGTCTTCCTGTCAGCGTACGCGAAATACAGTTCAAGTAATGTGCTCCCTTGTCGGTGCATTGGCTTGCTGCATGGGCCATTTAGCTCGTATATATCGATACTTTGATATAAATCATACGACCCCCCAAGCAGAAGGAATTATTGCAAATACGAATGAATCTTTTGGTGCCTCTATCTGGAGCCGACGGCTTGCGAGTTGGCAGTAAAACTCAAAAAGGAATACTGCATCTATGTCCCGTTTTTTATGGGAATACTTCCGCTTTGGTTTCATTCTCCATGCTGGAAATGGAAATGATGACACCTGGTCGAATAATGATTTGGCAGGCGGAGAACCCGGTGACCCAGTACACGCTCCAACTCAAGGCCAAATTACTCCTTCAAATCATTAAGGCGGGTTTGATCGGAAATTGGAAGTTTCTTTGACGTTTGATCCTCGACTTCGCCATTTGTGGGCAACGAGTCATGTTGATTGTGATTGTCATAACCATGAGGCTGGTAAACACCATGTGGGAACGAAGCTTCGCAAATTCCTTCGAGCCTCTCGAATGATTGAACGCGTTATTCTTGTTTCTTTTTTTTTTGGAGAAATTTTAGCATAGGCTGTCATAGATAGTCAGAGAGGTCGCACAGAGGATGGCTCTGAGTAAAGTTGTACAGAAACCCGCCTTCACAAAGGATCAGCTCGAACGGTGATATGCCAAATGTCGTCAAAGCGCAATGCCTGGCAAATAAGCCATGCTCAAGGACATGCGACGTAGAGGACGCACTGCTGACCTGCAGCTGCAGTGACCTCGAGGGTAAATCACCTTTGCACATGTTGTACATGTTGCTCTGACTTGGATAGAAAAAAGCGTGCTTAGGCATCAGATCCAGCCAGCGTGTATCGAAAGACACCACAGGATGTCTGACAGTGCCTTCGATGCATCGCCGTGTATGTCCGGTTGTTCTTTCTCGCTCGCTCGTTTCCATTTGTTGGTTCCACCCACTGGAACACATCGACCGGCTCAGCAACGCAGAGTAGGATCAGGTGAAACTATCGGACGGCATCTCTTTGCTCGTGCTCTCTATTTGACCCGGCTATGACTCGACACCCTACCGTCTCCTTTATCGGTTCGTACCTGATATGGCCAATGTTCATCTGTAGGCTCAAAATAATGGGGCCCCGCCCCACCTTCTCCTTGCACGCAGACTTAGACTCACAGCCTGCTCGTCGGTGAAAGAGGACTCGTCCTCCATGAGCCAGACTGAAACATGAGCTCATCCTGGTGCCTGTCGAGCTGCCAGGCATCGAAAGACGTGAGATGCGAATCGAGGATAATGAGGATCACCCATTGGACGTCAGGAATTTAATCCACAAGGAGGCTATTATTTCGCGGTGTTCAAATGCCGAGACACGGTGGTATAATCCCATTCTGGCTTGAGCTTTGTATCCGGTAGACACATCAGCACATGACTGATGCACAGAGTCGACTGGGAGAAGGGCCGAGACGATCTGGACCTTAAATTGGCTCATCATCGATGCCACCAGTAGCTATGTGGAAAGGATAGACAGCATGCGATCGAATGGGTATAGGGGAGCTCGAGCAGAGAGAATGAGGGCGTCCTGTTGAACGATAAGAGTCAGCAAAGCTTACCACTTGGACGAGTTATTATGACTTACCTGTTCATAGAGTTTGCAGAGGGCACGCTGTGTACGCTTGAGACGAGACGATCAGTGATCTTCGTGGCCATATGAACTTGCCAAACAGATCACTTACAATCCTCTTCGGCAAGGCAATGCAGCACCATTCACGCCATGTTGTGTTCTGGTCCACCGCGCTCTCCGGTCGTTGCTTCCAAAAGGCCGGACTGTGGACAAAACCACCGGCATTCCTCGATCTTTTGGAGTTCCAAGATTGAAAAGACGCGAGATGCCAACCGAGGACAATGAGGATCACCCATTAGACGCCAGGAGTTCGATCCACAAGCAACCTATTCTTTCGCGGTATTCGAATACCGAGACAGACGGTGGTTTAGCCCGTTATGCCTTGGACTTTGTATCGGTAGACACATCAGCACATTACTGGTGCATAGTGTCGACTGAGAGAAGGGCCGAGACGATATGAACATTCCAGTCATTCCTCGTCCATGCCACCAGTGGCCATGAGGAAGGGACAGATAGCTTGCGATCGCATCGGTATAGAGGAGCTCGAGCAGACAAGATTGCTCGCTTCGCATTCGACTCGAGTGACGGGAATATGAGGGGCGCTGTTGTACGATCCGAGTCAGTAAGGCTTACCACATGGACGAGACTTTATAACTTACCTGTTTATTTAGTTCGCAGAACGTTCGCTTGAGACGAAACGATCAACTAGCTTCGTGGTCTTATCTGCGATCCGGCGATAGGACTCCCAATATGGATGTTTCACAGTGGCAGTGGGCTGCACCTATGTAAAATGGCATGAAAATCAGTAATGTTGTTTGTGTTTTGGAGCACAAAAACTCTCACAATATAGGATATTGCGCAGAAGAGGACGCGATTATTGTGATAGGAAGCTGGTGCAAATCAGGAACCAAGCCGTACCGTCGGAATTAACTTCGAGGTGTCTATACGGACGACCAAGTTGATTGGAAATCGCTCATTCTTGTATATATAGGCTCATGTATATCTGTGAAATAACAAGTCAATTCATACCTCTGAACAACAACAGCGATATATCACTCACATTATCAGGAAGAATGGATGTCCCAAGCTTCTATGCAGCGAAGCTCGCAATCGGAAGTTCGCACCTGTTACTGGCCCGTTTCTTCTTCGCCTAGTGTATGCTGCGTGGTTTGTAGCGATGAGGCGAGGAATGTTGTGTAAGCCATGGCTTTGTGCAGAGCACTAACGGAGGTGCTGTCTTGTCGTGGCCACTCTGGTGCGATGTCGATGGTTTACTGTCATTAATTAGCTTGCAATTCGGCGAGATAACCCACGGCTTACGTGTTTTGGTGCGCACTATGGACGAAGGGACGGCAAAAAATTGTGGTCCTTGCGCTCGTGCATTACGTCGAATATCGGTTCGATTGGAATCGCATTGTCTTCAGGATCAGTAAATTTCCAGACAGGTCAGGCTAAGATTCGCATACCTGCGACGCGGATGTTCGCACTTTCTCTTGAGAATACACACAGAGGCTGTACAGTAAATCAGCTCAGTCGGCTGCTGTGGCGGAGACCTTGTCGCATAGACACTTTGACCAGTCAGCCCAAGTCTCGTCTCTTTGATCGGCTGGCTGGTTGGCACAGTTAACCTGCTAAGAATCATACCTGTATCTTTCACAGCCACTGCCTGGCTTGCTAATCCACGATGTATTCTATAAATGTCAGTACAGTGGAAATTCCAGTACTGGGTCAATGGGGAGGACTTCTCAAGTGACTCGGACATAAGCCTGCTCGATTTTGCAGAGTCAGGTGAGTAAATTGTAGAGCAAATTGCCGGCGGTAGAGGACGTATTTATAGGCTTCTCGGCTCCTTCTGTTGCGCAAGTGCTCTTTTGGTAGAACGCGTTGAGGGACAACTCTCTTAATTGAGGCCTGTTGAAATCCATTTCTTCTTTTACCGCAAATATTTGCAGCGACGTGCTGCGACAATTTTTATGCCTTTAGCTCAGTGAGAGAGACGAGTGTTGTTGAGAAAAAGGGATGCTGAGTAGGCCAAGAAACGTTGGCTCACTGCTGAATCCTTCACGGCCCTCTTGAATTGAGATTTTGTGGGAGATATTCCAACCACAATCACAGGCTCATGATTCTTGTGCTGATACCTCATCTGTGAGCTTTTTAACGTTGAATCACCGAAAAACGCGTAAGATATCATCCCTAGAAATCATGGACTTTTTTTTCCTAGCTTCGCTTTAGTGTGGTGTTGGTTGTGTTGAGCTGTGGGTCTGTCGGTCTACACTGCGGAAAGCAAGGTCACAGTAGGATGTGCTCGACCCCGTTGAAGCTTAGCCTGACGTTGTCAACACTCAATTTTCGAACTTGTGACCATGAAAATACATTAAGTAAAAAACTAGATTTTTTACTGAATTTCTTTGTTTAATGACGATAAGTTCTACAATATTCCATTTGTCGGATTTCTGAGGCGTTCAACGAAAGGGAAAGAGGTGTCTGATTGAAATGTATATCTTCAGCAAGCGTTGATCTCTGGCCCTCAACATCGTGAGGCTTGATCAGTTCCCCGACTAAAATGCCTATTGCTGAATACACAGTCAGGAGCCTGCTGAAAAGTAGACCGACTCCAGTGAGAATTTGACGGCTTCGATCGACCGTTGTGGTGATTGTAAAACCCAGCCCATAATTTATACACGTACATCTGCGCAGTCTATAAGAGACACTGAAGCTAGATTGAAATTGTATTAACCAGATCATTGACTTTCTCCTGCCGACAAAATGGATGCCCTCAACAGCGCGCCACACCAGGAAAAAGAAGGAGATCAGCAGCCCAGTGAATTGCCCATCCTTGATGAGAAAGACAAATCACAGGAAAGTTCTGACCATGTGCCATTGGTAAGTAAGACGATTCGGCTTCAAACGCTTTTACTGACCATTGCAGCCCTCCCATTCGCAACAGGAAGCAAAAACAAGACACACCCTGGCGACCGAGCCATTCCAACCGACCTTGAAGGCTCTAGCAGACCTCGAGCACGACGATCCCAAGTTCGTCTTTCCAGCAGCTCAACTTGTTGGGCTCTATCGACGCCTATGGGAATCGTGCGTGTCCAAGCACGTCGATTGCGAGAAGCTAGAGCAGGACAACCTTGTTTTGAAGGAGGCTGGTACGCATCTGAGAAAAGAGAGAGATGGTCTTCAGGTTCGCCACGACAAACAGCTATCTCGGCTACGCTTTTTTGAGCAGGCACTGAATTCGTCTCGAGAACGACTGACTAGTGTACTTGATGACTGGAACCACCCTTCCAGCCTCAATCTCGCAAGGTCCTTGAACGACGCAAGAAAAGGGTGAAGAACTGTCTATTCAAGGCGATGTGCCCTATTTCAGCATAGAAAAACTATAGTTGACTTTCGAATCAAGTACACTACTGCTTAGAAAGCATCTTCTATTTCGAAGTATTTGCAAAATTTAGTGCATGGAATAGCCACCCATTTAATTTATGCTCACTGGAAAATGTTGAACAACAACGCAATTTATGGGCCAATCTCACTTGTAGTTACCCAATATGTTATGCACAAAAAACTCTGGATCAAGGGATACCTTCGTGGGTAGCGCAACTAGCGAAGGAAGTGTCAAGTGAGTGGAATGTGGTAAGGGTTCCATGCGAGGCCAAAGGGACAGACGAAACCCAGTGCCTATTGCACCAATACCATGCCAGGAGATCGTATCTAGCAACTGTCCGCGTAACCGACGGAGATTCCACGTGGCCGTCTCAACTCGGGGTAGGAAGAACAGATGCTCTCCTGTACTCTCACCAAATTTCCGGTCAAAGCGGACTAGTCGGAACTCTACCCAGTGCACCTCGTTAGGGAAAGCGAAAGCTGACATGTAGAGGAACAAGTCGCTAGCCTGAGTAGACATGGACAGAGGGTCTGGACCAGTCCACTTGAAGGTTGACAGCTTATCATAAGTGGGGTGGAAAAGGCATTCGATCAAGCAAGACCCCGAAGTCTCATATCCTGCGGGCTCACCCGCATCCGAGAGAATCTGCCGAGAATTGTTGGAGTCGGTGGCGAGACAGGGAGGTAGTGTCGGTATGCCAGAGCACTCTTGCCAGATGGCGTGAAGGTCGAGGTCCAAATCACAGTCTGCCAACATTAGCACAAAACAACCATTGAAGCAACGGGTACAGACCATTATTGTTCGATATGTGTTGTGCATTTTGGTACAAGGCTCGCCGTCAAAGGTGGGTGGGAAAATACAGAAGTGTAGAAAGTAACAATTTGGTAAGGGCTAGGAGGAACAGAATGCCGCAGGGTAGGCAGATTATTTATTTATCTTGACCACGCAAGTTTATGGAAAATTAAGAGGGCTTGATGGCCAGATGCTAACTTGCTGAAAACCAAACGCTTGGTCTATCAACGGCCGTGAAACGTTGACACCCCCTCACCAAACCCAACGGAACTTCACCGGCGGTTGTATGGGCCTCTAAGAAAAGAAATGATATTTATGACAGAAGTCAAACAGATAGCAGAACTATTCAGATGTCGTTATCGTCCACAAGCGCTTAACAACACTGAGACCTCATCGAGGCCCATCAACATGAGTATCGCTCGCTTGCAAGGATGAAAACACACCATTACAAAGGGCTTGAACTGCTCCCTTTTGAACCCACAGTATCAATGCCAGCTCATCGCAGAGCTGTAGAAGGATATCGCTGTCGCTTGCTAGCCACTCATTTAAGTCTTGAAGCTGTCGTTTCTCATCCTCAAGTCGCATTTTCTCGGCAGATTTGACGAGGTAGCATTCCCACAGGCAAAAGTACAGGTCGAGCAGTCTGAGGGATGGTGTAGCCAGGGTGTGATCGTGGTGTAGAAGCTTCGTGAATTCCGCCGCAAGGGAGCCTTGTGTGCGCACTGGAATCTATGCAGTGTTAGTGATCTTGTTCGTTTGCTATCGAAGAGGGTATGACCCACCTCGGGTTTGATGGTTGCACCATCTGAAGATTGCTGTGGGTGGCTTTCCAACTTCTTCTCATCTTCTGGAACTAGAGAAACCCAGCACTGTCTCTTGGCTGGCCGTTCCCATGGGAAAGGCGAAGTCGGATGGTCCACCGTAACCTTTGGAATGAGATGAAAGAGACATGCACCTTCAACAAAATGTAATAACATATTTTAGAATACCACGAACATTATGGTTCCTTAGTACTCCGTACATACAACACACTGACTGCAGTAGTGTAGATCCTGGATTATCCTTATTTAGCAATGTGAGATGTGCATTGATGCGAATTTTCACTGACATATTCAGATTACCAGGAGCCGAGGAAATTACATTTCAGGATTTCTTTCCTCGACACGGTCTTATTAGAGGTTATTGCGCTATGCAGAGCCGCTGCTTTCCAATCCCTTCGTTCTGGCAATTGTCGTGCCGAGCTACGGGTCCTTCGGGATAAGCTCAATTTCTTAAGTTTGTTCAATAATCAGGCGAGAGTTTTATATTTTGATTGGACGGTTCTACAAGACCAATCTCCAATACATAGTCTTCATTTCAATATCTACGGCCTAGATAGAGCAGCTGCCTTCAGGCGATGTGGTTATGGCGGCAAACAGTGTTACGGGGCTGAGCTCCTCTGTGAGCGTACAAATGATGGACTAGATGCGGTATATGGTGAAGGCAAGTGTGTGAAGTGTCTAAAATGGTGGAACCCCTGCCATCTAAATGCCAGAGTTACGAGTGAGGCTAATGTCCCTCTAGTCTAGACAGCAGAGTTCTGTGGGTGCACGTTTCTGAACACTTTGATACTTGCTCTAAATGCTAGTATGCTAACGTAAAGTTTCTAGGTCTAGAACATCAATTATTTTATTTGGAAAAAAGGCTTCTGGAGCGATGTTTTAGCACGAGGCTTCCTCAGGGCTCGACCCAGCCCTTTCATGAAATGGACATCGTCACCATAGCGCATAAAGAAGTGATATGCGGTCCACAGCCCTTTCATTATTCCCATCTCGATCGGCCGCTTGCAAAATTCGGGTCCTTAAAGTATATTCATTAGAAAAGTATTCATGGTTATCGACTGTTGTCGAAGGCGTATTGGAGTCTGGTAAAAAAAAATATAAGGAACTACTATACAACCGCCCAGCGCTAATGGAACATCGTCAGAACACTCACCTTTTCAGATTTCAAGGATACAGGTTATCTTTATTAATGAAGTTTTCAAACAGTAAATCGGTAAGCCCGTTTGGCTCATAAGGCACAACGTCGTTCGCGACCTTGGGCAACACCGTCCAATCATTACCGTCGTATGCGCCCGGGGCGATCATATTGGTCTCATCCCCGACCGGCTTATCCGACGATGTGCTCGGCGACGAGCTCGTGCCTAGATAAGGTGGGCTATCTAGGAAAATTTGGCTGCCTAGGACGGTCTGGGCCATTTTGGCGAGGTGGGCATTGACTTGATGGTGGTCGCACTTGGCGTGCTGGAAGATGAGGTTCTTCAGGCCCCATAATTCTTCCCGGAGACAGTTCAGCTGTGCAACAAGGAGGTCTTTCTTTTCGGTTACATCGCTGAGTCGACGCTCAATTTGCTTGTTTTCTAGCTTCTTCCGTTCGCGGTATTTGTTGGCGGCGATGCGGTTGCGTTCGAGGTGTTCTGCCCGCTTGGGGCTGATGTTCTGGAAGCGCTGTGGTGATACGGAACTCATGTTGCTTTTGGTCACGCCACCTACTGGGAGGGTAAGGGAGGCAGAGAACGTGATGTGCAAAGGTATATAGAAGAATTGGGAACACACCTTTGATTTAGGTCATCAATGACTCTCAGGGATTATCTGTGTATCACAACCCTTTTTGCAGAGTATCAGCAGTATATAGAGATCTGGACCAAATATCAATGACGTATTATGTTCACGAATCTGGCCAGGACGAAAGCAAGCTTCCAGACAGCTGCAACCTTGTTGCCGTTTCCAGTTCCATCCAATCATCACACCTGGACAGGACAAACTTCCTGAAATGCGATTGAAGTGTGTGGGGAAGACAAAGGTGGCAAAATATGCCAGTTGTGCCCATACTTATCAGGATGATATACAGAAGCATGATATCCCAAACAGACCATAATCGTGCCAAGCCCACCAATACGCGGGTAGTGTATTGGTGGGCCGCACCAAATAGCAATTCTTCACCGAATAGCAAATCTTCATCTTTACATCACCTTTCTATACAATTTACTTCCCCCCACTATGTCAGGTTCAATCAAAAATATCGAGATTCAAACCCTAAAGGCTGTTGAAGCCTACTTTCAAAATGATAAGCCCAATGCCGCTAAATTAGCGCGTAAGATTGGAGGTCCTACTCCCGACTACGCGGTCGCATCCACGGTCGCAAGGATAATTCCACCATTGCTCGCCAATCTAGGGCTTTAAAGCCAATTCAAGAAAAGAATTGATTTTCTGAATACAAGCCCTACATAACGCTCATACTTGCACTACACCTGAGCTTATTGAACGTTCTGCAAATCAGCTTTTACAAAGTGCTCAATCCGGTCGGGTTGTTGGTTCTACATGAATGTATCGCTTTCTTAGCCGACTACCACCAGAAGTTCAATATATTGACCCTAAACCTACCGAAAAGGTAAGGGTTGATAGCGAGAATTCCGGCGATTGTTCCTTTGATTTACTAACCTTCAATTGGCTTTAAAATCAGTAAAAATTCCGTGAAAATGAGATCTTTAATTGGGACGAAACTGGCTATCAAATTGGCCAAGGAAAGCGACAAAAAGTCATTGCACCTAATGGAGCATATACTAACCCTACCGAAGGTCAAAATGAATCAATCACTGGTATTAAATCTACACCAAATGGTTGGATTGCCGATGAGCCTGCTTTTCAATGGCTTTGCTCTTTTCACGAAGCTTCAATTTCTCGAGTTCAATAAGGGTGGCCAAGGCTTCTTTTAATGGATAATCATGGATCTCATTTGATGCGAAATTGGTCGTTTTTATTGTCGTATTTCTTGAGAAGCTCCGCATGAAGGCTGTCGCATAGGGTTCCGTTGTTGGCAGCATTATCCCCTGTGATTGTGAGGAGCTTTGGCGCGACGTCCAGTTCCTCTAGCATTTTCATCACGATTTCCGCAACATTCTCCCTAGAGTGCGGTCCACATATGTCAGTGAACTCAAGGAGCTCTTCGCGCTTCTCAAACTCGGGTGAGATCCAATGGCCAATGATGCCCATGATCGCTATCTGATTCTCTAATGTCCGAACATCAAAGGACAACGCAAGTGTGCGACTACTGCTGGCTAGCTCCTGTTTCACGCAATTCGTGTTCTTCCGAAAATCTTCCTTGATTCTGTTCAAGAGAGTGTCGGCCGTCTTGATGGGTAATGTAGCCCCTGTCACTTCAAAAAGTGCCCTGAACGCCGGTTGCTCCACCACCGTAAAAGGTTGTCTCGTCTGAACGACCCATTGTATCAGCATTTGTTTTAGGCCCGCCCTTTCACTTGCCGGCCTCAAAAACTGGTCCAGGGTCGTTTCGACGTTTGACGATGACGTGATGTCAGATCCAGACCTGGTGCGGTGTTTGGTCTGGAGATGGGCTAACAAATTCGATGTGGAGCCATAGCGTGCCGAGTCCCTGGACGACCAACTACACTGCCTGCAGACCAAGAGCCGATCTTTTTTCGGTGGCCCGCCCCTTCGACGCCAGGTGTTGTCTAGTTCTGTGATCCAGAAATGCTCGAGGGTCCAGCTAGAATAAGACTTGACTTTACGTCTCTTGCAAGACGGTGGGCTACTCTGGCTGCTAGCTAATCCCGATAGCTCGGGATCTAGCGGAGCGGGCGAAGAGCTGGGAATATGTGAGGACCGCACGGATGGTGACGTCCCTTCGGCTCCTGTAGACTCGGATGGTGCTGGCGAGCAGGGGCTCTCCATTTCAAGGATATTCCCTTCCCATGGCTCAGGGAGTAGGAAGGACGTGTCATTGTTGAGGGCATTGTAGTCGCGGTTATATCATAATGAATTTGAAACCCAACCCAACCTAAGCAACATAATGAATTTTGGGGCAGACCGAACGGGAATAAGAGAAGTTATGGTAGTCGATTTAATTGGAGCAGCAACAAAGATGAGGAAAGACGCTTTGTAGATATATATAATTTCGCTCGACTTTCTGTAGCAACCTTTCTAGTCACTAAAATTAGACACTTACCGGTAAGAAATCGCTGAAATAATTCACAAAGAATGCGTAGAGCTTACTGAGCCCATGGTTTGCATAGGAGATCTTTCCTATTTCTGCTTGGCCGAGGCCGACTTGGCATCTGAAACATAAGCTCAGTAGTGGAAACGTGTATTTCCGTAATACAAAAACCGGGGGAAACGGAGGAACAATTAATGCGCGCAAAGTGCATGATATGAATAATATGAATGCGAATATGAATGATGTCTTTATTCGCACGGATGTTAAATTCTTTTATTCATATTCGCACTCCGCGAATATGAGTATGCCCTATATTCGCATTCATTTATTCCTTTCGGCGCCCTACCTGCATCAGTCTCGGTGGTCGGTCGGTATAGCCGCCAGGCGCTCTGGTTGACGTGTGTTTGATAGGCGTTGATAGATTGTTCTTGGGTCAGGAGTACATCCCGATCCTCGCTCTGGTGGTCGTTGATAAGCGCTTCCATCCTGGGCCCCGATTTCATGATGTTTAACTGTAGTGGTTAGTGTACCATGACAGAAATAGACGTGTACTACAATGTATGCAAAATTGACATATGTAAAATGCTCTAATTAACTAAATTGACAAAATCCGTTCTTTTCCCAATCTATGCGGACATCGATGATTAAGCAATGTATGTGTTTTTGTATGGTACCGTTATCATGACGGTCCATTGATTTTCCGGTTTGTATTGACTTGATAATTCCTACCATGTATCATGCATGGTACTCGACATACCAATTTAGTAATACTGTCACGTGACTGGCCAATCGGTGAGACCCTCTGAAGTCCCGTTGGGCTACGGGGTTACCACCCTCCAGCGACCCTCCCGACCCTCAGGGTCGGTTGAGGTGCGGTGCAGGTTCTGAAATTTCGCACCGCGGGGAGGTGCAAAGCCAGGTCTAGCCGTCATGATGATGCTTACCATCACACTCCTTCTGATTGGTCTGACCATGCCAATAGTTCTTCGTCTTGTTTTCTGGTGTGGTTATTTGTAGGGCTCAAGCGAAGAAAACGACCTCTCACGGCATTAATCGCTTGGGTGAACCGTTCTACGTCAGGATGATCTTGGAATTAGTGGCAAGCAAGAGCTTGTGAAGCGTTCACCCCCTGTGACGGCCAAATCACATATAAAATTGGCCACTTTCCAGTTCAATAAAATTGTGAAAGGGATAGTTTGGAGTAATATGTTTGTTCGTTCATCCGGAACACGGCATTTCAACAAACAGGCTCTGTTTCCTATTGTTCAGCGACGAGGACTTGCATCCTCGCCTATCGCTATGGGGCCCGGAATTAGCAACGCGATCAAAAAAGATCATCGAGAGATTGAGTCGTACTATGACAAGATCATCAACGCCTCGGATAAAGATGAGCAGACGCGTTTCCAAAACCTCTTCACTTGGGAACTAGCTCGACACTCCATTGGAGAGGAACTGGTCGTTTATCCTATTTTCGGAAAGCTGCTCTCTGGTGGCGTCGATATGGCGAATAAAGACCGCAAGGAGCATTTAAAGGTAGGCTGTTCTCTTAAACCCACGCCGCCCCCACAACCAGCAACTCACAATCCTTTAGGTCAAAGAGCAACTGAAGGCATTTCAGAACATGGCACCTTCAGATCGAAAGTTCATTCCTACCATTAAAGAGTTGATGGAGAATCTGTCCGAGCATATCAAAGAGGAAGAGAACGACGACTTGCCCAAGCTGGAAGCAGCTTTATCCGAAGAAGATAGCGAGAGCTATGCCAAGAGTTTTGGCCGGACAAAGATGTTTGTTCCTTCGCGTTCTCACCCTAGTGCACCAGACAAACCCCCATATGAGACTGCGGTGGGGCTTCTGGCGGCACCAATCGACCATCTCGCGGATCTGTTCCGCAAATGGCCTGATACTGCTGGAATGCCGAACCCATCAACAGAGTGAGCCTGGGCTGATGTCAGCGCTTCACTTGTAATTGGACTCGTATTACTTTCAAACCTTTCAGATTCCTTTTTGGCGCGAAGTACTTGTAATTATCTGTAGACCACGTAAGAAGCAAAATCGTAACTTTAAAGAAAGCGTAGCTGGGCAACCCCAATATCCATTTTCTCGGTTTGGCAGGTTAGTGTCTCCGAGGGCAGTAAGTAGTATGTACAGTGGCCCGCACATTTCATCTAAATCCTTCATCTCCTCTCTCCGTAGATACATATATGGAAGGAGTTTCTTTTTGCATCTTTTCTGTTATTCAAACTTTATATCCTTTCCCTTGACCATACTACTCCGTAGCGTAGCGTAAATTATCAGATTGACATAATATGTTCGTGTTGCGAAGCCAGGCAATGTAGAAGCAGGAAAAACATAGGTTCTAGAAGCCAGCCAACCACATTTTCTGCCATAAAATTATCCAGAGGCTTGTCCCTCATTGCCATTTTGTTCCAGGGGTAGCTAGCCACATACAAGGCCCTCTGTACATTGTGGACTTTCATTGAGCACCGCATGAAGCCTCAACATTGTTTTAGTATTTGGAACAACTGTCAGAAATATGGTGAATCTGCATGGGATTTCTGGGTATTTACCCAGAATAACTTTCGACATCAATATCAGACGCCTCACAAAAATGTGAATATTATTCTTTGTCAGCATGTCCTACAATAGTGCCAGCTTGATATTTTTAGTTAGCTAGAGAGTTTGATATTACCATTCTGGAACCCATACAGTATTGGCCACTGACTTCTATCACGAATCATTAGCAATATGAACGGCTTAGACATGTCAACAATGAACACTGGTATGAAGCGAAGGGCAAGAATTATGCGGCATAGATTAGGCTTTGACAACCCGAAGGATCGTCTTGCCCCTTTCGCAACATCGCGCTTCGCCAGTTCGGCCCCAGTGTTGCAGTTATTCGAATGTCAATCCAGCCCTGAGTAAAGCTAGTATTTAGCAACCTCATATGCGAGGCTTCGATAGAACATACCCAAAGCTTCCGGCCCAATATCATATCCTTCCCCATCGAACTTGGATCACTTGGCACAGCAACCGCTACAAAATAAGGACCGCAAAATCCATGTCTGCTTACATCGGACCTTGCAGCGAAGCACAGAGCTGTGGCAGCGCCTTGCTCCGAACGTTGGCCGAAGAATTAACCCGCAAGGCGTATCGATGAGCCGATTAGATTCGTATATTCATGACTTTTACGAATATGATTAAGAGACTTATTCATATTCATATTATGCAATTTATATAAATCATATTCGCAATTGTTCATGAATATTCATGAATATTCTTATTCCTTTCAGAGCCCTAATGCTGTCACTGCATTCTTACATGGTGACGTAGACTCTTCCATCTACATGGAGTTGCCCAAAGGCTTCGAAGAGCCAGGGTATGTATGCCGGCTTCGTCGTTCCTTGTATGGACTCAAGCAGGCTCCGCAAATTTGGTACCAATGCGTCCACCGCGTATTGGTCGCTCATGGCTTCACCATGGCACAAGCGGACAGCTGTGTGTTCTACAAATCCAATTGCGTGATCTGTGTCTACGTCGATGACTTTCTGTTGCTGCAGAAAACTCACACGAGATAGACCAAGTGCAGAGAGCATTGGAAACAGAGTCCCAACTGAATGATCTCGGTACCCCACGCTCGTTCCTGGGCATCCAGCTTGACTTTCAGGCCGATGGATCTGTGTCCATCCACCAACCCGACTTTGGCATAGAACCCTGTCAGACGAAGAATACGCCGATGAGTCCCAAGCAAGTCTTGAATCGCCGTCCAGACAAAGAACCTCCAGACGAGGAAACAAAAGCACGATTCGCCACCGCCATCGGATCATTGATGTACCTGATGGTCAAAACGCGACCGGATATCGCGTTTGCGCTGGGCACGTTGAGTCGCTTCACATCTCAGCCACAATCGCACCACCAGGTCGCCCTACAGAGATTGCTTCGATATGTCAAATCCACGCAATCCCATCGCATTACATACCGCAGTGGCCAATTGATTGGATATACGGATGCCAACTTCGGGGGCTTCGTCGTCACTGATGGAGCCTACTCGAGTCCGGCTACGTATTCCAACTTGCGGGTGTGCCGGTTTCCTGGTCAACTAAGAGACAGGGGAAAGTAGCCACATCTACGACCCATGCCGAGTACATTGGACAATATCATGCCATTTTGCATCTACAGTGGCTCCGCACCTTCCTGGCCGAAACACAACTGTATCGGTCCCCGGTCACCAACATCATGGCCGGCAACCAGTCCGCTATCTCGCAATCCCGAATTCCATAAACGGACGAAGCACTTTAACGTAAAATTTCACTATCAGCGAGCCCTACTGAATACAGGCGAGATTGGGCTTCAATATGTTCCTACTGAGGAACAGGCCACTGACGGTCTCACCAAGCCGTTTGGACCTACGGCTTTTGCCAAATTCTGTAGTCTCCTAGGAATCGAAGCCTCGGAGACTCGGAGGCAACAAACGTGACAGCGCAGGCGCTCTTTCCACTTTATTTTTCCTCGAAGGTTTTTGAGTGGTTTTACTGAGGCTTGCCTGCACAGCGTTGATCCAGTATCGCCTTGCCATCAAAGCGATCATGAAGGGGAAGGTTGTGATATCAGGCTGTTGCAGATCAAGAAGCTTCCAGTTCTTTCTGCGTGGAAGAAATACATGATGCAAGTAGATGCCTTCACTGTGTATATATATATAGCCTCGTGTATCCCTCTGAGAAAACAATCTATTAATCCTCTGAACTACAACAATTTCCAAGTGCGCATAGACCGGCGAAAACGCAACTGCCTGCAGCAGCAGGTGCCATTTCACGAGTATCATAGTGAGAGGCGAGATGGCCTTCTGTGATCAAATACAAGTTTGGTATCCTGTAGCTGAAGGTTATATTAGGATTGGCTGCGGCTTTATATATCTCCGAAGTGCACATGAATCGGAGGACGCTTGAACTACTGAGGCTGCCGCGGATATTTGAGTCCACCAGACAAGCACAGTGTATTCTATTTCTGCTGTTCTTTCGGCTCAAGATGGGCTGTCGCCGATTATGAGAGACATTTGGTTTTTCAAACACATGTGGCTGTACTCGCTGAACGGAAGAAATGGTGAGTCTTTCATTGTAATAAAAAGTTCTCACATTGCCTAAAGTGAAGTGGAGGCCCTCATTCAACTGAGTCGCCACGATTCACCAGTCCTTGTTTGATCTAAGACCAGTTCAACAATGCGTTTATGCGCTAGCTTTTCCTAACAATGCCAACGCTATTGTCCTACTACCCATGAGCTGAATCCCCTTTTCACATAAGTGCAGGGCTCGCTATGGACCACCATTTATCTATCAAGTCACTACTCCCAATCTCAAATTTTGACTGACTGTCTGATTGTTTCTTGATCTGATCTTTCCACGTCTTGTCTGCTGGCAGTACTATCGACAAGCCACAATATGGTCGTTCAGCCAAAACTGGAAACCAACCTAGCAGACGCAGTCAATCAAAAAGCGCGCAGGAGACGAAGCACACTTTTCAAAAAAGCGTCTGAGTAAAGCTCAGAATGCGGTGCCGATATACATCTGGTTCTTCGCATGAAGGAATCTGGGAAGGATTCATTTTAACCTCGAACTCAAAAATTTGGCCTCTTTCCGACAGTCAGTTAGTAAGTTTCTCTTTGTTATCCATTCCGTCGCTATGAAGGTATTAACTCGATTCCAAGAAGTCTTTTCATCCTACACCAATCCACAAGTCTTTAGACAGCCAGAGACGAAGCTGTGAGACTACCGGGTTGTCAACAAGTGTCATTCTCGATTTGGTATTTCTTCGTACAAGGCGCCTCCTGAAGCTTTTAGTCGATCAGCTTGCAACCTTGGTGGCTGCCAAAGCTGATTTCCTGTTATAGCTCTATGGATAGGATCAGCCTCCTACGGATTTCTGTCGCGTTCTAGCTTCACTGAAAGACATGAAGGCCGGGGTGGATCGCAGGTTAACACAGTTTTCTCTAGAATCCCACATACGATTGCTCCGTTGACCAGATTGTGTTGCTTCATGCACATGTGTTGTAGAAGTTTGCGATAGAATTGGTCAATCGCATTGCATGATATGGAAGTCCAGGTTGATCAAAGGACATGCAAGGGATTTCCCTTCTGGGTTTAGTCTACGGTGAGCTAAGTGTATTACAGTTGCTCACTGATTAGGCACTGAGCATCACTGGGTCTTGGATGCCTAACATGCTTTCTACTGGCCTCCCCTGTTTAGTTTAGCAGTACATGGTGTGTTGTCAGGTACCTCCTTATATTTCCTTCGCATCCTCAACAAGTAGACGCACCGATTGATTTTCTCGATATGCGTGTTTTGTTTCACATGCCAAAAATGACGTCTATTTGAACAAACTGCAACTATTTAATGCCCATTCTCATTTACCAAAGCCCTGCATTTTCTTCCGCGTATCCTGGTTGGCACTATTTTAGGGAGGATGACTCGTTATCTTCGCATGATTAGAGGGAATATGGAGCAAGGTACGCGTGCTTCGGAGGAACGGGCGTTGTTTCATTTGCCTGACCTTGCGTTGCGCATCGGATAGCGCCCTAGTGCAAGCATGATCCATCTAAAATGGGTGATGTGAGCTGTAGGTCTCTCATTTCTCGTCCATTCACCGCTGATCATACTAAAAATTTGAGTCATCGCCGTACCCCCCTCAAATTTAGTCTCCCAATTTTTGGCTGCGACCATCATTGGCTTCCCCTTCCCCTATACCGGCTCTTATCTTTCTACTAGGCTTAGTCGGGGTTGACGCAACAACGGCCGAAAGCTATCTGCGCGTGTGGCATATAGAGACGTCAAGGCAGGAACGAGCAATTTCGGGGGTGATTGACGAAAATGAGATAAGAGGTTAAATACCTTGTCGCGCCCATCCTCTCCTACCCAACTAAAAGAAGCAACATAACGCTCAGTGTGCCTAGAACTCGTTTTGCAACCGACACTACCTGTTCGGGCCTGCCACATGTTCGTGATAAGAAAAGCGCTTGAAATTGGGTTCGCCGGATTGTGGGGCCGCAGAAAGTGGACCCTCAATAAACCGAAGAGCCCATCATGCCTTGAAATAACAGCTATACAAAAATGCGGGGTGGAGCAACCTAACCAATCCTGCATATGGCTGTGACCGTAATAGCCTCAAGGGTTATTGGAGGCTAAATTCCAGATTCAATATGTTTTTCTATAGGTCGCATGCATGGGTCGGGGTTTGAACGGGATTTGAAAGAAAAAAAAGATCTTATCACGCAGGCGGTATTTTGAACGGAATGCACGGACCTACAAATGAGAAACCCACATGCCTCCTCCATGCTGGAGCTTGGGGTGGCTCCCAACATTTTTTCGTTTTCCTACAAAATTAAAGACGAAGACCGACAGCGAATACAACGGTTATACGTTTAGACAGGTTCACTTACTTGTTGTCTATCTGCGCCTTCCATTAGTTGCCTATCAGACTTATCCTATATAATTCTTTCCACGGGAAACGAGCCGAAGACGGGAAAAACAACACATGGCGTTAGGACCCAGTAAAGGGCAAGGAAGTTCGCCTGGCTATGACACAATTATCAGGTTCACACGAGAGCCTCCTCCCATCATACAGAATGGTGCCTCTTTTACTGTATCCGTGATGGTGATATTCGGAGAGTCTAGGAGACTCCCAATGGCGCTAACGCAAGCATTTGCCATCAATGTGTCTCTCGTTGACGAATACGGTGCAAGAACAAGCGGGGGACTACAAGGCAGCTTGACCTCTAATATGCAGTTCCATTCCTACCAACGTGCGCGTGGTTTCGCTGTGTTTGACAACCTCATTGTTTGCCAGACAGGGTCATGGCGCCTCCGAATTTTGCTAGGGGCCTTCTCATGCGCCGAAATGACTGTCGAGGCACGTGCCGATTCGAACGTCTTCCACGTCAGTAAGTAACGAAACAAAAAACATGGGCGATATCCTCCGGATAATGACACAGGGCATAACGCTGATAGTACAAAAGAGCTTTGATCGCAATACCCATCACACGGCCCGCATTAGATCGCAGGCAAGCGGTCTTTGCTGCTACACCTTTGAAGATCTTCACTTCGGCGGCCTGAGTCAGGAAGCGTAAGCCGCGTTCCGAGGTGAACTGATCCATGCGGACTCGGCGGGGCGCCTATGCAATTAACACATTACAACGGTTATCTTTCCCTTTCGTAGAAGGGGGGAATGGTTGCTTGACCATGCCGAGCATGTCTAACGAAATGGGTTGCAGCGGGCACCATCGGTTGGGGGTGGTTCCGTCCTGATAATATATCCATTGAGGGGGCAGAAGGATGGTCTCATGGTCTTGCGGCTTATGCTGAGGGGGCAGTGGTTGTCCATGAGCACCGTACAGGACTGATGGCCCACCGCAGCCTCCCGGTCCTTCTGGGCCAGGTGCAGCGGGTCCATTCGGGCTAGTTAGAAGACGAGGGTACGCGGCGTGCGCGGGCACGAAGGCTTGAGTTTGTGATGTGGCTGGAATAAGAATGCAATGTTGGTTATATTTAAAACAGTTGCTGCACCGTCCACTCGCGGAGGTTTTGAATCCCGAACAAGGGATCTAAGCAGAGTAATATCAGTGCGCCATCACGGCCGGGTAGTTTGGAATTATCTCACGTACCTTGCGGCGCCGGCAGCGCCGACAAGCGACGGCTGTTCGCTGTCGCGGAGCTGCTGCTTGATAGGTTCCTCGCGGTGCTTGAACCTGGGAAAATAGGTCAGGGCGGTACGACCGCGAAGGCGGAGGCAGACGGTAGGAAGCATGTCCTTGATGCGCGTGAATCGCAGCCGTGTTCGGCAGAGGCGTGTACCTTGAATTTGCGTATTGCGAAGGAGAATATCGCGGAGGTGGGTGTTGTTGCTGACCAAAGTTCGGTGACGGGTACTGTAAAGAAGGGAAATGTTGGTGATAGCCTCGTTCGAGTCTCGGTGGTGGAGGGTAGAAAGAGGTGTCGACAAAAGAGGGTCGCCATTTTACTAGTGCGCACGAGGAATATTCAGCACCCCCATCTGCCTGATGATCCTAAGGCTCTCAACGACCTTACTAAGCTCATCCCCTATATTTATTCTGCACTTTCTATAGTATATGTCAGTGGTTGATTACCACTAGAGCCCGTTTCGGCTTGGATCTACAGAAGAGGAGCTTACTAAGAAGTAAGCCCCTGAGTCTGAGGATGTATGGATGTACATAGAGAAGAACAGCTGTTTAGTGATAATCCATTGTTACGTACGAGAACTTACCGATCCATCGATCGTCGACATTTTTCTTCAGCTCATTATTCGTATTCGACTAGCTTGTTGAGTATCGCGGTGGTCAAAGCTTATGGCGGGACTAGCGATGGACGTTTAAATAGATGGGGTTCAATATTCAGTCGACCGACACCGTTTCCCTCACTTCTTCAGATCGTATAAGTACTCTCTCGATCAACACGGGTTCTCAGATAGTGACTATACTCCTCCATCTCGGACGCCTACGCCAAGTTCATTAGATCGAAGCGTTTCCATTATTTCAAGCCTTCCCAGTGCCGCGTCAAACCTTGAACTCTTCAGCTTGGAGGTGCGCTCTCTTCAGTTATTAGATCGTGAATCGGCTACCTCTGATCGGCCCAACGACGTATCTAGCCCTGACTTCTTCAGCTCTAAGGAGAATCCATGCCAATATGACTAAAATCACAAAGTTCGAGCATTTTGGAATCAATACGTTTTATAATGGAATCCCGATACTGGATAATACTGGCGACTGGTTTAGGTAGAATCAGAAGCTTAATGAGTTTATTCGGATATCTGCGGTTGCCGATGATGGAGCGACTCTACCGATAGAAGAAGAAGAAGCACGGCAATAGATCCACCGCCAAAAGTTCTATTCTGCGATAATCACGGCAAAGCTGATATACAATGTGGTGCAAAGGATCAATTCCTTTGAGATTCCTCGAGTCCAAGTACTGCTTAAGGCAGTCAAGGACAACTTCAGACTAGAAGGCTTAGGCATATATGTTAATCTCCAACGGCGATACATAGCCCTTACAAGAGATAAGTGTAGGAGCACTTAAGCCCTCGGGGCAGAGATTAGGAAGATAAATACTGAAAAACTCCTCCTTGACCCTAATTGCGTAACCTCCGAAATTGAGCGAACATTTTTCTTTGTGCGTATACTCGGTCCGGAGTACGAGAGCTTCCGCGATTATATCTTTAGATAAATGGACCTAGTCAATGAAAGAGACGCAAACGAGAGCGTTATTAAAGCGGCGCCTACGTTCTACTATATCGAGAATAAGGCAATTGAGGAAGAGCATAGGAAGGGGCAATTGTATATATAAGTAATAGAGACGTAAGCTCTTCCTACTCTTACTCTAGTCCGTGGGCCAGGTGATAAGAAGCTTATCCCGTCGTCGGACGGAACTACCTGTCGAATCGAGATCGATAACGTCCTATATTGCTCCTTCTGCCGAAAACCTTATCATGTGGACTCCGAATGTTTTACTAAGGATCTAAAACTGAAGGTCCAAAATAAAGACGAAGATAGACCGAAGCCAAAGCTAGGCAGAATGCGTACGGGCGTACGCAGATAGTCGAAGAGGCGGGGCGGCCCTCGACGGATAACGAGGATGACGATGTGGGTGGCCTAAAGGATCCGAAGAACCTAACTTTTATGGTAATGAAAGTCTTTAAGAAAGATGTTAACGAAGTATTTGGAAACAATATCGAGGGCAATTTCGCCCTATTCGACCACATACCTATAATAACGGCGATAAAGACCCTCTCTATTTATAACGCGTGGATCGTGGATAGTGGATACGCTCAGCATATCTGTAATAGTACCTCTAGGTTTATCTAAATGGCCAAGTACTATGGCCCTTCACTAAGAGGCGTTGATACCTTAACGGCTCCCTCGGGAGTAGGAACAGTAAATATCCTGTGCAATGTGCGCGGTAGGAAGAAATGGCTTGTGCTTGATAACGTCCTCTATATTCTATCTGCATACGCCAAACTTATACCGGTGCTCCAGCTTCTCAAATGAGGGGCAAAAGTCGAGGTCTTAAGCCGGGATGCTATCCTTCGTAATAAGTCAAATGGAAAGAATCTGTTTACTGCTAGTGAATATCATAGAGTCTACGCACTCGATCTATAGGTAAGTCTGAATTTCCCCTCTTATTATGTTAGCCCGCAAATGTCTCTTTGGCATAATCGGCTTGCTTATATAAGTGATGTAAATCTTCGGCGACTTAAAAAGCAGGCTCATGGTATTCGGGATATAGAGCCACTTTATCTATACAATTGGTGTCTGTAGGGGCGAATGATCGAAAAACCCCACCGCAGGTTAGGAAGTAGTAGGAGGGGAAAATACGCAATGGAGCTCCTCCACATTGACGTCGCAGGGCCATTTGATGAGGGCCTTAATAGCAGTCGTTAGCTTACTATCGTTAACGACTCTACGAGCTGGATCGAGATTATCCCTATACCACGAAGACAAGAGTTCGTCATACAATCACTACAATTCTTCCTCGACTATAATAAGCGCCCCGAGCGAAAATGCAAACGAATCCGTCTCGACCGAATATCTGAATAAGTGGGAGAAGAAATGAAATTTATGTTTTTCTCACGCGCAATCCAGGCGGAGTTCACAGGAGTGGATTAACACCAGCAGAATGTGGTTGCCAAAAGAGCCCATAAGATAATTTGTGACCGGGTTGGGCCTACCCTGGCACATACGAGGTTGCTGTCTAAATTCTGGCTGGAAACCTCTCGAACTGCAGCTATCCTCTCCAACCGATCGCCGTTATCGAGGCTCAATATGACTCCTTATCAAGCGTGGTATGGTGACAAACCTGACCTATCACGACTGAGAGTGATCGGGTTCAAAGGGGAATACTTGATCCCGCCGAAGCAAAGAAAGAAGCTTACGGATCCGCGAATAAGGCCATGTATCCTACTAGGCTATGAAGGAAACACCAACTACCGTATCCTTCTGGGAGACGGAAGAATTGTTGGGACTCCTCACAGCTCCCTCCACACAGAGTATAGAATATATAGGAACCAGACAAGATGGCTTACCTGAGGCAACGGCTGCTGCCGTAGGGGGGAGTATGACGGTGGGTCTAATAAACCAACCGTCGGTAGGCGTACGGCAAGCATCCGTGCCTGCTTCGGGGCACCGATTGTCGATGGATCCCCCGGAGCAGCCCCTACCTAAGCCGAGAAATGATATCTCGCACATACTGCCTCGGAGTGGCGATGACTCCCGAGTGCTTACCCAGCCGAGTGACGGTAACTCGCAAACCCAAGCGTCGTCCCAATCGAGTGACGATGACTCGCAGCCAGCTGTTGCTGTACAGGGAGACAGGACCTTGTCGCCCACGCGCATTGACGACACCCTCGGACCTCTATCACCTGCTTATCAGGATTCTGTCCTTGGGATTGACTCATTATGCGGTGGCGGCCAGCAACAAGGCGACGCTCAGCAAGGGCTAGATTCAGGAGAATGGCAACGACATCCAGAAATCCAAATTAACAGTCCAGTCCATGATGTGCAGCAATGAGCACTTGGCCATCACCCTAAACTAAAGATTCGCGCTCCACAAGTCACACTAGACACGTCTGATGAGAGCGAAGAAGAACTTGCACTAATGAACATACCCGAAGAGAACGTCATCTCAACATTCTTAAACGGTAGCTGCAGAGGAAGCAGAACCCTTCGAGCCAAAGAACCTGCATCAGGCGAAAAACGACACAAGCTGGCTCGAATTGGAAAGAGCAATGCTTAAAGAAGTGAACTCACTCAAGCAAAACAAAACATAGGAGTTTGTTGATCCCCCCAAAGACCGGCGAGTTCTCGGTAGAAAATGGGTGTTCAAACTCAAACGAGGACCTCATGGCGAAGTACTCCGCCATAAGAGCAGATAGGTGGTGAGAGGCTTCACACAAGAAGACGGTATCGACTATGATAGAGCATTTGCCTCGGTTGTCAAGCCAATGAGCTATAAGGCCCTCTTCGCAATCGGAGCGGCCCTGGACCTAGAGATCGAGTAAATAGATGTCAAGACCGCATTCTTGTACGGACACATTGACCACGAGATCTACGTTGAACAGCCCTATCATATGACGGACGGCACCCTAAGGGTCTGCAAGCTTCGAAAGGCCCTCTATGGATTAAAGTAGGCTCATCGCATCTAGTACCAGACCCTCACGAACTTCCTACGCAATCTTGGCTTCGAGCCAATCACCGCCGATCTTGGTATCTTCGTTCGGAGCAATATATACATCGCGGTGTATGTTGATGATCTCCTGATCGTGGGTCCGAGTATCGCAGAGATCAAGAAGATCAAGCGGAGCCTAAGGAACCGTTTTCAGATAACAGATCTGGGCCCATGCAGCTACTACCTTAGGATATCCATCCAGCGAGACCGCCAAAACAGGATACTGTCCCTAAGTCAAGAAGCATATATTGACAAGGTTGCTCATCAATTTGATATTGGCAACTGCGCTCCTATCGGTACGCCGATCGAAACCTCACCGCTTCCAGAGAACGGTCGAGACTACACGTGCCCTCCAGATCAGAGGACCTCTTACCAACGTATGGTCGGATCTCTGATGTACATTATACTTGAAACCAGGAGGGACATCGCGTACGCAGTCTCTATGGCGAGCAGATCTCTGGCAAATCCTGGGCCCCAGCATATAAAACTCGCTTAACGCATCCTGCGGTACCTCAAAGGAACAATTAGCCTCAGACCCGCGTACAAGGGTCAGCCTCAGAAAACGAGGCGAGTGGGAGAAGGTCTCGCCAGCAATAGCGGTTCCTGTTTCCGATGGCATCTCACTCCTGGAGAAGTACCACGACTGCGTCAGAGAGAACGATATATACTATATCGCAAGCGTTCTGGACCCTCGAACCAAGACCAAGTGGCTCAAAACGCTACCCGATGGAGAGAAGATTATCGACCGCACCAGGGCGTTTCTGAAGAAAGCATATCCCACCCCAAATCAGCCTGCATCGATTGCTCCAAGCACCAATTACAAGAGCTTCGAGTATAGGTTTCTAGAGGCCTTTCAGCCTACACAGTACAACGTCGCTGAGTCTGATATCGACCAGTCTTTCGATACTCCTACAATCAGCACTGGATTTGAAATAAGCCAGAGCCAGACGGAGTTTATACGGAGCTGGTGGAAGGCCAACAGGCTTGAATTTAGTTGTATGGCTAAGGTAGCACAGGATCACATTGCTATACCTGCAGCAGAGGTAGATGTCGAGAGATTATTCAATGGTGGTAGAGATGTACTGGGAATTCGACGTTTCTCTATGAAAGGCAAGACACTTGGGACCCTAATAAGGCTGAAAGACGCAGTACGTTGGAAGTCTGAATAGTTATATATGTTGTCATATGAGGCTGGTGCAGATCAGGAACCAAGCCGAACCATCGGAATTGATCCCGAGGTGTCTATACGAAGAATCAAGTTGATTTCCAATGAACATGATCTTCTTGTTGTATATATAGCCTCATGTTTCCCTCTGAATAAATACATAATTTTCATACCTCTGAACTACAACAGGTTATGAGCCCGGGAGCAAACACTCGGGTACCGTTTCTACTCATCCGAGAATCATCTTGACCATCTTGATTATATATCTACCCCGCTTTCTCTATCTTCACTATGTCTGCTCTGGTCCATGACTCGCCTGACCGAGCAGTCACGGCCGTCGAGCCTCTGACAGGAAGCGACAACTTCGCAACCTGGAAACGTCTCATGACCTCCTATCTCAAAGCAAGGCAGGTCTGGGATGTAGTGTCGGGCGACCTTCAGCGTCCCGATTGTCTATTCAAGTACGCCAAACCCATTACGGCGGATATCCACCCCTTGGTGGAGCCCCACCTCAACGGGGCGGTGAGGCAGCGGACCATTGAAGCGCGCCTCGAAGTGGAGGTCCAGGCGTTCGAGCGCCATCGTGAATGGTCGCGCCGCGAAGCTGAGGCCTTCCACACCATCTTCCGGTACCTGTCCCCCCACATCAGCATTCATGTCGCGGGACTCGAGACGTCTCGCGACCTCTGGAATGAACTTGAAGAACGGTACCGGCGAATGGAACTCGCTACGTTCTGCGAGCTGTTTGCCCAGCTTCGCGAAACCACTGGCGAGCGCTGCGGCAGTGCGCGCTAATTCGTTGACCGTGTACGGTTGCTGGTACATCGATTGAATGCCATCGCGCCCGGATCGATCGGCGATCGAGCACACATCGCGATCTTGCTGACGCAGATCGGACCAGAATATGTCCTGATTGTAGATGCCATTCAGAATGACAAGGATCCAGTGAATCCGACCACGATCGGAAACCGTCTGTCTAATGCCGAACAGACGGTCCGGAGAAAAGAGTCTCCAACACCCTTGCAGGCAGCATCTGGCCCGTCCATCAATACGGTGCAGCAGACTGCCAAGAAATGCAACTATTGCAAGAAGCGCGGTCATGTGGTCGCGGGGTGCTGGAAGAAACAGCGAGAAGCACAGCCGTCCAGGGACCATGCCCTGAAGGCTGAACGGAGTGTTTCCGGCTCACCAAGAAATAAGTTGCAAAATATACCATTAAGCCAGATAGAAGATCGGCAGCGCCCGCCGACTTCTAAGAGACCGAGGATCAATATCGTGAGGGCGAGGGTGACGACCCTTTATACCCACGCACCGCAACCCCGGTGGATCCTGGACTCGGCCGCCACCAGCCACATCTGCTAGGACCGGAGCTGCTTCAGTAGTCTGCGGCCCCACCGCGAGGTGCTGGACACGGCGGGCGATCCAGTGGAAGCCGAAGGGATTGGTACGGTGAAGCTCACGCTCCGGGGGAAGTTCAACCAACCCCTGATGTTAAAGAATGTATACTTCGCGCCACGCGTCGGGATGAACCTGATCAGCGTGCTGAAGCTGTTACGAGACCGCTACTCGGTGGTGGCTTACCCACAGAATGTCTTTGTGCAACGTCGAGGACGGACCGTGGGGACCGCCTACCATGCGGAGGAGGATCTACTGATCCTACGGTGCCATGTGAGCAGAAGATCTCGAGAGCGAGTCTAACTGGCGAGGGCGCCGGCGACCTATGGCCATACAGTTTCCCTGGAACCGCAGGCGGTGGCCATGGACGTCGACGACCCTTAGGAGTTAAGTGGCGCAGAATGCGCAGCGTCAACCTCTGAACTCGGTGGTGAAGCTGTGATACTCGAAGAAGATGCGTGTAAAGGAGTGGACTAGGCCCCCGAAGCGTTATGGCACGCTCGGATGGGGTATCTAAACCGGGGAGACTTAAGGGTGGTCCTCCGACAGACCGGCACTCCGTACCGACCGCTGACGTAGGCGTAGCTGCTAGCAACGCCGCAGTGCCCGGCGTGCATGTCGGGTAAGCAGCATCAGAAGAGGAACTCCTGTGCAAGGCGGCCACGTCTGCATTCAATAAGGATTTTCGAAATGGTCCATTCGGATATCATAGAGATGCCGATTGCCAAAGATAGCTCTAGGTACGTGATCACCTTTACTGACGATTACTCTCGTGGCTCGTGGGCATATGCCATGAGATGGAAGCATGAAGCGCTCCAGAAGTTCCGACAATTTAAAGCCTAGGTGCACCGTCAGTTCGGCGCCTATATCAAGAGGTTCCTCACCGACAACGGGAGAGAATACTTGCCGATCGGAACACACCTCGAGTTCCAGGGAGCCGAGTTTAACACTTCGCCACTATACTGCAAAGGGCAGAATAGACTGGCCGAACGCACGAATCGCACTATCCGGGAGCGGATTAACACGCTCCTATCCGATGCGAGACTTCCTCCTTCCTAGTAGACCGAGCTTTTAGAAACGGTAGTCTATCTAAAGCTGCGCGCTCCAGCATCGATTTTACAGAAGAAGATACCGTTCGAAATATTATACGGGAAGCCGCCCTCGCTGCTACATCTGCGACGGATTGGCTCCCGCGCATAGGTGTTGATCCCGAAAGAGCACCGAGCAAAACTCGGACCCAGATCATCCCAGTGCCGATTGCTAGGTTATTGTGAACCGAACCAGTACGAGCTATATGAAGTCCATTCCGGAAAGACCGTCTTTTCCCGTGATGTCGAGTTCGATGAGAGGACCCCAGTGGCGCCACTCATCGAGGGGGAAACAGGCAACGACCTCCCGGACAACGCTCCTCCATCACGTGTTTTTCCACCAGCGGTGCCATCTCCATCTAGCGTATCACCTGGGCCGCCTGCATCGCCTCCAGACTCGGCTGAACGACCGAAGACGCCATCTCTGCGTGTGGAAGAAGCATTTCCACCAGTCAATCCAATCGAACAGGAAGCAGAGTCCACACAGGATCTCGGCTATTCCATCTATGGCCGCAGAAGAAAACCCTCACGACGCCTGCTGGAATCACTTGGGAAGGTATACACCGCAGGCACACTAAGAGCTGCATCTGCGAGCACAGTCGATCCGTCGACTTTTCACAAGGCCATTTCGGGCCCGAACCAATTGGAATGGTGGGCGGCTATCCAGAAAGAATATGCGTCCCTTCTCGAGCACGCGACATGGGAAAAGGTTCTGCGAACGGACGTACCCGTCGAAAATCATGTCATTGGCTGCAAATGGGTCCTCAAGACCAAAGCCAACGGAATGCGCAAAGCGCGACTGGTCATCAAAGGCTACCGGCAGAAGCATGGCATCGACTATCACGAAACATTTGCTGCGGTGTCACGAATGGACTCGGTCCGCTGCATCATCGCCAGCGCCGTGTTGCGCGGGTGGAAGATCCACCAATTCGATGCTGTCACTGCATTCTTACACGGTGACGTAGACTCGTCCATCTACATGGAGTTGCCCGAAGGCTTCGAAGAGCCAGGCTATGTATGCCGGCTTCGCCGCTCTTTGTATGGTCTCAAGCAGGCCCCGCGGATTTGGTACCAATGCGTCCACCGCGTGCTAGCCGCTCATGGCTTCACTATGGCACAATCGGACAACTGCGTGTTCTACAAATCCAATTGCGTGATCTGTGTCTACGTCGATGACTTTCTCGTTGCTGCAGCAGACTCACATGAGGTAGCCCAAGTGCAACGAGCATTGGAAACAGAGTTCCAACTGAATGATCTCGGTATCCCACGTTCGTTCCTGGGCATTCAGTTTGACTTTCAAGCCGATGGATCTGTGTCCATCCACCAACACCAGTATATCCAAAAGGTTCTCTCCGACTTTGGCATGGAAACCTGTCAGACGAAGAATACGCCGATGGGTCCCAAGCAAGCCTTGAATCGCCGTCCAGACGAACGACCTCCAGACGAGGAAGCAAAGGCACGATTCGCAACCGCCATCGGTTCATTGATGTACCTGATAGTCGGAACGCGACCGGATATCGCGTTTGTGCTAGGCACGTTGAGTCGCTGCACGTCTCAGCCACAATCGCACCACTAGGTCGCCCTACAGAGATTGCTTCGCTATGTCAAATCTACTCAATGCCATCGCATTACATACCGCAGTGGTCAATTGATTGGATACACGGATGCCGACTTCGGCGGCTCCGTCGTCACTGATGGAGCCTACTCGACGTCCGGCTACGTATTCCAACTTGCGGGTGCGCCGGTTTCCTGGTCATCCAAGAGACAGGGGGAAGTAGCCACATCTACAACCCATGTCGAGTACATTGGACAGTACAATGCCATTCTGCATCTGCAGTAGCTTTGCACCTTTCTGGCCGAAACGCAACTGTATCGGTCCCCGGTCACCAACATCATGGCCGACAACCAGTCCGCCATTGCGCTATCTCGCAATCCCGAATTCCATAAACGGACGAAGCACTTTAATGTGAAGTTTCACTATCAGCGAGCCGTGCTGGATGCAGGCGAGATTGGGCTTCAATATGTTCCAACTGAGAAACAGGCCGCAGACGGTCTCACCAAGCCATTGGGACCTACGGCCTTTGTCAAATTTTGTAGTCTCTTAGGAATCGACGCCTCAGAGACTCCAAGGCAACATGCATGACAGCGCGGGCGCTCTTTCCACTTTATTTTCCCACGGAGGTTTTTTTGAGTGGTTTTACTGAGGCCTGACTGCTCTGCTCAATTCCAGTATCGTCATTGCCAGCAATGCGATCCTGAGGGGGAATGTTGTCATATGAGGCTGGTGCAGATCAGGAACCGAGCCGAACCATCGGAATTAATCCCGAGGTGTCTATACGAAGAATCAAGTTGGTTTCCAATCAACTTGATCTTCTCGTTGTATATATAGCCTCATGTTTCCCTTTGAATAAATACACAATTTTCATACCTCTGAACTACAACAATATAGTAATGGTTTCTTCGCGCATACATGCGTTTGATATTCTAGACCTAATTTGCAGAGGTATTCTTGTAGGGACCGGGCATTTCGAAAGCTCGTTCCACAGACCCATTTTCCTTAATAGGCTAGATATTGGTTCGCGAACTTCGAACAGTTCGAAAATTCGTGCGGAGCGGTACTTTTCAGTTTGTAGACGTGACGCTCGGGCCATCCCCCAAATGGTACTTTGTGCCCAGGCTCGTTCGCTCCCCCTCAACAACATCGTTCGGTCAACAAGCTTGACTTTTATGATTCCTTTACGCCCGATACCTATCCCAGCACGGTTGTGAGAATCGGGTTCAAAACCATGGCCGACCAACCTATTGCTGTTGTAAGTATTGCTAGCCCTTTCTACAGCCTTAGCACCTAATGAAATCTGTTAAGGATCCGGACTTGCATGTCATTAACAATACCCACTATCCCGATGACTGGCAATCGTAAGTGGTTCGCGAAATAATTATCCCAACGTTAGGAATATAGCTTACCTTGGGTTTTATCTAGCGAGACCACCTCTATCGGATCTTCGATTTACCGAGGTTTGGTGGAAAATGGCAGACGGTGGGTACCTGGGAAATCGCCAGACTGGAATGTCAAAGTGCAAGGTTGAATACATGGATTTTACATGGTATTATACCATGTAGATCACATGATTTCGAGTACTCG
>JAHAQQ010000126.1:0-45924 GCA_019190355.1 Penicillium palitans
CTCCTTTCTCTCTCCTCTCTCCGTCCCACTCAATACACACAGTTCTACTCATATGAATGCGTACACACTGTATTAAGGGGGCTCAGCGTGCATCTAGGTGGCGCTGGAAAATAAAATCGGCTATTTCGCGAAAGTAGATCCTGCGTGTTGATTGACGGAGATGCACTAATCTGGTGCAAAAACTGAGTTGGCGGGAGCGAAGCTCTTTTGTAACTTTGCAATAATTATTGCAAAATCTGGGGAAACAACGCCGTCAACTTCAGTTCCGATGTTCTAGAGCGATTTGAGCCTTGCAAATCATGTAATAGAATATCTTCAGCAGTTGTTCTGTGATCTGGATTATTTTCTGGAACATGACAGGTGCCACTTTATATGTTGACGGGTTCATTCGGTTCATTCCACCTGCTCGGGAATATCAGCTGCCTTCACTTTCTTGGTTCTATGTTATACGCCTCTAATTTTGGAATACGGATAATTATGAGTGTGAAGTAGTTCTCTGCTTACGGCGAGGCGTCTCGGGATTATCTACCAAACCTATGGGCAGATATAAGAACTCCGCAATGCTAGTTGATGCTCCGGAAACATTACCTAAAGTGGGGCCCTACGCGATGGCTTAAGTTATTAGAGGGACGGTATGAAATCAGCTTTTCAGGCTGGATCTGCTTAGAGGCCAGCAACAACAAGGAAGCGCTATGCCAGCACTGAAGACTGCCAGCGGGGCTGCTCAAAGCGACACGGCCAAAGTTACCACGCTCCGTGAAGTCTTCTTCTCATAACCACCAGTTGCAGATCTCTCCGACATCAACACTAGTCAACGGGAACAGATCAATCTACCACCGGTCTCTGAGACAGAAGTGAGGGCGGCGATCAGGAAAACACCACCAAATAAAGCACCACCAGGATACGATACACTGCCAAACAAGATATGGAAAGCTCTCTCGAGTCAAGGGTACCGTTTGGAGATACGATTCGTATTGCTGGTGATGACTATTTTCGAAGCATGTCTACGTATCGGACACAATCGAGCACATTTCCAGACGTCCGTCACAGTGACGCTCCGGAAATTAGGCCACAGGGCTATCAGATGCCGAAGCCGTACCGGCCCGTTGCTCTACTAAACACGCTCGGGAAGATCCTCGAAGCGGTCGTTGCCACCGGATTGCATGGCTAGTGAAGGATCACAGTCTGCTCCCAAAAACACACCTTGGAGGCCGAAAAGGGGTCTGCAATCCAGCTTATCCTCGGACGTGTGCACCAGGCATGGGGAGAAGGTAAGATAGCCAGCATGCTACTACTCGACGTAGCTGGCGCATACGACATGTGGATGGGTGGACGATGTATGCATTCTTGCGATATCAAACAGCTATGAGGAAAACGTCCAGGTCCTTGGAAAAAGCACTACAAAAGGCGACTAAATGGGCCAGAAAACATGCAGCAGAATTTGCACCTGAGAAGTTCGAGTAAATACACTTCGCGAATCCAAGAGCCAGACCGTCCACAGACCAGACAGCCAGTAATACGGACGACACAGGCCAACATAACATATGGGAAGTACCCGACAACCCATCAGGCCATGACGGTATGCCAGTGGTCATTCCCACCCGTTGAACGCCACTAAAATGCGTGCGTCAAGGGCTTGTTAACAAGCGGCCCATGGGCCAGCCAAACGCCCTGCCCGCCCATAGGCAGGTGGAAGTAACACAATGCGACTTCATGGGCCTCATAAGCCGTGGCGAGGTCGATCAATATCCCCGGACGTAGCACGGCGATGTTCTTGCCATCTCACCCACATGATAAACGTACCAATTTGGATTGATAACATTTCGCAAGCCATATCTAGTGCCATTCTGATCACTCGGTGAATTTAGCATAGCAGCGCCCAGTTCGATTGAGCTAGTCGAATGCAGAAACCAGACTGCCCTCCGTGGTTCAAGTATGAATAGGCAATATATACGCTCAAGATCAGACCTTCCAGGTGTAGAAAGCATTTTGTCAAAGTGCAAGGTCAAATACATGGATTTACAAGGTATTGTACCGGCAAATCATGTGACTTCCAGTACCATGCATACCATGTCACGTTTAGTCATCATTACCGCTCAGATTGTTGAAATAGCGGGTTTTGTCATTTTAGTTAATTAGAGTTGTCAACATCTGCCAGTTGTACCATACATTTGCAATACAAACAGATTTCTATCACATTTTATCAGGAATGCCCTGTATAGCTGTGGAATACAATGGTTTACTAGGTGGTTGGCGCAACGGAATCAAAAAAGGGAAATGCCAAAAGATGCGATAAAAAGAAAGTTGATTCTAGTCCTCTAAAGCTGCTGGGGGTCGAGGGGGGTTGAAATACCCCCGAGTGACAGAAATCTGTCTGTATTGCAATGTATGGTACAACTGGCAGATATGGATGACTCTAACTAACATAAATGACAAAAACCCGCTATTTCAACAATCTGAGCGGTACTGATGACTAACTGTATTAATGGTATGCATGGTACTCAAAGTCACATGATTTGCATGGTATAATATCTTGTAAATCCATGTATTTGACCTTGCACTTTGACACCGAGAATACCTGTGATTCGGAGGATAGATATCCGAGGTGGTGAAAGGTGGCAAAAGTACGCGTAATCCCAATACACAATACCATATCCTCGGAAACCTCAGGTACCGTTTGAGTAAAGACGATGCTGATCACCACGTTTCTGACACAAATCAACAAGGCAAGGTAGGTTCCGGCTCTCTCTAGGACAGCAACTTTGTATCTATTCCCACTCGCAGCTGGTCAGTTGAGCTTTTACATAACCCGCGCTACAGATTTATCTGTATGTTATCTCATTGATTGGTAAACCGCCTTCCCGCCGTTCCGATTACGCCGGTTATTCCATGGATTGCTAGTGTACGATATTTTGACGTCAGGATCTTGCCTTTCTTGTTCACTGAGCCTTTCGTGACCTTGGGAGAAATTGCTTCTCCCTACCTGGCCGCCACTGTACTTACTGTCTGGTGCTAAGCTGCAATCAATGGAGATTGATACTATAGTCGTCGGTATGTCTGTCTGAAAGCATTAATGTCCTTTGTGCTGTGGCAGTTTTCTCTGGGTCGTTAGTATTGATATGATTTTCTTTTTCAAGGCAACGGGCCATCGGCCATGTTACTTTCGTATATTCTTCATGGAAATATTCCTCTTTACTCTTCTGATCCCCCTCACCCGGATCATGTATTGGATGCCAAATTACAAACTGCGCCGGAGCTTTTGAATGCCGACGTGCATTCACTTACGGCACACTTTGGGGCATCGCGACTATCATATTCAACGGAAGCACTCCCAGTGAATGTTCTATTGGATACGCTTGTCCGGCCGAGCGTTGATGTGGACGAGTCAAACTGCATTTCCAATGTAGAATGGCATTATCGACCTGAAAGTTCTGTGCCGCATCTTGTTTACGGAAAATCGTCGAGCCCTGGAGGCCAATGGGCGGACGATTCTCGCGGCGTTGACTGGGATATCCAAACGCTGAGCTATGCAGCAACGCTGTCCTTGCCCGGCTATTCATTTGCCGACCACCATAGGAAAGTTTCAGGTAAGGAACTACCGGCGTATACCAGGCCCACTCGGCGCGAGGTCGCCGAATACTTCAGGGCCTATCCGCAGGCTGTGCACATCGACAATGTTTTTCGATGTGATGAAGAATTGAGTGGCATCTCTCGTCATTGCAATGGGTTCTACATTCGGTCTCATAATATCTTCTGCAAGCGGCTCATCCTAGCCAGTGGCATACATTCTGAGACTCTTCCACCTGATCCGATATTGCAGCGATTACTTCGGACTCGCTCGGGACCTAGCTTTCCGCTCTTGGTGATTGGCTCCGGCTTTACCGCTGCCGATGCCATTATTTCCGCTTCTGCCGACCAAAAGATATTGCATGTATTCAAATGGTCTCCGGATGACCGCCCATCTCCCCTCCGAAATTGTCAGCCGCAAGCGTATCCAGAGTATGCCGGTGTCTATTATTTGATGAAAAGAGCCGCGCTCATGGCCGACACCGCAGGTAAAACCCGGAGATCGACATACCAGCGCACCACTTCAGCCGCATTCTATGAAAGTCGAGATTGGGATGAACTTTACGAAGGTGTCGCGAACGCTGACATTATCTCCGCGGATGCGCTCGGCAACGAGTCGACAGTCATGTTCCGCTTGCAAAATGGAAAGGCGTTCTCTCGTTCAGTACGCGGCGTTGTATATGCGGCTGGTCGGCGAGGCACGCTAGGTTACCTTGACTCAGAGCTCCGATGTGAAGTGTTGGGGCATACCCTCGATAACCCTGGAGTTTCTGGTCAGACTCTCCGCACGAAAGCAGCTGAAAGCCTCGAGATTGCCCCCGGAGTCTATATCATTGGTAGCTCTACTGGAGATTCCTTAGTCCGCTTTGCGTACGGCAGCTGCGTCTACACCGGTGGACGTCTGATGGAGGGTAATCGAGGTATGCGGAGTATACACAGTAATTTTACGTTGGCAGCCAAACCACATGCCTCTTCGCCTACAGCCACAAACAGCATGGATGGCGATAAGCTTTAGCGAGGCGGCTTTTATGATTCGAGTAACAAAACCTTAGCTGTCAAAATGGACCCTACCGTACACAGTTAATGGGATATTGTGGTCTGAATGTACGTTACCGACTAGCCATAATCCTTGGCATGTTGTATTGATGTTCGTCGCCTCTCAAAAGATATACCTCCAATCTTGACTCCTAAGACGGCACGGCGTCGCCTAGAAATGATGGTCAAGGGGGATCATCAAAAGGCTCTTTCTCTTTTACCAAAGAATGCTAAGCTTTCAATAGCACTTACTGCTGGACTTCACCTTTTCAACAAGCGTTTATGGCAATTACTGGCTATTTTGTGGACTCTAGCTGGAATTATCTTGAGATACTACTAGGCTTTGAGCCAGTACATGGTCAGCACTGGTAGTCACCTGAGTGAAATACTACAGGATGTACTACAGCAGCATGATAGTATTGATAAAGTGCTTGCGGTGACTACCGATAATGCCTCTAACAATAAAACACTTGTGGAGTGCCTTCACCAGTCGATCGAACAGCTCATTCTCCCAGATAGCACACGAGTTGTACGAATTCCATGCCTTGCCCATGTGATTCAGCTCAGCTTAAAGGACCTCCTTGGATTGATGAAAGCCAACCCAAACAACGATACCACCGATACTATCTGGTCGGAGGAAGAGAATAAGTCGGCTCTTCAAAAGGCCAAATCTGAGAAAGGAATCATCTATACACTTGCAAAGGTCAGTTATTTAGATTCTTTATTGAAGTATACTTACACTATTTCTAGATCCGTGCTTTTGCAGTCTATGTCAACGCCAGTCCCCAACGACGGGAGTTCTTTTTAATACTACAAGACACTGAGCCGAAGCTCGTACCAATATAAGATAAGATGTACGTACCCGCTGGAATTCAATATACCTAATGCTTCGGCGCGCAAATTGTCTGTCTACTACGTTTAATAGGTACCGTACTTTATATAACTAGCTTCTGTTCCAGCTAAGTACACAAGAGTGGCGGCAGGTTGAATACCTGCTTTGTATCACAAAACCTTTTTATATGTGGACAGTCGGACTATCTAAGGTTAAGGATGTCACTATTTATTGCGTATTCGAGGTATACAACAGACTGTTTGGACCTTTTAAAGGCTTCCAGAAACGCCTACATCGGAAGAAGGTTCCTTAGAAAAAGGCGATGCTTTGTGCTTTGGAGGCTGGAGAACAGAAGCTTGCAACTTACTATAAGGACACTGAGAAGGCTTATGGATATCTTTATGCAATGGGGACGATCCTTACCCCTGTGTATAAGCTTGACTACTTTAAGGGAGCAGACTGGGCTGGTGATGATACGGACTGGTATATAGTATACGAAAGCTCTCTACATTCCTACCGTGAGCGATACTATCAGCGCCAGCCTATAACTCAATCAGTGGATAAAGGCAAGGCTCTATAACGAACTGGGAGTATGTCTAGTCTACTTACACAGACCCGACCGAGATCAGCTATCCAAGAGAAGGTTGGCTGGCGAGATGAGTTAATAGATTATCTCAATCTTCGTATGTATACCATAGAACGTGAAACCACGATATATACTAACTTTGTAAGGAACTGATGATGATGACCTATGTCAATTCTGGAGATAACATGAGACCCAGTTCCTAACCCTTGCGGCGCTAGCCCGGGATGTCTTCTCTGTTCCTGCTACTGGCGTAGGAGTTGAACGGTTATTCAGCTCAGCATGGGATGTCTGCCATTACAGACGTGGATCTCTCAATGCAGCGACTATTTAAGATCTAATGATGCTCCGCTGTATGACGCGTTTTGATGCAAACCACGCTTAAGGCCAGCTATCTACAGAAAGCCAGGACCTAGGTGAGAGGACGGAGGCCGATGAGGTAGAGGCCTAACTATCTGATTATGATATGGCTGGTATCAGCGATGATGAGGAACTTGAGTCTAAAAGTGAATACGTATCTGAAGCCGATAATATGGACGCCCACGATCGTGATGCTTCACCTGGTCTCTAGGACCCAGACCTACCTCTGGATCAGGAGACTCTGGATCAGGAGACTCTGGATCAAGGGATAGACTCAGTTGAACTTCCAAATCATCACCCAATAGTTAGAATCGTACAAAGCGATAGCCAGCGTCCACATAGGGAACGGAAACGTCGGAGAGATGATGATGAATATGTATATACTAAGAGGACTAAATAAAGCGCAAATAATCAAACAAATATGATAATGATCTTTTCCAAATTCCTTGTTTACTGTAAACAAAATACCTCAAAAATTACTGGCTTTTCTACATAACTTAACGTAATCGGTAAGCGAGCCGACCATGTAAGCCAGCCGGCCACCCAGCCTAGTATATTAATTTTAAATGCATTTATCTCAACCACAACGCCATTAAATTAATTCAACTAGCTGGTTTCTCTATCTGGACATGTCTCTGTTCTATGCCCTGGCAATCTGCATATTCCACATGCTCGCCCGGCCCGTACAGATTGTTGTAAACCTTGCGAAACCTGCTCACGATAGGTATTGATACGCATTACTTGGGTCTCAAATGGCTCTGCACGTAGCTCACGAACCTCCTGGACTGAGAGATCCCCTTCGTGGACGATAGTCCTAGTAGACCGAGTCCGTTTTTGCTTCTGCTTCTGTTGGCGGCGCGTAAATCGCCAACTTCCTTCTCAAGAAATGCGGCGGATTGCATAGTGATTTGGCATGCTTTAAAACCTGGTTTATAGCGGAATTGAGAGGACTTTGGGGGCTCCTTGATCTTGTACGAAGCAATGCTTTAATTGACGAAGCTTGCTTTTGTAATTGGATGTAATTCGAGGGCGTTTTCGGGTCCCAATCGCTTCCCCTACTGGGAGGGGGGGTAGGGGTTCGAAGACGAATATTTAGCTTTGAGATCACTCGATCAGGCGCAAATGGTATTAAACCAGCCGCTCTAAAGCTATTTTTAATCGTCTCCGATTTAAAAGCTTCAATTCGTGCGAGGGGGTATGCTTCGAGGATGTCAAGTTTATCAATATGATTGATCCCGCTCCGCATCTTCATCTCAACCATCCGGCTATATGATCGTTTTAATACCGCAAAACAGCCGATATCAAGAGGTTGTAAAAGATGAGATGAATGCGCTGGCATACAGATTGGTATAACCTTATTTTGCTCACAAATCTCGTCGAATTTCGGGGTTAAATGGCTTCCATGCCCATCAAGTATTAAGAGCCGATATATCCCCTTCGTACGCGAAGAAGTCGTCGGAATAAAGAGCTTTTTAAGCCAGCGAAGTCCAATTTCATCAGAAGTCCAACCGTTCGGACTAACTTCAAATCGCCAATCTTCCGGGAGGCCGTCAAACCATGATTTAATAAAGACTTTGCCTTTAAAAATAATACACGGAGGGAGGGCCCAACCCGAAGCATTTGTACATTCGATAGCAGTCACCCATTCACGATTTCCAGGTTGTAAAAGCGAGCGCCGACCGTAATATTCACTCCTCGTAATCACTTTCGCCGTAGAGATCAATCCTATCGCAAAACCCGTCTCATCAAAGTTATAAACGTCGTCGGGATCGATTCCAAATTGAAGAATTGTTTTTTGGACAAGATCAAACCACTCTCCAATAACTTTCGGGTCTTCGCATTTCGCACGCTCATAATTATAGCGTCTCGAGAATCGGGAGGAGAGGAGAGGATGCCGTTTCACAAAGTTATATACCCATTTCTCGCCAACCGAAATAACCGGGGTAGTTCCACGTTTTTCGAGAAGAAGATTCGCCATTTCTCGAACAGTAGAAGGACGGGGGGGAGCTCCACGTAGATCCATAGAAAGAATCCATTTCTCAAGAGATTCCTCCTCGATTTCCGTAAATTTAGATGAATTTGAGCGAGAAATCGCGCGATTTTGGTGGCCCCGTAATCGATCTTGAAGCGTTGAACGTGGTATATTAAAACGGCGTGCCACTTCGCGAATTGAAGAGATTTCTTTATTCTTGAAAGCCTGGATAGCTAACAGAATCCTACCCTCTTGCTCTATTGAATTTCTAGAGGATTGGGAGCGAATTGGTGGCATAGTGGGTGGTTGAACTAACTAAGTGCTAAATCATGGACGCGTTTTGGGTTGGGTGGCCGGCTGGCTTATATGGCCGGCTCGCTTACCGATTACGTTATGCATAATTGTGACTAAGCACCCACCGACAGTCGGTCCCCTCCTGTCGGTGAGCCAAAGCCATTTCACAAACCAAAGCCATTTCACAAAAAAACCATCAATTTATTTTTAACCCTCAATTTCTACATCAAAACAGTGCCGTTTTCTACCGAAGAAGAAGAAAATCAGCTCGCAATTGCCCTCCATGCCTATAATTCAAAAAAATTTAAAAGCCTCGACGCTGCAGCTGCCCATTTTGGGGTGTCAAAGTGGAAGCTTCGAAGCCGGAAGGACAAAAGGTCAACTCCAAAAGGCCGTCAAACCCACAATAAAGCATTAAATGATTCGCAAGAAAAATCGTTGATCCGTTGGATTGAGCTCCTTATTTCCGTCTATTCAGCTCCAACTGCTTTAGATATTGAAGGTGCTGCAAATCGTATTTTACAATATTCTGGTTCCGACCGGCGTGTTAGTAAAATGTACGGTTACAACTTTATTCGACGTTTACCACCGTATATCACTCTTCGTACACAAAAGCTAATGGAAAAATCGCGAATTGAAGCTGAATCACACGGTGCATTGGTTCATTGGTACGAAGTTTTAGCTAAATTTCTTAGTCATCACGAAATTGAAGCTAATGAGCTATATAACTGGGATGAGACCGGGTTTCAGTTAGGAATTGGAACCAAACAAAATGTTATTTCCACTCGCTAAGAGGAAACAATTGGAACTGGAGGTATTGGCGAAAATATCACTGGGATTGAGTGTATTTCGGCCGATGGTTAGGTCATGTATCCGTGGTTTTTAATTCGTGGTTCTGAGCAAATGGAAGATTGGTACGATGGCGACGACGACCCTTCGGGCTATCGAGTTATTAAACCAACTACTAAAGGATAGACTGACGATAAAACTGTAATTTAATGGCTTTTGGATTTCCATTTTACTATAAAAAAACGAGTTGCAAAAGAAAGACTAAGAGTTTTATTAATGGATAACCACGGTTCCTATGGTACTCCGGAGTTTGAATATATTTGTTAAAGCTTCAATATCTTACCTTATTGGTTTCTCCCGAAGTTAACCTCTTGATGGTAAACCTTTTTCAGTTCTTAAACAAAAATATCGAAGAATGAATAATGAGGTTGTACGACGGGGTGGTGACGTTGACGATAAGCGAAATTTCCTTCGACTTATTAAAGCTGTTCGTAAAGATATATTCAAATTACGAACAATCAAATCAGTATTTGAAGATACTGGCTTTTGGCCTTGGAATCCTAAAATTGTTACTGATTTAATTGATCCTCATTGGGAAGACGAGCCAATTATCAAAATATACGGCGAAACACTTTCATCTGACGACACGCAAATTCCAAGCTCAAGAACCAATTCACCTCCGGATACCTATTAAAGATTCTCTAAAATCGAGGATAAACTTGAAATACTGTTCGAAAACGAAGAATTGGATCTTCTAAAGATTCAAAAGCATATCAATCGAGCAATTTCCGGCGGTAAACAAATGGTTCAAGATTTGAACCTTACAAACTCGACGATTAAAAAGATGCAAAAACACAAAAATCCGGTTTTAAAATCACGGCGTATAATTAAGGAAGCTTCCAAGTCCCCTCTATCGTCAATTCAAGGCAATTCGAAAATTCGTCGTCGTTGTACAGATGAATCAAGAGTAGACATTCGGTTCGATATCCGATCTGCACGAGTTTAAGACTATTGGCGTCGCGCCAATGAAGCTCTTAAGGAAAAAGAAGAGGCATCAGGGGGTAAAGATTATATTGATACTGAGAATGAGCTATTTTATATGGTAAATAGAGATGGTATGGTGGGTGATAAATAGGTTTAAAATTGATTTTTATGGCTTTTTTGTGAAATGGCTTTGGTTTGTGAAATGGCTTTGGCTCACGGCATTATGGTACCGTACCATCTACTCAGCGCCTCTCCGTTTCTTTCCTGTTTTGATTATTTTCACCTATGCAATGTCGCCTAAATTGAAGTGTCGTTTGCAAGGTAGACCTTTTTTTATCTAGAAGAATACATATGGATTATCCTTCAGTCTAGCCAAAATATGTCGATGTACAAGCAGAATGAAACGTTCTAATAATAGATCACCGCGACAAGTAGCGAGTTTGATTATACCGTTTCGAGAATCGGGAGGAGAGAAAAGGACGTCTTTTAACGAAGTTCGTAACCCAGTTTTGGCCGACCGAAAAAATCGGGGTAGTTCCACGCTTTTGAAGAAGATCCGCCATTTCTCGTACCATAGAGGGCCGGGGGGCTGCTCCACGAGAATCCATAGGAAGAATCCATTTTTCAAGAGATTCCTCTTCAATATATGTCAATTTATGTGAATTGGCGCGTGTAGTACTTCGTTCAGTGTGGGTGCGCAGCTCGTTTGTAAAATACATTATCATACATGTGATGTCTGAGGCATACAACAGTATTGAAGGAATGTCATGTTTATTTTTGGTTTATCCATACTACTGGTAGACATTATATTTTGAATGATTTGCAGGTTCAGCATATTTTGTGACCGTCTTGACCGAGGGGGCAGCCTTGCCAACCAGTGCGGCCAATAGCATTGGCGAAGACGGTGGTTCTCACACCTAAATCGTCATCTAGGAGCTCTATCAAGATATTTTTGATGCTTGAATTGAGGGCATGCAGTATCCTTGTTCTATTGCATAGTTACGACTTACGACCCACCACCCGTGTTACTTTACCACCATCTAACTTATATACTGCGGTAGCTTGAATGTCCATTTTACATGCCCATCAAAAGGCTGACCTCATATTCAAATCGTTGTAACCCTTCATTCTTCCCATTCCAGACACAACGGAAAGGCCATATGTCCACAGAAATATTTTGTCTTCACCTTTAATGGCTTCAATTGGCTTCAATTGAATTATTACCCCACCCCTTCATTTCAATGTTAGAAAAGCGGGAAGGTGGACTAAAACAATGAAATACCAAGTGCTAATCTGTAAACACGAAATCGGTTGAAAACCGAGGAAATCAGAAAGATCTCATCAATATTTTTATCGTGTTGTCTTGTTTTTTTTTTTTTTTGGTCCCGTTTATCCAATTAGTGCATACTTCTACGAGCGATTATCTTAAGCCAGTGTTTGTGAAATATGCCAGATAGAAAGCGTGGCTCTGGTATGCATTGTCCCGAAATTCTTCACTGGAACTCGTCAGTCAACATGGCAGACCTCTCTCGGCTACCACAAAACAACCCCAGCATCCACTCCAGTGACTCTACATATTATCTCTTTGTGGATCAAGTTGAACCTTTCGGACCTGTTTGCTTCTAACTACGCTCGTTCGGTATGCAGACCTTGTTATACTCGACATTACCACTTCTGTTTGCTTTCCAAAGAGTTTATTGATTGTGTGTTTGCTAATAGTTGCAGTCATTCATTACGATGCGTACATTCTCAGTCCTTGCGGCCACAATTACTGCTGCATTCACTTGTTATACTTTGGCCATTCCTATCATTGTTCATCCTGGTGATACGAATGACCTTGTCATCACATCACAAAATACTGTCAACCAGACTATCTCTCCCAAGGAGCCCGCCGATGCTGGTCGTCAGCTAAAAGCTACATCCGAACAGCTCTATGTCTCAGTGTATAACAATTTCGAGAGTAACAGTGTCAAAGTATACGTTACTGGACTTGATTCCGACGGGAACATTGTCTTACTCACTCCTAATGGGACTTGGTACAGACCAGCCGAAAGGAGTGATGCCACAGGGCCTCAAAAAATCACGGAAGATATTGCTACCCCTATTGGAGGTTATGGAACAGCTACTCCTATTACCCTCCCAACCCATGTGTCTTCAGGTCGCGTTTGGGTCGCAGACGGTGACCTGACTTTCTTTACGGTGATGGTTGGCACTGGCATTCTATCCCTTGTCGGACCCTCTGCAGTTAATCCAGATGATTCCAGTGCAGCCACCAACTGGGGATTCGTCGAGCTCACAACGGACTTTAGTGGAATCACGGTCAACCTCAGCTATGTTGACTTCGTCGGTCTCCCCCTTGGTATCGAGATTCAGGGCAGTGAGGGCACACAAACCACCCCCGGTGTGGTCAAGAATGCTTAATCATCCATATGCAATGCTCTGGCGGCACAATCATTTTTAGATGGCCAGCCCTGGAACGAGCTCTGTATGACCGACAGCGGGGGCAATATTCTCCGCGTGATTTCCCCCTACAACTACATAGGCCTTTACCCGACGGCCTTCGATTCCTACTGGACCGACTACATCTCTCAGGCGTGGTCTACGTACGAAGACACACCTCTGACCGTTGATACGCAGGCATCAGCTGGCCTCGTAAACTGTACAGTGTCAAGTGGTTTCTTGACGTGCGCAGGAGACAATCGAGGATATCCACAGCCACTGGCCAGCGATATCTTTGGCTGCAATAGTGGCCCATTTGAAATCGAGGCCAGCGATAATGCTGTCCATCAGGCTATTGTGCCACGTCTATGTGCCGCATTCAACCGATCGACGTTTTTGCTCAGAGATGGTAATGTACAACCGAGGCTCGACTCAACTCATTACTACACGATATCACCGACGAATTACTACAGCAAGTTTGTCCATCAGCATGAGAGTCGAGATAAGGGATATGCCTTTCCTTATGATGACGTGACACCTGATGACGCGCCAAATGCCTCTGGTCTTCTCTCTGATCCCAGTCCCACGCTCCTCACTATAACCATTGGAGGGTCAACGGCCTAGGATTGGGTGAGACCTTATCTTGTATAACTATTCACTGTACAGGTGAAGGACTTTGAAAGATCCAATGTGGATACTAAATTAAACCCATATTTTGCGTATTGGTGCTGTATTCTTTTTGTAATTTACTGCCAGCAGTAGTAGCCCTCGTTTATATGACCTGGTTAGCTTTCGAATAAATACAAGGGCTGCCAGGTCTTTGCTGTTATATATCCCTACCGGCTGCTGTTTGGTTCGAGGATAATGTTGCCAATACACATGGTGCGTTTCATCACCGGTACGAACCTGAGAGTTTGAGGATCACAAACAGGAACGAGAACGACGAGAAGCAGCTTTTAGCCAGGAAACAACGGAACCCAGAAGAATACTATAGGAGAAACTAAACAGTCAAGAGCATAATGTTAAACAAGATTAGCTGAAAGTGAAGGTGAATTTCGTCCAGCCAAAGCAAATCCCGCTATTGGGCAAGTCGCATTCATCCGGACAGGACCTAGCGAAAAAGCCGGCGCTCATGCTTTTGATCGAAATCAGGAGGTGCAGCCACATTAAAAGACCAATATGGCCTACCGCTCCGCACGAATTTTCAATCGAATCTATTTCGAACCTTGATTTCGGGGTTTCGAATCTATGGCCGATTCGATTCGTCAAAATTCGCGAATTTCGAGCAGGTTCGCGAACTAATATCTAGCCTTTTTAGGAAAAATGGCTCGTGGAACGAGTTTTCGAGATGCCCGGTCCCTTGAATAATACTTCTGCAAATAAGGTCTAGAATATCAAATTCCTGTATGCCCAAAAGAGCTACTACTGTATAAATATTAAGACTTCCAACGTGCAGAATCTTTCAGCCTTAACAAGGTCTCAAGGGTCTTGCCTTTCATGGAGAAACGTCGAATCCCTAGCACATCTCTCCCACCATTGAACAATCTCTCAATATATACCTCTGCTGCCGGTATAGCAAGGTGATCTTGTGCTACCTTTGCCATACAACTAAATTCAAGCATGTTGGCCTTCCACCAGTTTCGTATAAACTCGGACTGGCTCTGGCTTATATCGAAACCAGTGCTGATTGTCGGAGTGTCGAAATACTTGTCGATATCAGACTCAGCGGCATTATACTGTGTGGGCTGAAAGGCTTCCAGAAAATGGTATTCGAAGCTCTTCCAATTCGTGCTTGGAGTAGTCGATACAGGCTGTTTTGGAGTGGAATATGCTTTCTTCAGGAACTCCCGGATTCGGTCAATAACCTTCTCTCCATCTGGTAGCATTTTGAGCCACTTGGTCTTAATTCGAGGGTCCAGAACGCTTGCGATATAGTATATGTCATTGTCTTTGATGCAGTCGTGGTACTCCTCCAGGAGTGAGGTTCCATCGGAAACAGGAACAGTTATTGCTGGTGAGACCTTCTGCCACTCGCCTCGTCGTTCCTTAATAGCGAGGAGTATAGAACGGAGCTCTCCAAACATACGCGCCGCCATATGAATTGAAGGGCTATCTCGAGAGACGTACTCGGTATATTCGTTGAAGGGAGCCAGTATATTCTTGATATCCGAGAGCTGTCTCCAGTCGCTGGGTGTGAGACGTAAGGCTTCGATATCTGGATCATCGTTGACTGTATCTTCGAGCTGACGGCGACACTCTTCGGCTCTCACAATCATAACAAAGGTTGAGTTCCATCGAGTATCAACGTCGTAGTTGATAGCTTTTGTACAGCCAGGTCGATTATCCCACTTCTGTATTCGCTGAGGAGATCGTGCAATCCAAAGTACAAGTAGTCGAAGCTTTGCAATAGGCGAAGTAGGAGCGTTGACCGTCTTCCAGCTCCTCTTAGCAACATCATCAAGAAGATCACAGGCTTCCTTATGCGAACTAGCGCGTAGAGACCTCAATATGGTTTTCATAACCAAGTTCAAGATGTGAGCAAAGCAGCGGATTTGGGAGTTACGGGTAAATTTCATCGTCCCTTCTCGGATGATAGTCTCGGACAGGTACCCATCGCACCGCTGAGACAGCTTTTGGTAGAGATATCGGTGTAGGGTATCGTTATTCGATGCGTTGTCAGCTGTAATCGTCATAACTTTATCAGATATATGAAATCTCTCGAGAACCGTCGCTACGACATTAGCAAGGTTCTCTCCAGAGTGGCTGCCTTCAATTTCAACGACTCAATACAAGCTCGATATTGCTGGAAGGCAGAGGACATCCAGTGAGCATTAATGGCTAGCATTGGTAATGAATTCTGACTTGTCCAACCATCCAAAGATAGCGCAATTGAGGATGCTGAAGACATTAAGATTCGAAGCTCACTATCAAGAGAATCAAGCCGAAGACATAATCGGCGGGACACAGTATCCGCACTTGGTACCGAGTCCTGAAAGCCTGCAGACCTCAACATAGCCTTGAATGAAGGCTGTTCGACGCATGTAAACGGTTGGCAGGTTGATACAATCCAATTCAAGACAGCTTCTTCGAATGGGAGCTTCTTTTCCTTAGAAAACCATGAGCTTAACGGACCTTGGCACCCTGAATGGCCGTCCTGGAAGAGCTTGTGGGTTTGCTGCAGGTGCTGTTTTAACGCTGTGGTTGAAGATCGCAGTTTCGATGCAAATCGAAAGAATCGGCAGGTGGATGGCGACACAATACACAGGTGTTTAAGCTCGGACCGCTCCTTATCTCCTAATCTCCAGGTACCAGATTCAGGTGTAGTAAGGTAGTGTTTCCAAACCCAGCTCCGCTCTTTCGACCTAGTCTCATCTTTCTGCTTGATTTCGACGCATTCGACCTGAGATATTGATTGTGAATGGCGTATATCCGTATCAGATTCGATAAACTCATAGAGACATTGCTGGGAGCTGTAGGAGAGGCTGAAATCGGAGGAGTCGGCGACTTAACGGCGGACCGGACCGCCATCTTCTTTCGGGGAGGCGGAAGTGGTATATCCTTTGCAAGGAGGGGATATTTATTAAGCGTCGCATAATCGCGTTTGTTCTTCCTAGTATTAGGACAGTCAAATGTTGTAGCAAGTGGAGAAGTCATCTGTAACGTTATATTAGTATGTTTAGCTTGTGCCTTGATCGATCGCTTACCCTCGGGCACCCTGAAGTGACGGTTTTTGGTAGCTTTTGAACCCGATTTGAATGTTGTTCTTGGTAAAAGCACGTATGCGCGAAGACACGTTCTTGTGGAGTCTCCGCTAACCCGATTAGACTATCCATCTACTCTTCACTAAATGCAATGTGCAGCTATTCATATTATGACTTTATATTGATATATTACGTGTATCTCAGTACGATCTAAGGGCTAGTATAGTTTGAAGCAAAACAGACCATATTTGAGATTATCGATTTGTGGAGAAACCTTATGAGTCGAATGATATATATTTGGATGAAGGTTTTGACCGAAATTGCATCTATTGATACTGCCCCACAGCTTCTTAATCTTAACGCCAGATTGTTCAATTTTGATATCAGACTGAATCTAGCCTACTTATCTCTGTATTCAACTGTAAGTTAACCAATTATTAGACTACCTGTATGAGGTGTTGGTTGCTGGCTATCTTATTGAACAACAGTGTGATTGACCGCCTTCCCAATGAAGCTTTAGAACAAAAAGTTCGCGAACTTCGAATCGAATTCGAATCGGTCTTGAATTCGAATTCGTACGAATCGTTATTTTCAATATCAATTCGAATCGAATCGAATCTGTCAAAAGTTCGATTCGATTCGATTCGTGCGGAGCGGTAAATGCTCCCGACATAAAAGACTCGTCTTCGCCGCTTGTCCTCCCCCTCTCTCACTTTTCCATTCTTCCTGCCTCTCTATCTTGCACTCATCGCTGCGCCCTTGCAATTTCGCCCGCCCAACCAGAATCCCCGTTCGTCCCACTGCCCCCTTTTCTTTTTCAGTCGCAAACTGCGGCTGAGTCCTTGTTGCCTCCACATTCACACAGCTCTTGGACCTTGATTGTTTGGCCTCTACGCAGGTGGCATCTTCATGTTCTCGAGCGACGTGATACATCAGACTTTCACAGAGTGTTCATTCAGCCTATCTAGCCCACCTGTTCCAAAGTAAATTGTATAAAAAGTAAAGAGATGAAAATTTGAATTTCGATGGACTCCAATCTTCTAATCTCAGTAGATTGAGCACTCGATCGCCTTATTATAGGATTTCCATGTCTTCGTTCCAGCTCCGTTGATGGATTCGCCACAGCCATAGTCCACAACCTTATCACTATCCTCACGTACGTAGCCTATGCAATCGAAAGGCAGCTCGTTGTTACCGCACGAAACATATCCAGGCTTTCCACCGGGTGAGTTGTATTTGCACCCGGTGTACTTACCAAGAGTGAAGGGGCCCAAAGAAGAAGGGTTTTCCTGAGATTCTTTGGCGCTGATTGTGTCGGTGACCTTGCGTGTTTGGCGGCACACTTCATCCTCTGTGATATCCTCTCTGTAGGAGTAGTAGGCAGCGTAGAAAGCATAACTGTCGTCGCGGGAGCTATCGAAGTAGTCCTTCTCGTGATATTTGTAGATGATGAAGGAATTGGGGTAAGTACTTCCAGTGGGATTACTGCCCTCGGTTTGGGTTGTTGTTGTTTTTGTTGCAGTAGTGGTCGTAGAAGTAAAACCGACGGCAGACCAGTAGCTGGAGATATAGGATTGCCAGTCTTTGTCCATCGATGACTCAACATCGGCGTCCAGTGTTTCTCCGTACTCGATGATCATCACAGTAGCTTCGACCAAGCTATCTTCAGTAAGTGTCTTGGTAGTGGTTGTTGGCTTTGCGTCACAAGCGGTGATGGCCTCGCAGGCGGAGGTCACAGTCTTTGTGGAGTACGTTGAGGCCAGCGTGACCAGCATGCTGCTGATCCACTCGGTGCAGATATCGGCTTCTTTTGTCTCGCAATCGGAATCTTCCGACGTGCAATCCTTGCCTGTGCAGATTCCATTTTCGCAGTCCGGTCCCGTGCAGCTCACGACCCGGCAACTAGGCCCCGTGCAGGTGGAATCGGTGCTTGAACATTGGAGACCTCGACATCCCCATGATAGACAACTGAGGCCGAAGCATCCACCCGAGCCGCTGTCGCAATCGGAGCCTACGCATCCGTGGTCGTGGCAGCCGTCACCCGTGCAATGACCATCGCAGTCCGTCCCGGTGCATCCGCTTGGCTTGCAATCATCGCCGCCTGTGCAGACGCCACTATGACAGTCATCTCCAGTACAGCGTTTCTCAATGCAGAGCTCCCCGGCACATTTGCCATTCTTGCAGTCTAAGCCTGTGCAGGGAGAAATTGAGGGCGGGTTATCGTCGTTAGGATCCACGAAATCGGTATAAGATACATCATCGCAGTTATTGAGACAGGGTCCACCACAGAACTCGGTGCAAACTGACCACAGTTGGCCGTACAGGTGGGACCAGGAGGGCTTCCCTGAACGAAAGTGACTTTTGCGGGGTCCTCCATGTCGGTATACCAAGGCCATGGTGGCAAATGTACAGTCCGGGTGACTGGCGGGTGGGAAACGCCTGTCTCATTCAACGGGTTGGGGTCGTTGGTTATGGTCATTGCGGGCATCGGGATGCTGGGCCAGAGAGTGCCCAGAAGATGTGTAGCATTTGCCTGGGTGATGTTCCAATTATGATAACCGTGAACATCAGTTGTGTGTGCGGGCACCGGGATGTCTGTTTGCTGAATGTACCGGGTGATGGTGGTCATGGCAGTGGTGACAGATCCACTCGTCACAGTCATCGTTGTCTTCCATGCCACTTCGGCCGAGGTTGAAAATTCTTGCGCCGAGATGGTGGTAGATGTGGCCAATGTTCTCGAAGGGAAGACGATATTCACGGGCCCGATTGCTGTCACCTTGTTGGTGTCGGAATCAAATACTTCAGAGCCCACAAAGAGGGTTTCAGTTCCATCACTGCCACCCTCGGCATCGGCACCATCCATGCTGGTGACTGAGGTATCCATAGAGTTTGGGTTTTTCAGAGACCCAGGTCCGCCCATATCTAGAGCCCAACTGAAAAGACCTCCCAAGCATCTGGAATTGGCAAAATCAGCTTTTTGCTTCAACGTGCGTTCGTTATCAAAAGACACCCTGGTACCAGAGCATCGTTAGTTGGGAGCAGATTCAAAATGGCAATAACTTACCATTGGTCCTTGTTCCATGTCATCCAGTTAACTGCGGCTTCTTCATCGTACTCGATCTTAGGTTGGTTGGCCTCGATGATGCGATTGATCTCATAGTCAGAGAGAATACCACTGGTTCCAGTGCACTCCCCTGCGGCTGCTCCACCGGTGCTATTGTGATTCTGGTCAGATGTACAACCAGGAGATGTACACGAGGAATCATCCAGGGTAAAGGAGCGTCCGTAGAATCCCAACCCTAATAAAACCTTTCTGGGGTCGATGTTGTTCCGCCATAGCAGGTCCAGGCCAGTTGAAACCTCTATTGATGGTCAGTCTCCGTTAATTATACGGCAAGAAAGGGATAATGAGATGAAACATGCCTGTGAGGTTAGTATGTGGACTGATCACAGACTGCGTCCATTTGGTTGAGCCGTCCCAGGTGCCGTGAATGTCGTAAGACATAAAGTTGAAGAAGTCGAGGTATTCAGCCATGCCCTTAAGATCAAAGCCCTTCAGGTACCCTGAGACGACCAGTCAGTAGAGCATACCAACAGCAGGATGGCGTTGACTCACAGTATGACGACGGAAGCGTCACAGTGATACCATAAGTGGTCTTGACTTCTGCGCGCAATTCCTTAAGCAAACTCACTAGATTTGCAGTATCCTTGCTGTTGCCATCTAGAAGGCAAAAGAAATCACGCGTCAGCACAAGGAATTAGGGATGTCAATTCAATCACGGGGCCATACCTCGATCTTCAGCAGCGGGATACTCCCAATCAATCTCAATGCCATCAAAGTCGTACTTCTTCATAGTGCTAATGACCGATTTGATGAAGGCGCTCCGTGCTCCCGGGAAACGACACAGGTTAGACCAGACCTCGCTGCCAAGATCCCAACCGCCGATGGAGAGATATGTCTTTAGCGAGCTCTTCTTTTTCTTCAAGGCGGTGAACTCCGTCCAGTAGTCGTCATCACCATCGTTCATAGTGGTGATGGTGAAATCGGATTTGTCAATGTAAGCGAAGCTGTAGTAGAGATGCTGAAGAGACTTAGCACACAAGTGGCATAGCAGAGGATTTTGAGACATACAGTCCAGGGAACCACGTTGACGTATACGGCGGTACCAACCGCTATTGCCTCTCATTTCAAAAATAGAACAAGGCTCTTGCGAACCTTGATCATATGACATGATCAAAATGCATCGTGACATAAAATACCAGAAGACTGCCTTTAATATTTCATGATTGAGTCGCAGTTGCTCGATTGTAAACGGCCCTCGGTTCCTTTCATGGCCAAATTTAGGAGCGAGGCTCGACATCAAGCCACTATTCCCTACCCTCCGCCATTGCTTGTCCTGCATAGGCCATATCACACCAGTCGCCTGGTAGAATTTTATATGCATCATCAATTGCCTTCGACTCCTCCGCTTCATCGTCTGTGTCCGAATAAGTCTCACTTTCGATCTGCCAATCCTCCTCACTTGATGAATTCCAACCTTCATTAGATAGTGAGTCTAATTTGTTGGAATGTTCCAGGTCCGACCCATTTAGCACGTCTCTGCTGACCGAGACCGAGAGCATTCTGGGCAAAGCACTTCGTAGTGTCGACATGTCAAAGATCGCCTTAGTCTGACTTCTGCGCAACAGCGAAAGCTCTCGGTTACTGGTTCCCTTAGGTGCTCAGCCCCCTAGATATTGAGGGTGGCTAAAGCGGCGGCTTTGGCCGGCTTCGTATATTGTCCAATTGAACGAACTGCTTAGACCAGAATAAATACATGGTTCTATCAGATGAATTTGATGGCTTTAACCATGAGTAATTGATGGGCATGAAATTTATAGGTGGGTAAATACTCCCATCCCAGCAGGAGAAGCTAGAGCCAACCACCTCGTAAATGATGGCAGGTTCGAGCTGTGGAAGTGAAGTGCTTAACCAAGTTCGGGTAATCAATTATCAAATAAAAATATTTATAATATCAGCTGAAACATGCAGTTATTTGTGCAAATACTTGTGCTCCAGAACAAGAACCCCATTACTGATTTTCATGCCATTGTACATAGGAACAGACCATCGCCGCCCGTGAAACATCCTTGTGGGGAGTCCTTTTATCGCCGGATCAGAGATAAGACCAAGGCGTCACTACGACGCGTGCTCCATCGCCTTCACACCATGAACGACGGGGTGTATGAACCTCTGGCCGTCCGTATTGCGAAACATTCATTCATTACGACTATATAATTGCTCGTGCCTGGCGAATTCGTCACGCCCTATGCCGCCCGAGAGAATGCGCGTTGCGCCACAGCCCGGCCTTTTTGGAGCAACGGCCGGAGAGTGCGACGAACCAGAATACAACATGGCATGAATGGTGCTGCATTGTTTTGCCGAAGAGGATTGTAAGTGATCTATTTGGCAAGTTCATATGACCACAAAGTTCACTGATCGTCTCGTCTCAAGCGCACAAAGCGTGCCCTCTGCGAACTCTATGAACTGGTAAGTGAAAACAACTCGTCCAAGTGGTAAGCCTTGCTGACCCGTATCGTACAACAGGACGCCCTCATTTTCTTTGCTCGAGATTTCCTATACCGATGCGATCGCATGCTGTCTATCCGTTCCATTTGACTACTCGTGGCATCGACGATGAGTCAGTGTAAGGTTCAGATCGTCTACCTCGGCCCTTCTCTCAGTCGACTCTGTGCATCAGGCCATATGCTGATGTGTCTACCCCATACAGAGCCCAAGCCACAATGGGCTAAACCACCGTGTGTCTCGGCATTCGAAATAATAGCCTCGTAGATTGAATTACTGGCGTTTAATGGGTGCTCCTCATTGTTCTCGGTTGGCATCTCGCGTCTTTTCAGTCCTGGAACTTCAAAAGACCCGAGGCATGCTGGTGGTTTTGTCTTGCTTCATGGCAGGTGGGCCATGCCTTCGCAGACGGCCAGATTGTTAGTCCAAGTCTGTGTGCAAGGAGAAGGTGAGGCAAAGGCCCCGTCATATCGAGCCCACAGATTAACATTGCCATATTAGCTACGAACTGGGAAATGAGACGGTTTGGTCCAGAGTCACAGCCGCGCAACCAAAAACCCACGAGCTGCGAATCACCGACCTATACTGTCCCTGATCCTACTCCGCGTTGCTGAGCCGTTCGGCGTATTTGAGCGGGTGGAAACGAAGGAGCGAAAATGAACTAATCGGATATACATGACCCTGCATGAAGGGCCCTGTCACAAAAGTTGTGGTCTCTTTGGACAGATTTTGGTATACTTGATGCCTAAGTATGCTTTTTTCTACCCAAGCCCGAGCAACATGCGGAAAGGCCAATTAGTCTGGATGTCATTGCAGCTGCAGGTCAGTCAAGCCGAGTTCTCTACGTCCCCACGTCGACCGTCCTTGAGCATCAAGTATATATATTTGTCAAACTCACCGCGCCCTGGACGACATTTGGCATATCACTGTTCAAGCAGATCCTTAGTGGAGGTGGCATTAATGTCCGTAACAACACCACCAAGAGCCAACCTGCTGTGCCACCTTTTTGACCATCTCCTATACCTTCACTGAAATCTCTACTCCTATTCAGCGCTCATGTGATTGCTTTCGGGGGGATGGGTTAGGCGCATGCCTGGTGCGATTACAAGTCAACTAAAGTACCAATTGCGATAATCTCTCCTCACGAAAGTTCGTCGTAAATGATGGCGGAGATGTATTTACCAGATGTGGTCAAGATGGCGCTTTTTAGACCTCATCGGGCTTCAACCGTGTTCTCTCGGCAGCAGAGCATGCTTGATCGCATGAACTTGGGTACTACGCCCCAAACAATGGCCATTGCTCTGGGTGCAGTAGTGGATGCTGATAAATGGAAGATGGGCAGGCTATATAAATCGTAGTTGCTGACGGATTATTCACAAGGTTGCGACGGCTCCCAGTTGTAGAAGGAGCCGATCGGATATTCTCAAGCTAACGAAGCCTAAATTGGTTGTCTTTGTTGCGAATCCACTTTGAGTGTCGCGACCGTTCTTGGATGTAGGCATTCTACAGTAGAATAGGTTTGAGTGACTTCAATCGCCGACTGAAGCGATGACTCTGACTACTCAAGGAACAGTCTATCGCATCACCATATTTAGTTGAGCCAACAAACCGTATTTCGAGCGCTTCTCATCAGATACTTCTATACCTGGTTGGCCCGACCTTGAGCGTATTGCCTGATTATAGCTGAACCAATGGAGGGAAATCCGGTGTTTGCATTCGACCAGCTCAATCGATATGGAGGCCGTATGCCAACTTCACCGAGTGATCAGCTGGGGACAAATGACGCGGAATTGGAACAATGCAAGTGATACGTTGACCACCACTCACCTTCACCGCCCGGCCGTATACCACAACACACATCAACACACATCAACTCCCTCGTCAACGTTCATCAACGACCATCAACGGCCATCAACGACCATCAACGGCCATCAACGACCATCAACGACCATCAACACCCTCAACACCCTCGTCAACGTTTATCAACGTTTATCAACGTTTATCAACGTTTATCAACGTTTATCAACGTTTATCAACGACCACCAACGACCATTAACGACCATCTACGCTCATCAACGCTATCAACACATCCGCGACGCACCAATTTCTCACCATTTTGTTCGCTCTACGCCCTGATGGCAGATGCATTCTATTGCGGCAGGAAGACTAGCGGACCGCAAACCATGAAGACAGGAGGGTTGGGAATACGGCACTCGATAACGAAGTTTGAATCTTGAATTTACGATTCTGACGATTGGTTTGCGTCTATCTAGGGCTCATTTTATTTCTCCGATGAATATCCTTTGAAATACGAAAAACGTCATCAAGATGGTGCGCAGATCTTTGCTTCTTCGAGTACTCTTGAATACTCGAATACTGGTCCCTAGCACCACGAAGAGGTGCCTGCACAGGCTAGAGGGTCTTTTTGTCGCAGATGTCCCTGCGGAGACTCTTGTTCTCGCAGATGTCCCTGCGAGGCGCTTTGTTGACGCAGGACCTAGGCTGCAGAGAACTTGGTAATGCAGCGGTCTCCTGCAGAGAACTTGTCATCACAGCGTCCCCCTGTGAAGTTCACCTGGTAACGCTGCGCCCCCCTGCGAAGTTCACCTGGTAACGCTGCGCCCCCCTGCGAGGTAGTCTTATTGACGCAGCACCCCCCTGCGAGGCATATTGATGACGCAGACCTATCCTGCGAGGATTGTTGTTGACGCAGACCTATCCTGCGAAGCACCTTTTTACACTCGCGGGGCTCGTGGCAGCGAGGGAGCGCAAGTCTTACATCACTGGGCTCGTGGCAGCGACAGCCGTGGCCACGGAGACTCTTAAGCCCGCAGGCAAGAGAGGGACACTATGACACATCGGAGTGTGAGGACCGAAGTCCTGATTTTTTTGGGGCTGGGAATCCGGCTCCTTTTATATTTTTTCGGCTACGTCTCTACCAAGGAACCAGTTGTGCAGATGGTAGCGAGAATCACTGTCTCGTTAATAAGCGTTGAAGCGATTTGAACGATGTTGAAGGGGTGTTTGGAGACTTTGTGGCCTACAGAGCCAAGCCTCGACCTGGAAAAATTCCTCTCAAAATTGTGCGTTGAGTGTGGTGAACCACTTTCATCGGATGTTGAGAAGAGAGTAATGCCGCAAAAGTATGATTCGTACATATCATCGAATTTGCAATTAAATCGCTCATCGTGCTTGTATTCTACGTCTCCCCGTTTTAACCACGGTCACCGTTTCTTTCGTGAGGGTTGAAGTGCTTCGACAGATGCCGAAATAATGGGCTGCAGATGGCCGACGGAAACGCTGTGCCGTACCTGCGGTTGGCCGGAGGACCTTTCGGTCTCACTAGAATCAGTACTGCCATCTCTAGGCTCGCGCCGCTGAATGTTATTTCTTTCCTTTCTACTCGCCGCTGACTTATGTTGTCTTTACTAAGATCTCTACTCCCTGGGCGCGTAGGCACTGGCATACTTTCAATCTCAGGTTGAAGATTGTCTTTCTTTGGCATGATAGCCAAAAAGGGTCCAGACCTTTGAAAAGCTCAGACAAGAAACTAGGTCTAGTTTCCAGCACAACCATGTGAACCGATGCAACCAAGGCCCACGAGCTAGGTTCTCGTGATCGCCACCCCTCGCAAGATTGCAACGCTACTACCACACTGATGAGACTCTGGAGACGAATAGGACCGGGCGGTCCAATCACACGCCACGCGTGAATTTAGACAGAGGCAGGTAGGGTTCTGCGATGCAGATCTCAGCGGCGACCCACGGGACAGTAGATCAGGGAGGTTCTATTTTGAAGAGAAACTGGAATAATTGTAAAGGTCCAGACACGATCCACAAGCCCAAAATTTCCGGCCATCAGTGTCTGATGGAACGGGCCTTTGTTGCTTAGGAGGTACTGCTGGGGCAGGTGAGTATTTGGAATATCACACAGACTTTGGCGACAGAATGGTAGGCTACAACCCGATCCTTGGTTGTGTTCTTTTGCTGTTCTCTTGGTCGTAGACATGGGAAAGTATGTTCCCCTGTCAAGTGGCAAGCAGAACTTTGCCTATCTGGTCTGTAGAACGTTCTAGAAGCTATGTATCTCCTCCTGCGCCAAGATTTCCCTGATAACTATACTCTCTTCAAGCCCAACACTTCCTCTCCATATGCCTAATTCGATCGCCAGTCTGATACCTCTAGCAGATGGCTTGTAGAAATAATGCCAGTGGATCATATGAGCTTACGTAAATATCTCCGGTTTTTGAACTAAACCCAAAAAGCCGATTGGCTCCCGGGAGTCGATGTTGTGGCCGGCCCACCTGCGGCACCTAAACTGTATTCTAAGCACCCTGCCCACCTCGAGAATGACGCTGGACGTAGAGCATCTTCTACTAAAATATTGCCCTTTCCCAATATCCTCTATACGAACGGACTGAGATTTTGTTGATCCTGCTCCGGACCTCTTTTCTTTTGGGCTAGCAACCTATAAAGCAAGTGTAGCAGAGGCTAGTAGATAAGCTTTCCATGAGGATCATTCGTGACAGCCGCATCCTCTCACCGAGCGAGCATTTCCATGGCTTATCGAACTTTATTTTCCGGGGTTCGGCGATCGATCGACGATCCCGGTAATGTTCACGATCTCTGGCGAACTAACTTTTGTCAAACTATAACCTTGGTACTCCCTCGCTATTGTCATAATTCCAAGTAATGGTGCTTGTTTATATTTTGATAATATGTGAATTCGTACGTACAATAATCAAGCAGCAGCTTAATTGCTCGGCTGCCATATTTTCCGTTCGTAGCACCATCCAACAACACTAATTCATCGAGGTAATTGCTATTGCTGCTTCGAGATCGCGATATAGCACAGATCCCGACGAACTGCCGGTAGCATAGATGTTCCGCTCATCGGTATCTCAGCTTCCTGGCTACACAGACACGATATACATAGTCCCAAATCTACGACGAAGATCGTGTTTCTTAACGCTATAAAGGGCGGGGTAATGGCATCGCGCGGCCTAAAATGCACGATTAGCTTGTAGTAAAAGGTGGATGGATATTAATTGGTACCTGGTCTCGAATTCTTCGTCTTTGGTGACTCAATGCTGTCGATATGGCTGGGCTCGGTCCTTAGGATTGTTTGAAAACATTTCTCAATATTACTTTGCGCCGGCCTTCTGCTTGGGAGATTCCCTAACGAAGCCCTACAGCCGACCGAGCGACAAGTTCCTGCTCGGTTTCGATAGGCCGTATGCTTAGGCGATTCGGAACCAGTGCGCCGTTGCTTACGCAAAATATGGTACTTTTTCCCTCGCAGAGCTTCGGTCCACCTAATATTGTTCATAATATACGTGGGAGCGGGCTTTCCACGGCAGTGCCCGATAAGCGTCCAGCCAGGGGAGAAGGTGCTTTTCCTCCCATACTTCCCACGCTATCTCGCTACGAGGAGCCATATCGCATAAACTAACAGTAACCAGAATAGACCTTTTCGGACAATAGCACGACTTATACCCCTAATAGAAGGGAAAAGTGAGCCTAAATCCTCTCTAGGCCCCAGTAAAAAGCTAAGTACCGTTGGTTCACTACAAGCTTCTAAAGGTTCAATAACATGATCCATGAACCATTCTGGGGAGTCTGTTCGGTGAGTCTGAATTGTGAATTATCGGTTCCGTATTTCAGGCTCCCCCAAGCCATCAGTGTTGAAACAATCCCTAGCTATAAGAACGCCTAACTGCCAATTTCGTACACCTGGAAATTGTTCTTGAATGTGATCACTGTACGCCAGAATGAACACAGCAGTGAATTCTCAGACCAAGCCCCGCCGGGTACTGAATAATGCAACCTCAAACAGACTTTAGAGGCAAAATTTGGCTTCGTACAAAGTCCATTCCTCTAAAGTTTAATGAAACTCATGACTGATTGGTTAAAATATGTTCCGAATTAAGCGACAATTGTGGTAAGTACGGATGTGAGATAGTGGGCCTTGCAAAACCCGATCGCAAGCTCCGGTTTGGAGCACAAACTCTTCATATAAGCCAATGCGACTTCTCCTGTAACATCCGACTGGGAAAATTTATTATCTCACCTTGACACAGAACCAACTATGGGGAGAATTCGAAAGATTCCGTTCACTAATCAACGACAAAGCTTTCGGAGCCGAGCAGGTGGAATGAACCGAATGAACCCGTCAACATATAAGGTGGCACCTGTCATGTCTCAGAAAATAATCCAGGTCACAGAACAACCGCTGAGGATATTCTATTACATGATTTGTAAGACTCAAAATCGCTCTAGAAACATCGGAACTGAACTTGACGGCGTTGTTTCCCCAGATTTTGCAATAATCATTGCAAAGTTACAAAAGAGCTTCGTTCCCGCTAACTCAGTTTTTGAACGCGATTAGTGCATCTCCGCCAACCAACACGCAGGATCTACTTTCGTGAAATAGCCGATTTTATTTTCCGGCGCCACTTAGATGCACGCTGAGCCCCCTTCACAAAATTGGGCTCGATTTCCTGGGAGCCTTTGATATCCGTCGGCTCTGTAGGTCCATTGAGAACTAGTGGAAGTTCAAGTAGATTTGGAGGAGGTAGTAGACTCTGTCCGATGGTAGGATAGCTCGAGGTTAAGTAGGTTATTGAATTGTCGACTTGGTCTTCTAGAAACGAAGATGTACAAGATCCATTGCGACTTTCAATATGAACACGTGGGCTCGTAATAGAAGTATCAACCATCCATTCTTGGTCGGGATCGATTGTGAACTCTGTTGGGTCCAAGCTGTATGGTGCGGACCTTAACGAGGCATCTCTCCTTCGCTTGAAGTTTGGGCTTCTTTTGAGTTTGACCTGCAAAAGCGGTAAGAAAACGATTTATTATTGAAGACAAGGGATGTGGTGAAAGGTACATTTGATAGAGTATGCGAATTTTTCTGTGGCCTCCGAGAAGTTAGACGCTTAGCAATTGAAATCAAACGAACAAATAGATCCAGAGCCATTGGATAGGAAAGTGGAAGTCTCGTCCCTTGGGCACGGAATGACAATGGCGACAATTCATCATTTAAAGTTTCTGGCAAGTCTCTACATGATATATTGGATTCTAAACCCTTACGTATAGATCTGCATGGCAAGACGGTTAACAAGACGGAATTCCACGATAGATAAGTCTATGTGCTAATGCAATATATGTTTTCATGGTCCCTCTGTTTATTCTTGCCATACCGTAAAGATATAGTCCCTAGTTTTGGGTGGATTAGCTATAGCAAAACTGAGTGATGTTGGAGCTATTGCCGTTGAAACGCAACAATCTGGTTAACTTGATTGGCTGTGTTTCAGATTTATTAGTCTGGACTTAGTTAACCTTGATCGGAGACCCAAGGGGCTTTTGGCAGGTTACATTTGTCCAGAACGTTGTTAAGGGGTGGGGGAAATCAGCCGCCAATCGGAGAGCTGATTTCAGTCCCTAGCAGGCGATGTGACACATCCACATACTTCGCACTGCTTGCCCCATATGTTTGGCCCATATTACACTGATGTACATGTATACGAGTTTGTCTTGAATGTAGAGGTCAATATAATCTACCGTCCTAGGAACAGATAGGGTTAACTTTTAACCCTAACAAGTACGGAGTAGGACAACCCGCCTTGGCGGAAATTACGACTTAAATGCTGATCGAACGTTCTATTCACGTAATTTTGGTCTCCTCCCTTATCTTATTTTATTTTACTATTTTTATTTTTGTTTTCCTGTTTCATCTCCCATTTCATTCCTTACCTCGTTCGCATTCTTTAGCGTGGATTTCATATGGCTTATGCCTATTCTTGCGGAACGGCCCCTGCTTTTTCCATAGATCTAGCTAGGAATCAAGGTTTTTTTCCTTTTTTCTCCCCAGAAAGATATTCCAGCTGCTAGATCTGTAGCTCAACAATGACTAACTAAGGTATCCATACGTTGTAAGCACTAGTCAAGATAAAGGGATAATAGAAATTTATTTGGGGGGATGTAATGTGAAACAATCAATTTTATCCACCATCCGGCCTTCATAGGCTCTCTCGTTTTCTGACAAAGCTTTTACGGGGAAAAAAAAGAGTAGGTTTCCCTCTCTTTCTGCATATGCTACATTAGGGTACACGGTATGTTAGGTGGTTCAGGAGGCACACTTTATATGAGGAAAGCAGTGAAAACAGACAGTAATCTCCAACATACCACCCAGATAATAACCACTACAAGTTTCTGGAATATTAAATATGCAATAAATTGCCCAAAAGACAGATCGGGGTGTTGATCAACAAAAGAAGAAAAGTCATTTCATGTCATCCGGAAACGGAAATGTGAGCCTCATGTATCATGTCATCCATCCTATTACACTTGATTCGTTAACTTGTGAGCTGAGTGTTGGTAAAAATTATTCTGAGGATTTTACCGAGACAATAAGTGAAGTTCGAAAGGTAATTGATTGTGCAACAACGTCAATTCCAACAGTTCTTGCTCTCTGAAACCTTTTAGGCGAAAATTGGTCTTGATTAAACAGCATACCCAAGTCGCAAACAATCTTTTCTCTTCTCACTTTAGGGATTTTGAGCTGTATTTATACTTGTATTGGAAATTCGACCTAATTATACGCATACAGAAAACTCTGCTTGGGACGGTATTCTTTTTTAATACAGCAATTCCCCTCATGACAAATAACAAAGAGTTATTGAGGGATTTCAAAAAGCCTATGATGGTTGGCCAGGAAAATTTGTTCTTACAATAGTGCTGCTGGCACGGTTTCATGGTTGTACTTCTAGGGCTTTCTAGGCTTGATATAGTAATTTCTGTCCTTTCTTCATATCTAAACAAAGGTTTCTAGGGCTAATAAGGCCATAGTACTACACAAAATATCGAGTAAGCGATTCTCGGAATTGGCTGCTAGTTTTCTCACTTCTTTGCTAGCATTTTAGCGGGTAATTGGTTGCCTCGTCTATCTTCCAAGCCCTTTCCTGCGAACAATCTAGACTTTCCGCTCCAAATCCCAAAGATGTTTTCGGCTACGCAAATATAGCATGATATATGAAACTTGGTAATGGTTGGCAATGATCCAATCCCTTCGATATGCCGCAGACCTCTACTACGGAGCACGGACATGCTCAGTCCTATGAAATTAAACTTTTCTTTTTCCGGTTTCTTTTCCCCCTTAGAACAAAAAGGTGTAAGTCAACCAACTGCTATATGATATATATAAATACCCCTTGATCTCTAACTGGGTTACTAGGGAAGAATGGAGTAAAACGGAATCACCGGCCGATTAGAACATTCCTTGGGTTTAAGGCGTTAAGGAAAAACAAGCTAAACTAAAACCGATCTCCTAATCTTATAGTGGACCTTTCTGGCCGGTTTCCCCTTGCGTATAATGCCCTAATCCACTCTCCTAAAGCGTTTAGGCCGCCCCATAATACATGCCGTATCCCTGTTCGTATAAATAAGCTGTCACCTAGTGCTTAGGCGGCATAAACTAAGTCTATCACATATTCAAACACGATATCATAAATAGTGCTAAATATGACATAAGTCGCCTTCGATGATTCCACGTTCACGCACGAAGCCACCCAGAGCGTGGATTATTTGTCTCTTGAATGGAAAGAGGATATAGCGGTCACCAGAAAATATATCCGTCGACGAAGGGCACAACTTCAATACTACCGACGGCTTGAAAATGCCCTCTGGAGAGCATGGGCAAAGCAGGGGAAAGGGTTGCCATATTTCCCATCGCGACTGATTCAATGGTACAGACCTGTCCTTCGACCCTTCGCAACTCAGATGATTCTCGAGCTCCCATTTTTCATTTCATTAGGGACAAAAATACCGATATAACTTGGCTTTTCGGGCCTGGAAAAGACGCGCCGGCTTACACACCCTTTCCTAACTCATTCTCAATTGCAGTCAGGGGAGCCTGCAAGTGTTTCTTTTCCTAGATCAGACTAAGGTCTCAGCCAAACGAAGTTTGACTTTAATGCGCCTCGGAGTGTTCTACTTCCTCCCAGGCCGTTGCCAATATGCAACCCACCGAAAAAGAAGGTATGCCTTGAATGACAAGTCTCCAGATAGCACACTGGTTAATACCGAATGCACAGGTTTACGTATCGCACATGCTTTTAATGAGACCAAAACGTCGCCGAGTTCAGTGTAGTCTTGAAGTACAACAAGTCTGTCTCCCACGAGCCTTCCCCTGGGATTCAACATCGGGACACAACTTGTCGGATGAGCAGCTATACTATCTTCGCTTTTCGAATTCTATGGAAATTGGCAGACCTTGTTACCGCTGCCACCCGCGTATCTGAAGCCTCCCGAGGGTCCTTTCCAGCGGTCTTTGTCCTTAAACCCGCCTTCCTTTTACGAAGGCAAAGAGCAAGTCTAAGCCATATTCTGTTAAGGCTTCTGTGACAATATAGCAGACTTGAAAGAGAGCTCACCTCGGCCGCATGCAGGTGCATTTCCATCTTGATTTTTAGTTATGTTGTCCTAGCCAGTCATTGCTCATTATTGAAAAAGAGACCTTCCTTCGCCCAATATCGACCGTTCTCATGAAGAAAAACGACCTTTCTTCCTCGTCATTCTGTTTGAGATTTGCAAACACAACCGGCAACTAGGCCACGGCAGGCCTCGTCGAGGCTCTAAGTTTGTCTAAGAAGTGGTACAACCTACCTAGTACATACATGGTTATATATAGTTGTGGTAGCCTGTATATCGCTTTTATAGTTGAACCCTGGATTGATGTACAAGTGTGATAATTCATCTATATGAAGAGATCTAGCTATTTGTAGTTGCAGCAGATCATCTCCCTGCTGCCTAGCGGAGTGTCTGCCTAACAGGCAGCCACTCTTATAGATCTATATACATCACGTGACCTGGGATCCAACTTTTATAGGGGTCATGGTAACTGGTGACGCGCGCTGCGCACGCTGTGGCCCTGAAACGATGGAAGGGCAGGGACGAGAAAACGGGTTGTTATTTGCGATTCTGATACTTGACAAATGCAAAGGTGCGTTGACCAATGAGAAGACATCTAGTGTGACTAATAGCCGCAACACCCTTAGAAAACACACACACAATTCATTAACGCCCGGCGGCTGAGCCGAAAGGGCAACTATCACTAATCTACCAGTACATGCATGTTTAGGCATACGCCGTGTCTCATTGGAGCCCATACAGTATTTCCTTCGGCATTGACTTCTCAGCTTTCAATCTCATCTACAGCCAAGAAGACGCGGTCTGGAGAGTTGCCTTTTGAGGATGAAAAAGCAGTCATCGTGGCCAGTCAATCCGGCCGCGCGGTTATGGAGGTATAGTTTTTCTAAGGATCATGCATCGTGCGGTTTTTTAATGCTGCTTTTCGTCTAGATCTGGTCTTTCTCCCGGCCTCCCAATGATTAAGATGGCACCATAGTCATCGAAAGCGCTTCAAGCACCAGCGGGCTTAGTTCTAGGAACAATATCGGGTCGTACGCTCGTTTTCCACTGGCGGAAGCCCTGGAGACCATGAATCTAGAAAGACTAGATGAACTAGAGATGATCGATCCACGACCGCTACCACCGTGGCGCGCCGAGTCTTTCACGGAGATTGAGATCGGGTCAGACCGAGAGACGGCAAGAGAACGGGCAGAAACCGTAGGATCCACATCCGCCATCGTGGTCTAGTCTGATGCTTCGGGACGTGAAGGCCACCTGGGCGCCGCACTCGACAATAACCTGCAGGTTATCGAATCCCAACAGGTCCAGATGGGACCGATGGGCGGTGGTCGGTCCACGTAGCAGAGCTGATAGGCATTTTCTACGCGGTCAGTACAGTGTTCAAGATCAGGCATAAGCGCCCAAGGACAGAACAAAAGGTAATATTTTTGGTTGGATTCTCCAATGGATTTGTCTGGATGGGTGGTCGAAAGCAAAGTGATCTCTAGTGTAGAAGCCAGCCACGCCCTAGTCATGTTTGCCAAGAAGCAAAGGTTTTCTGAGTCAGCCCAAGACTGGGAGACTCAAGTCATGAGGTTAGTTTCACACAGACCGTGGAATCATGAGCGGGACACTTGATCAGTAGCCGGATCCCGAATCAAATCGACAACTCCTGCTATTGGGAGATTCTTCTCGGTGGTTATACGGTGCAATATACGTTCTGATTGGCCCTTACATCAAAGGTTAACCAGACGCTGGGTCTTTCCGCAAGCTGCCGACTAGCCTTTTTTGGTTCGTTTGACGTTATCCATTTTTAATAAACCTTGGAATTTAAGATATCTATGTAAAGTATGACATTTCTTATTGCCACAAGGTCAGATAATGACATGGTATAAAACAGAACTGAACAATAACTCGAATATCTACCTAAATCCAATTGCCTTTTCGAAACCTAAAAAAGGCCGAATTGGGATCTGGCCCAGAAATGGTTGGTTCTGACTTCATGCAGAGGACATTGTGGCGCATGGAGGATTCTTGCTTTTCGTGCCCTGGACGAGCTTATTGTGTTATTTCTACCAGGGTTGGTTGTTTGCTTTGTCCATGATGATTGGAACCAGTGATGTTGGGATGATCACAAGGATATAATACCCGTCTTCCTCTACTCTAATAAATTTACTCTTTCTAAACTACTGGTGCTAGGTATATTCTATATCTATTCCTCGATTATCTAGGCGTGTCACACTCGGTCAATTGCGCCCACCTTCACGTTTTTTTATACTCAGTTCTTTTCACTACTCATAATGGCCCTCTCAACATCCATCACTCGTCCATTGCAGTTGATTATTCGAGTCCTGCAGTGGTCCAGTGCTGTGATCGTCATGGGCCTGACCTCATACTTCATCCACCGCGGTCCCCGTGGCCTGCACACCATCTACCAGGAAGTCATTGTACGTTGACGTTTGGATTAACCGGTTATAACATGGCCATATAATCTAATCGCAAGCTTAGTCTACCATCTCGATCGCATTCTTCCTTCCGGCTTTCGATTCGCCATTCCTACCCTCGTCGTTGGCAAACTCGTGCTCGCTATCGACGTCGTGTTCTCCTACCTGTATGTGAACAGTCAAATCATATTACCCACGTCAAAGTCTCTAACCCATTCTAGCTGGTTGACTGCCTTTACCTTCGCCGCACAAGACTACAATAGAGGCAATTGCCACACCGCTATCCCCGCAGGCATCGGCTGCAAGCGCAAGTACGCCAATGAAGCTTTCATCTTCTTAACTTTGTATGTGGCCCGAATACTCCCAGCTACTGCCAATTGATCACTAATATTATCGCAGTATCTTCACCTTCTTCGGCATGCTCCTTGAAGTCGTTGCCCTCTGGGCTTATCGCAATGAAAACAGCACCTCCCACCGCTCTGCCACCGAGGATAAGGCCAATCATGGCGGGGCCCGCCCACCTATGGATGCGCCTGCAGCTCCGGCTGGCACTGTCTAAGCAGTGTCTCTGTTGCCTCCCTGGACAAATATACATCTACTCTCTTGACGTAGTCAATGGTTGTGGATATATCATATACGGGGATGTTTGGAACCCGTTTTGGTTAACGGTACCTTCTACTTGGACGTTTGTTTGGCCATGTCGTCTTTGATTTTACCTTAATGAACTTGAAATTTTGGCAGGGTTTGGATTGAACATATGTTACTACGATCCAGGATGGAAAAGAGGGAGAATTTGATATTTGATGGACAGTACTATGTACACCCACGCGGACTTGGGTCTACTTTTCTTAATACTTGATCGATCAATTATTTTGAAACCTTGGGGGTGATCAATTCGGCGATACCTTTTTCCTTTCTCGAATAAAAATGTACAAGGTGCCCAGCATGACTTCTTCAGTGGCCTCCCTTAGCATTGTTTTTTTTATAAACGTATTCCATTTCGGATTTCTCGTGACGTTTAGTCTTATAATGCAAAATCGAAGTAAATGTCATATGGCTGCCAGCAAAGCTGTAATTCTATTTCTATCTTGCTATTTACAGCATACATCGAATGTACAAGTTTGATAGGAGATACCACTTGATCGGTATCTTGCGCAAGAAACAGTGCCAGCCCTATGCAGAGCATATCGTATGCAGCGTTGAATGCAGCACAGTCCGATCTAATTTGCGACTGCTTTCTTTCCGCTCCCTATTTCGTTTCATACCCTCGGCGTTGTACATTATTCATTTCCGCGAAGCGATGCGTTGCATGCTTTTTTTTCATACCGGCCTCAATCAGACTGCTAAATACCATGGAAAGCAAAGCTCTACTCATCCATTCCAGAATGCTTACGCGACAGTAAACCCGCTTTAATTCGATGTATTATGCTATTGTTGCTGACGGTAAAGAGGAAAAACCAACACTCCCACGGGTATCACATTAAGAATCTATCCTGGTGCTAGATAAGTTCATTTCTCCCCGCCGGAGGAATGATTGTCCCAAAAGTCAAGTCGTTGTTCGATAGACTCGAAATATATGCAGGGTCGGATTGAAGGATCATGTTGACACAGTTAGATACTAGATCGGCGAGGAGCCATAGTCTGCTGCGGCTTGCGCTTTTCCTCGGTTTCCTCCGGGATAGGCAGTGAGTCCTCGAGCTTCAAGCGGTCGAGGATCTCCTTTCCATAAGCGTAGCCGACTTGGTAGGACTTGTCGAATTGCCGAACCCTAGCGTTCCATATGAGTCGATAGGAGGACGCAAGTATAGACAGCCAGTCATATTCTTTGCGCGCTCGAGAATGTCGATCGATGAGACATAGGCCAGTCGCGCTTGGATTTCGGAAAGTGTAGGTGGGCTTGGGAATGAAGAGATGGGATTCCATGGTTGAATACTGACCAGAATCCTGACAATGAGTCTGCGAATTCCTGGCGCGTGGAGTCATCGATAGACCCAACGGCAAGTGCGAAGATGACATCCGCTCCAAGACTTTTCATGTGTGCGACTGTGAGGTATGTACGGTACGGGATTCTGTACTGTTACTTGATGTGGTCAAACTTTGGCTAGAGATTGATTGCTTTCCGGCGGGCTGCTGACAATCAACTTGATCAAAGGATAGTGATCAACAAGTCGGTCGGGTAAGATGGTCAAGCCTCACAGTGTTGAATGCCAGATATGAACGCTCTTTGAGATATAAATTTCAACCGGACACCTCTTCTACCTTCGTTGAACGCCTCAGAAACCTGACAAATGGCACATCGTAGAACTTGTAGTCATCAAAAACAAAAAAAAAAAAAAAAAAAAAAGAAAAAGAAAAAAGCATTTATGTATCTTCATGGTTACAAGTTCGAAAATTGAGGGTTGACAACGTTTAGCCAAGCTTCAACGGGTTGAGTGTCGAATCAAGTCGTATTGTAAAATGGTGGGGGGGGGTTTCCAATCAATGGGTTTCAAAACTCTGTATCCCGCTTAATATCCAAGGTTTTACTAACATTTTCTCCATATCACTGGCTGCTTTAGATGCCCTTGCCAATAGCAATTTGAGCTAGGCACTGTATAGAGGTCAGTTCGGGTTGAGCCGATAGCTATCCTGGGTGAGTTATCGATGCAATTGTCTGCGATGTACTGAAAACTTGGGTATTTCTTCGGAATCTAAAAGGCCCGGAACATGACATTCTTATGGTGAGCGGAAGACTTCACAACAAGAACAAGTTTCAAATTGCCACATCATCCCCTACACTGGGCTGACTTTGCATCCTCACCCAGGACATGTTCCTGCCGCTAGGACCGAACATGACGTACACGCTTCACCCTCTCTCATTAAGAAGGACAATATTCCAACAAACTTCACTTCACCATCAATTGATTGATCCACAGTGTAGATCATCTCGGACACGTTTTATCGACGCCATGAAGCGCTCACTGGCCGCAGCGTGAGGTACGGTACCGCAGGCATAAGCAATTAGGTGGACACCAGGTGATTACCCTGACTCTGGGAGGTGGTTGTAGTTTGCAACAACCGATGTAGCGATTGTTGCACTGGCTCGCCGCGCTGTTCGAACTCGCGAATATGGGGCTGGAGGAATGGAATACCGGGATGCTGTTGGTAGCGTTGGCGGTAGGAAACAAAATTGTGGCTCGGATCTATGAGAGGCAGGTTTTCGGGTGATATCAAAGAGTCAGGAATAACGGTACCACTGGCGGCGAAAATACGGAATGTATCACATCCTATCGCAGTATATTCGCGAAGGCCGCCTAGTATAGCCATTAGAAAATAATAGTTCCGTGCTTCATAAAGCTCCTGTGAGACACAAATTAAATTTCAGTTTCATAGTATGTTCGATACCAGGATTCCTCACCAATATTGAGTTCTGAAAGTACGGAACTAAGTTCGGCTGTCCAGAGCAGCATTCCCTCACAGAATCTTTTAGCCTTTGCCAATGGATGAGTGCTTCCGAAAGCATAGCATCCTCTTCTATATGTGTTCCTCGTGACCGTCTATCAGATAAACGCTTATCCGTCTGCGTCAAGGCCTCTGCGAAATCGGTCACTGATGAAGAAAGGCAGTCTTCCAACAAAGGAAGAGAAGTTTCGAAGGGCTCGAACCAATTCACCTTGCAGGATTGTATATAGGTTTGCTGGAAACGTACAGCAAGGACGCTAAGGACCTTGATTATCGTTGATAGGCTGGAGGAACGGGTTTTGAACAGTTGCTGAATTGGGGTCGAGATGAATGCAAACTCTAGCGTATCATGTGAAGGCATATCGTGCTTGCCGTCTGGCTGAATGGTCATGATACACTGGGAAACGGCGTGATGTGCAAACGGACTTCGAGCCCGAAGATGCTATGTGAACCAATTAGCTAGTTTCCCTTGATCTTGGTCTTTCTTTGTGGACTTAATGGATCACCCACCTTCTCTATTTTCAGATAAAGCAAGTTCCTCCGGGTACACGCGTAGATGATCTACAAGAAGAGCATATAACGAAGTATGCTGCTGCAAGAACCACTCTACTGACACGGCTTTGTATCCAAGAGCGGAGCGTACGATATCCTCAAAAGCGATCTGCTGGAAGTGAAAATAACTCTCTGCCTCAATTGCTAGAGCGATTATTCTAGGGTCCGATGAACCCCCTGATATAGTGGGAATCCAGTTCTATGTAAGTAATGGATGTTGCGGGATACTATATCGAAGCAGGATCTCTTCCACTTTCTACGAATGTGACAACTCTGATAGGCGGCAATGCTCGTACGGCTTTGACGCCGCAAGGAGGAACTCATTGATGAACTGCATATTACGACTTAGCAGTGAGATTCGCGGAGAAGATTCGTCGTGGAATAGCCCAAACCGGATCGCTTGACTGATATCATTGAAATCGTAAGCCCATAGCATATTAATACAGTGTGTACGCATTCATATGAGTAGAACTGTGTGTATTGAGTGGGACGGAGAGAGGAGAGAGAAAGGAGGAGAGAGAGCAGGCAGACTATCTACTACTGGGTTCTAACTATCACATGGTGATGCCTTAGGCATAAGGTATCCAACACCATTCAATCCATTTGTGACTTCCACAATGCTGCGGACAAACAGTGTTCCATGGCATGTTTTGCCGGCTCAACCAGCGATCCTGACATCGGTCGCTAACGTCTGGGCTGGCGTCCAAGACTCGGCGCTCAAGGATCTCACCCTGAGCGACCAGGTCGACGAAATCCACTGTGTATTTTGTCTTGCCGAGGATGAAGATCTTGCAAATGAGAGTGTGATCTTGCGCTATCAGTGCAAGGCGCTTTCCCACCTGGCCTGCGCGGAAGAGTGGTTGGAAAAACGAAGTACGGGTTTTGGGACGTCATGCTGTGTGTGGTAAGTAGGGCTAATTCCAATAATGCAATACCCAAGACGCTGATCAATACAGTCGAAACGAAGGGCCTTTAGACGCTTTGATTCGCCCACTACAAGTCCAATCGTCGGATGCTGAGACACGTCATATCCACACGGCAACTGAATCATCTCCCGAGAGAGAACCTGCCACTATCACGAATTCATCACCAAATGACCCGAGTCAGAGCCAGTCGCGTCAGCGGTCAGTGGGACCCCAAGGGAGATCAGTTGAGCAGAGCGTGGAGAATGGCCCCCGTCGCTCGGCTAGGCTAGGAGCTCATCTACCACGAGGCCCTTCTACGTCTGCACCACCCCGCCGGTCAGCACGACTAAATTCCACTCGAAGGTGATCTTGGTCACAGCGGAGGTGTGACACAGTCGGCATTGGGACTAGTATCAGAGAGCATAGCCATGATTTAGACCTTGGAGTAAGCTTAGAAATAATACAAATGAAGTCCTGAACGTTCAAAATCGCAGAGCACCAAGACCACGCGACCTTTTCATCTTTGCAAGTACTAGATGCCAATACACCCCCAAAACCTGTTGGCAGTTTCGCTTAATTTCGGATATTTTTAAGATCGAAACCATGTTCATACCTAACGGTGGTGGCCAAAGAATTGTAGACATGGATTTATCTCAGTGGAGCGTGTCGCGTCAAGACGGAGATTGTTGACAGAAGAAACACATCTCGGGCCGGCAAGAGGCTCTGGCAAACTCCTATGCTGGTTAGGTTGACTCTCGGAATCAATATGTTGAATCTGGGAAACTCAAAAGCATTTCTAGGATGTCAAGGATATACATTAAGCATGCGGAACGGATGGAGATATGATCCGCACGGGACCCACATGGTGTACATGGGTTCCCCTGAACGCGAGGAAGCTACCTTTCTTTTGCTTCATCGCGCTACGTCTTGTATCTGGAGTCAACTATATCAAAGACAACAAAGACAACAAAGACAACCACGACACCATGACCTCCAAGTCCAACAATGGGAATCCTAACGCTCGAGGAGCAGGGGAAGTAGAATGGAGAGGACGGACAAAATCAACGCACTGAGCAATCGCGCACACTTCGTGCCATCTTTGCCCATAACTTGCTTTTCATATGACTTGGACGAATGACGTGGTTTGTCTTCATATCCTGGTTCAAAAGTGTAACCCTGCAACCGTTTTTTATGTCCCTGCCCTTGCAGGCGGGACCATACCACCTACCAAGCGCATGTGGATGCGGTCTGTAGTCAGGATCCCATTTCGCGATATCGGATGACCGAAGTTCCTTTATCGCCGGATATCTGTAGTAACAGTATTCCGAGTAGACTCCTTGCTTTGTGTTGGTGAAAACCTTTTCCAAAGGTAGCTTTACCGATTCATGACATTCAATAACATCGTAAATATTCAAGGTAATGCCAGACGGGAATTGCACCTCATATCTATTCTTGTCATATTTCCAGCCATCCTGAAGAGCGGCAAAGAACTTTTCACTTTCGTATCTGAGATCGCCTGAATAATCACCTGCGATAAGAGCAAGGTGGAGACGAGTTGACGATTTTCTGGGCCGATAGGCGCTCAAGTTATGGCCAATAAGAACTGGAGAACATCCATCAGATGTCAGAGCAAACTCCAGCCAACTAGTATTTTTGAAGATCTGTTTCCAGAGGATAGAACTGGTGTTTATGATGTTTTCGACATCTGCTGGCGTCAGAAAGTCCTTGATACTTAACCAAATATCAAGTGGGGTTTCAAAGAGCTTCATTGTGAATGACTGGCACTGGTGCCGGTGTTGATCCAGATCGTACCAGGGAAAGTATTTATAACCCACAGCGCTATTTCAGAAATGTTTTAATCTTACAAAATAACAAGCAAGAGTCCTGCATTTTTGTCAGGCCCTCCGAATTGTACCTATACCTGTGGTTATAGAGCTGGTCAATAACAGAATCTATCCTCCGGATCTCTCTGAAAGTTGTGGTGGCCTAATTCCTTACCCATCCGAACCTCCCTTATTTGCACCCTAGCTCAAATAGATATTTTCCATAGGCGAGAAAACATGCTGTTGATGTTCAGTGGTTGTCATGTTCAACGTTCCGAACGTTAACATCAATTTTCTGACACCATTCACCACCCGTACATCTCCAAAGGTTGCTATCTGAGAATGTTCAGCGAATGTATCAGCATGATACTACCAGGCTGTTGTGTCCCAGTGCTACTGGAAGCACAAACAAGACTCCGCCGGTCCCTTTTTCCTTTATTAGCTGAATCACGACGGGATAGCAACCCACGAGATATCGGAAATGCTACGCCCCTCCACATGTCCCTATTCACTACCAATTCCAATCTAGCAGCCATGTTGCTCCCGGGAATACACTTTAAATCAATTGGTGGTTGGGGCAACACGTGGATATGGCAACTGGATTGAGACATCGTTGATTGGATCGTCTTGATCTACGTACCGTGATTGAGGCAACAAATTAACATCCGCAGTCCTCCTGAGAGCCGGCGCCGATGTTGCTAACCCGCGAAACTTGACAGCAGATATCTTTTTCATGGTGGACATCAAGCATTCAAATGCTCATGATTGTCCCATCATGGATGCTCTTATACCCTTATTTTCCTCTTGCCAGTGCAGCACCATCACTAGCAAGAAGGAATCATCGTGGACCACAAGCTGTCACAGGTATCAAAGGGTCCAATACCCCAGACATAGAAGAAAACAATGGACTCACATGGCAAACTGGTATCGTTATCTTAGATCCCCTTCTCGAGGAATTCATCCGCTGACAATCTATCTCGTGGAGGCAATGAACCGACTGAAAGCTTCCGCCGGGTCGTTGGCCAGTTTGTCCTCGGAAATCGCGGCCACACAAGCCAGGTTTTACAGCCATCTGTTGACCAGTCCAGTAGCTCTGTAGCTACAGAGTTAGCTACTTCTGTTGTTAGCTCGAGGGAATATATGATCACTCCAAGCGCCATAAAGGCTGAAAGCCACGACTTGCCCCCTCTGAATGTGCAAAAGAGACCAGCCGAATCCCCAACCTTTTCACGAAAGCGACGTCGACATTCATACTCCAGCTCTCAAATACTGGGCCGCTCGCAGACTTGTGCATCGAAAGAGACTCCCAAGCCTTACAAAGATTAGCAGGCAAATGATAAATGATACAATCCAATACCTGCAAATGCTATCTGGCCACATCTTGATCTCCGACACCATTTTGCCCAGGGAGTGGGCCACTATGCATCTCGCCACCCAATTGCTACAGAGCTGGTACAAAGATATCATTGCGAGGGAGGAGATGGAATCAGACGCCGTATCCAAGTGTACTTTCTCACCGATACAGCCAGAAGAGAAGTGCACGAAGTGTGCTGCCGCGGATGCGGACGAGCTGTATGATTAAGAGGTTACTCCTTTACTACCTCGTTGGCTATCTTTTGATAGAATAACTGGCCCTTTTGGAAATGGACGAGCAAATATAGTGTTTTGTAACTAAGGGTCAGTATTTAAGATCGTGTTAAGCTTCTAGTCTATCAGTCCACGGACAAAGAACATTCAGGTGCGGAGACCACTCGACAAGCAAAAATAAATATATATAAGCCAGCTGCATCTTGATCTCCAAATAATGCAATAGCGACTAAAGATGCCTAGAGTACATGTATGTACTAGAAAAATCGGAATTGGAAGGATGAAGCAATAGCATTCTTCAAAATGCTATTGCCTTGAATGTCAATTCCAGCCACTCTTTGTTTATTCAGGTCGCTTCACTCATAGAGATGCAATTTTTTGCGCTTTACCATCTACAATAACTGGACCATTTTTGCCGTTCTGTTAATCGGCTCATAACTGCTGGTCCTTACAATTCGGCTGTTTGGCGGTCATTCTGTATCTAAATGTCTGCATATTCATTCAGATGAACCAATATAGAACAGCTTGGCCCTATCATTGGTAAGACAAGAAAATCAGAGCGGCGGGGCCCAATCAGCTGTGCCAGTATTCGTCCGAGAATTGTGAGAGAGCGACTCGCCGTGCTGCAAAGCCAGCTTCCAAGCCAAAGGCATACCTAACCATAACCAAGTCCACCGAATTCTCTCTCTTCACCTGGACAACATGGTCGTTGCAGCGTTAACTAGATGCTGGTCGCATAGAAGTTGCGAGTGGTTATTACATGGCCATGTAAGTGGAGCTCTGTGCAACGCAATAATTACTGGCAAGTTTGCCACTTCATGGGCCTGCCAATTATTGTAATAACCATACCATGTCTGATCCAGTGCGCTCGTTGACTCATGAGCGAAACATGAGGCCGCTATTACAAAGAAGCTGCCGCAGACAATGGCTCGTTTGATAGCTTCCGTCTCTTTATTTTTGGTGCGTTGTCGGTCATAGGAAACCTAGAATTTGTCCGTGGATATCATTTCCTAGCGCGGTTAAGGGTAGCAAGTTCCTGAGGAAGTTGAGTTATGCTAAGAGTGCGGTCATGTGTCGATTAGTATTGAATTCTTAATTAGTCGAGACTTAGGTTCATGATGGCTGAATAGCTTATTGTCAGTTATAAAAGGATACACGTGCCGTTAACAGTTTGTATATAACTACTGTGGCTGATCGGCCTCATCTTCCGACAGTCAGTCGAAGCTGGCCTCCTATCACAGCCGAGAGTCGAATCCTTAACACCGTATCCTTAACACCGCGCGTACAAAACAAACGGAATTCCAATTTCTCTCTTAGTTCTTATACGTTTTGAATCCGAGAAAACACCGCCCTGTCATCATATCATCAAATCTATCCAAAGACAACATGATATGTGACCTTGGCACTATCAAAACTCAATCTCAGCTCCCCATTTCGATGTCGACCCCCACCACCCGCGAGAGTCATACGGCGGCCACCACGAATTTAACAGGACCTCACCGCCGTAATAGATTGAAGGTTGTTACGGGGCCTCCCAAAAGCCTTTGCCTACCCCACTTATGTGGTCTGGAAAATATTGTATCCGTCCTGATTGTAAGACAGGAGTCACCATAGGATACCTATCGGAAAGTCATTACGTATAAGAATGCTGTGAAAGTTACAATTGCCACACGCCGCACTCGCCCGTCTCGCATAGTAGCCATCCGGACATACGGGAAAGAGAATGCTCGAAGATTGATATACAGATTCGGACGCCTAGAAAACAGGAATGTTCTCTCCTTGCATAAATGCTATATGCACGAAGATCTTGCGTTCTTCTTATTTGATGACTTGCTGCTGACGCTGGCGCATGTTGTCGCTTTTCCGTCTGTTTATCCTAGCGAGACAGAATTGGGATCCATTATATGCCAGGTTTGTCCCTCATGCCCTTCGATGAGCTGTTCTGACATTTTAGATCCTGGATGGTGCCTGCTACTTATCTTCATTTGGCCTTGCGCACCAATCACTGGCCTGTGGTAACATATTATTTGGCATTGATGGGCTCATCAAGATAAGTTTATTAACCGCCGCATCCTTGCATTATCTGACTAACATTTCGCAGCAAGTTTGGACGTTTATAGATTGCACGCCAAAGCAATCTGAAATAGCATATATTGCGGCTCTTTCGTCGATCATGATGCGGCTCATGCAGAAAAATGGCAAAGATCAAGGCGTTGTTGGTGTGAATGATCTGGAGCGATGGCCAATCGATTCTGCCGCTGTGGAGTCTTTGTCCGCCACGTTGAATCGGCCTCTAACGCCATCGGAAATGAGCGGCCTCTCAATTCTTCAATCTTCAACGCCGGCGCACTTAAATGCGTTTGCCTGTCTTGTTCTGGTCTAAACCCAGCTAGCCGTTTTTCTGATTAATTTACGTTATGCTGAGTTAGGGAGCTACAATCATCGCTCCTAGGATCATGCTCATGGCCTCTAGGAACTTAATGTCCTCCTGTGAGGGTCTCCCGTATACGTAGAGGTGGATAGTGTTTCAAGATGAACAATCAATATTAAGAACAACTATAGTTGACTCTAGATACAAGACGTAGCGCGAGGAAGCAAAAGGAACAGGCTTCCTCGCGTTCAGGGGAACCCATATGCACCA
>JAHAQQ010000127.1:0-45045 GCA_019190355.1 Penicillium palitans
TCATTTATGTTAGTTAGAGTCATCCACATCTGCCAGTTGTACCATACATTTGCAATACAGACAGATTTCTGTCAGTACACTCCGACGTTGCGGGGCTATCGGCAATTTATCCCCACCAATAGGACTACCCGCTTTTACAGGACAACAAACTACTCAAATTGTTGTGCAGCCAATTACCGGAACAGCTTCAAGTCTTCCGGGTGTTTGACCCACGTTAAGCACTTTGACATGTTATTAGTATGTCTTAGTTCTGACAGGCGTAGTGTAACATATCCGATAAGTGAGGTGTCCACCCAGCCCAACTCATCGCAATTGAGATTGTATGCATTTATCTCAATCAAAGCGCCATTAAATTGAATTAAGCCAAAACATATATCCATCTGGACATCCTACGACACTGATTTTTAACGTAACCCACATGCCCACATGTTTGTAATGCTCTAGTCCGTGGCTGCAAAGGTGGCGAAGGCCTTGTTCGCCGGGCGTGGGGGTGGGGGGCGGAGGCGGCTTCTTTGTAGCGGTTATCTGCTGTTACGCACTGCAAACTGGTCACAGTTAGGTTACGAGGGTCTAGGGCTATACTTGCCTTACTCTTATCAGCCTTCCAAGGCCAACGATCTGTTCCCTCAACGGTACTTTTACCTAATCGGCTTTACCGCAGGATAGGCCCTTTGAGGTATCGAGCAACGATGCCAGGCAGAACGTCGATATTTATATATCGGACTATTGGTATATTCGTGAGTGCTGTCTGTTGTGATACGAGGCCGGTACAGACCAGGTATCAAGCCGCACATCGGAGTTAATTCGTATATTGCCTATACAAAGATGCAAGCTGATTAGAAACCGACTTTCATCTTCCAACTCGGCGAGGAGTTTGCGTTGATCGCTTGCGAAGTCTCATGGTCAGATTGGACGTGTCTTCTCACGACTTTAGCCGGAAAGTGCCAACGTGTCATATCCACCAAAAAAAAAAAAAAAAAAAAAAAGGAAAACCTTAGGTCAAACAACTTGTTGAACCATAAATAGCAAACTTCTATGGTCCTAGTAACCTCTCTGCATGCTCTCAGGAAGACTTCTGGGATTCATCAGGACTATTTCGAACCCCCGAGTTTAAAGCAGCCAAGCGGTTAAGATTCCCTCAGTTTAAGACAGTAAACAACGCCTCAATTTCCGTCCAGAGAACATGAGACAACTTGCACTCAAGTTGAGCCTAGCCTTGTGGACTAATACAAGTCGAAATCGCCACCGAAGATGATACTTGAGAAAAAAGGCGTTTCTTTAGACAAGCTGCAATTGCTGAATGTCCATTCTCAGTTACCAGATCCTTAGGTTTTCATTCTGCCAATTTTCGTTGGCACCGTAATTCATGTCATCTCCTCGATGATTTCGCTGGGTAAAGAGAATTTGGAGCAAGATGCTTGTTCGGAACAATGGGTGTTGTTCTATCCCTTGTCTTGCTCGCCACTGTATATCCTATCAGCCCGTGGAGTGGGGAGTTCGGTATATGATTATGTGGTACAATATGACACAATTGGTAAGGTCGGTTAGAAGGTGGTATACGGCGTAATTCCTGTAATGTGGGGTCTCATTTTCTCTTTGTCTATCAATATACCGTTCCACGTAACGCAACCAACGCTAGCATAACTAAATAACTAGTTAGTTAGTAACTGTCATCCCCACCATTGTTTTTTCCTTTCTCAGTGATTGCTAAAGGACCGCTTTTTTTGCTTAGCCTTAACCGTATATCACCTCGGCTCCCTCTCCTATCATATCTTGGAGGCACCCTGGCTGAATGCATTCTCATCCCAAACTTACCGCATCTTATTGCATGTAATTATTGTTTGTGCAATCACGCCCTCTCCCCCCTTTTACTTTCTTTATTATCTCTTCGATTCAGTTCCAAGTACGGCAGTTCCAGTCGCATACCTACTTGACCGCAAAATGGCTCCTGGCAGTAGGCGCGATTTTCACTGCTCGTGGGATCATTGTGGGAAGGTAAGTGAGCTTCTAACTCTTTGGTATTGATCACAAGCCCTAAATCGGCAGTCTTTCAAACGCAAGTCGGATCTCTGCCGCCATTATCGCATACACACCAATGAGCGGCCTTATCATTGCACGGTCACAAATTGTAACAAGAGCTTTATTCAACGAAGTGCCTTGACCGTACATTCCAGGATCCACACTGGCGAAAAGTCACACGTCTGTGATCAGGAAGAATGCCAGAAGGCGTTCTCAGACGTAAGTAACCTTAAAATAGTAAGCCGCGGTTTCTAATTCTTCTCTAGTCATCGAGTCTGGCCCGCCACCGTCGAATTCACACTGGCCAGCGGCCTTATATTTGCCATGAGCCCACATGTGGACGAAGGTAAATAACGAGGAAGCGAGATGGTCGGAAATCGTCTGATGATCTTTTGGAACTGTAGCTTCTGTCGCAAGACTATCCTCGCCAAACACAAACACCGCTCTCACCTTCCCGGACTCCTGAACCGACCATTATCGGAAGATGCGACCTCAGAGTACTCATACCACCAGACGCTGGCATCATTTCCTACACCAAATGAGCAATATATACCTGCCAAACAATCGTGTTATTCGCAATCAATGCCACCGCATCATGAATTTTACTGGCCGCAGCTTGTCCGAATGGTTTCCGTACCAGTCCACGAAGCAGCGCCTGCGACCGTTTCTCAAAATGTACCGGTGCCGATGACGTATCCCACACACGTGCTACACACGCCAAACACGCAACATGCCCATGTCTATCCACCGTTACAACAACAACAACAACAACAACAACAACAACAACAACAACAACAACAACAACAACAACAACAATATATGCGGATTTTGCCACAATGCTACGACCAGAACCGACACACAAACTATATCCCGGCGGCATATGACCAAGCGGCTTTCCAACCCCAGTGGATGGCCCCTGGCCAGTCAATGATGGATTCATACCATCTAGACTATGTGTACAAATTTCCATGCTCCTGGGACTCAAATCAATGGGGCTTGGGCGAGGAGGACTGGGGCATCTTGGAGTAGGCCAAGGGACTTCTCATAGATCTCTGAAATGTGCGTTTAATGTCCGTCACGACTCTCTATTTTCTTCCGTCTGTGATCTACCTAAGACCCACATATCGGACATTCGCAAGTTTCCTCCGGGTTCTTTATGTCCACTTATTTCTTTTACTCTATCATAACTTGTTGAGCGTTTCCACTATAGGTTCCTCCTTGCCATGGTATTATGCCGCTCCTATAAATATGCTGATTTAAAGATAGGCAGAAGACATTCGTTCCCTTATTCGCGATGTCTTAGTACCTGGCACGGAATGTACCATTTATTTATTCACTCGTTTTGATACTTCCACCAGCGTGGATTGGTCGTCTATTTAAGGCAAAATACCAACGACCAAAGGTCGAGTCATATATATTTGTGTATTCCTCCGGCTAATATCGCAGCCAAAGCTCGCATGCTAGGTCGAGTGTGTATGGGTGGCTGCCCTGGCCTCTCCTGTCTGGATCTATGTTCTGCGCCAGACCTATTTGCCCGAAAGTCTATTTGAAATTCTTTATCAACTCGCGCAGCCTTTGATATATCCATGCATGCATTGGTCCCAAGGTCTGTCGACTGGTGGCCACGCCAGCTTAAAGGAAACAAAAAGAAGATGTCGCCATAATAACGGAATCAGTATGGCATCTTTTCACGAGCCGTCAAAATGCTCTTTTATGAGGTACTTATAAATTATCCTTTCCTCAGATGATTTCACTGGAAATGCTTTAAGAAGACGAAGACTTATGCCCGTCACATAAGGGAAGTGAAGTCGGCCATCTGGGCCCTTCGAAGTTGACGTGCATGCTGTCATGGGCCATAGGAGCCACGCACATCAGGACAGCTTCGTTACTAAGGCTTGGGCAAGGAATTACCTCAACTCTCGGATAGTGTACAATGTAGTTTAATCTTCCTGGGCGTTTTGTTATCCCTTCACCGCGGAGTACCTAGACAAGCAGCAATTTTGCCAAACGGAAGACCAAGCCCAGAATCTGTTCTTATTTCACCCACTGTTCATCAGCCCATCAAACCAAAGCCATCTAGATAATTATAAATGATACCACTGGAGTGCTCGATAGCATGGCTATTGAGAGGCCATGCAGCACTTGAGCGTACCCACAATGCGATTTGTGGCTACCTAGTTAATGTGATATCATTCGTACAATCAGAAGTGGGGGCCGGAGGGATTCAAGGCGATTTACAATGCCTATTAGATTCCTCTGGTCCTCGAGAACGTGACCGCTGTTTCTTTGATTTCATCCATGCAATGCCAGATGCAGGGGGATTTGGCCAGCACAACTGATCCCTCGTTAATTCTTCTAATTTGGACGGTGGCATTTGGGCCAGAACGACATCCAAACGGCCGAGTTGTAAGGACTAGCAGTCATGGATTGGCAACTAGAACGGTAAAAATGTTTCCATCCTTGTATGTAGGCAGTAGAGCTCAGACCTATTACAGCGCTACGAGGAAACAGGTTGAAAAGGCTAAAGAGTCACTGGGATTTGATACATATTCGAGGCAATTCGACTTGCAAAAATGCTATTAATCCACTATTGACAACCTCGCCCTGCCTTGTCTATACTCTCTGATTCTCCAATCCCTCTTGGGTTGGTTGAGACCAAGACGCAGCCGGTATTTACAAGTACCTTTTTGCTTGTCGTCACACAGGATATCGTTCAACCCACCTTCGCACTGCAAAGTTTCTTAGTCATGGACTGATAGATTTGAAGCTTGACAGGTTCTCAAACGTCGATTCTTGGTCACATAACACTATATTTGCCCCTCAATATTGAAAGTCCAGTTATGCTATCAGAATGTAGCCAGCAGGATTAGAAGAACGAGTACAGTCTCAGACATACAGCCGCTCCTCATTCGCAGCAGCACACTTCCGACACTTCTCTTCTGACTGTGTTGGTGGGGAATCTAAAGCGGAGACAGCATTTTTTTCCATCCCTTTGATCATGCTGATCGCTTCGTACCTGCTCTGTAGCAACTGAGGGCGACATGGATAGTGGCCCACCCGCTGGGGAAAATGGTGCCGGAAACGAAGGCGCGGTCAGATAGCGTTTGCAGGTATTGTATTGTATCGTCCACCATTTCCCAACTAATTCTTCTAAGGCTTGGGAATCTCTCTCGATGCGCCCGTTGCGAGCGGCTCGGCGTTCGAGAGGCGGAGCATGGATGCCGACGTTTCTTTTGTGGGAGGGTTGGGGATTCGACGGCTCTCGTTTCCGCGTTCAGAGGGGGCAGGTCGGGGCTATCAGCCTTTGTGACGCTTGGAGGAAGCGCAGAGGAGCTTGCGCTAGTAAGAGAGGTAGCAACGGAAGCAGCCACCTCTGTAGCTACAGAGCCAGTGGGCAGGTCAACAGATGGTTGCAGAACCTTCCGTGGATGAATTGCCAGAACCCTGGCGGAAACTTTCAGCCGATCCGTTTCCTCCACGGAATTGATATGTTAGCCCAATGGATCCCTCGAGAAAGGGTCCTAAGATAACAATACCAGTTATGCTGTTTTATGAAACGTCGGGAGGCTTCGGGCGTACTTTTGCCAACGTACACCTTTTCTACGGGTTCCGGGGCTGAGCCCTGGAAGAATCGCAATGCTCTAAAGCAATCGACCTATACATTTAGAAATGTACGCATCAACTTACTGCTCTCTTCGATATCCACCTGAAAAGAGGATGCTGCAACTGCGATCGTTTCCCCTAAAACGGTCTCTACAGCACCTATCCCTAACAAACCCAAACGTAAATGGTCATTTGATTTTGACTGCTTCCATCAAACCGTGGTTGAAACGGGGAGACGTAGGATGCAAGCGCGTTGAGCGATATAATTGCAAGTTCGATGGTATGTACGAATCATATTTTTGCGGCATTACTTTCTTCTCAACGGTCGATGAAAGTGGTTCACCACACTCAACGCACAAATTTGAGAGGAACTATTCCAGGTCGAGGCTTGACTCTTCGAAAACATCTTTCAACGTCGTTTAAATCGCTTAACGCCTATCAACGAGACAGTGGTTCTCGCTATCATCTGCGCAACTGGTTACTTAGTAGAGACGTAGCCGAAAAAAATATACATAAATTAGCTATATAGGAAATTATACTATATATATTTATATATATCTTATTACAAATCCGGGATTATCATTGTAAATATATAGAAATACTTTAGTTGAATATTTTGAATTCTGTCGACCGCCCCCCCGTCCATGGGCGATGTCGCAGTCTAGTGGTTAGTACCTGATCAAAAGCTGCATTGGCTAGTCTGCGCTGGCAAGTGGCGGTTGGACAAGCGAAAACAATGAAAACTAAAATAAAGAAATGGAATGTAAACAGTTCAATGAAACAATGGGAACTCGCTGATAGTCACCCAACTATTTAGTAGCTCGCTATTCACTCATTCCTTTCCCTTCACTTTACTTTGCCTTTTCCCATTCCCCGCCCCGTCTGTGCCCTGAGACGAACGAAGTGAGATACTACTTTTCTCCTTCTCATAGGGCCCATATAAACGACTGGTACTAATTGGGTCATTCTAATGTTTCTCGGCGCCGTGATATTCCACTCCGAGCTCCACAAGCCTGCATTCATACGACAATACCGACAGGAAATTTGCACGAGTTTAGTTTGGGGTGTAATGATTTCGAGACACATATCTGCCTACTGTATGCATTGAAGACGTTAAAAAAGCATCTGCAAGACTGTGCCAGTATTTATCCAAAATTGCCGTGCTTCAATGTTTCAAGATGAGGTTATTGAGGCATTTCTTTCACCGTTATTGAAGGCCAGACAAGGAAATTGCAATATGAGTGCTAGGCTCAAGAAGGCAACACCATTTGCCACTAGTACTTTGAATGTCATTAAAACCTGCCCCAAGGTTACCTGGACACCGTGTGAATGATTCATTACAAATCGCACCGTCACGTCACGAAACATTTCTACAGTGGTAGTAGTAGATTTCATTTACTCCGATCTCTCGCAAATCGTACAGGCTACAGCAACTATATATCCGTGGATGTACATGTACGACGTCCCACTTCATGAAAACGAACTTAGAGCCTCGTCAAGGCCTATCGTGGCCTAGTTGCCGCCCACATTGTTAGGCTCCCCTCATGGCGCGCGACTTTGGAACCGTTGTGACGCCTCAGCGAAGTCTAGCACGACCATGACCGTCTGTAGGCCGCGAGACGGTGTCTGTTTCACCTCTCTCACCTTCAGTTGAGCCTCCCAGCAGACTCGATACGCTGTTGAAGGCGCCCCCAGCTTCGCTCTTTAACTTCTGTCCAATTTCCCTTGGATTTGGGCAGTCTACCAGCACGTGGGTGACTGTTTGTCGCGCGCCAGCACGCACTGGCCATTGTAGTGGAAGCCGAAGGCCTTGGCATAAGTGGATAACCATTTATGGCCCGTGCTACGTTCGGCCCTGGGCAAATTCCCATACAGCTTCCTGGTGTAGGCCGCTGGTAAAGCGTTATCGATTTTTCGCAGGTGACGGCCTTCGGTAGATGTTTCCATTCCGGTTCCCCCTCAGGATCGCTTTGCTGGCAGGGCGATACTGGAATTGCGCAGAGCAGTCAGGCCTCGGTAAAACCACTTAAAAAACCTTCGTGGGAAAATAAAGTGGAAAGAGCGCCTGCGCTGCCACGCATACTGCCTTGGAGTTTCCGAGGAACCGACTCCTAGAAGACCACGAAACTTGGCAAAGACTGTAGGCCTCAATGGCTTGGTGAGACCGTCTGCGGCCTGTTCCTCAGCCGAAACATATTGAAGCCCAATCTCGCCTGCATTCAGCACAGCTCGCTGATAGTGAAATTTCACGTCAAAGTGCTTCGTCAGTTTATGAAATTCGGCATTGCGAGATAGCGCAATGGCGGACTGGTTGTCGGCCATGATGTTGGTGACCTGGCACCGATACAGTTGCGTTCCATCCAGAAAGGTGCGAAGCCACTGTAGATCTATAATGGCATTGTACTGTCCAATGTACTCGTCATGGGTTGTAGATGTGGCTACTTCCCCCTGTCTCTTGGATGACCAGGAAATCGGCGCACCCGCAAGTTGGAATACGTAGCCGGACGTCGAGTAGGCTCCATCGGTGATGACCGAGACGCCGAAGTCAGCACCCGTGTATCCAATCAATTGACCACTGTGGTATGTAATGCGATGGGATTGCGTAGATTTGACATAGTGAAGCAACCTCTGCAGAGCGACCTGGTGGTGCGATTGTGGCTGAGACGTGAAGCGACTCAACATGCCCAGTGCAAACACGATATCCGGTCGCGTTGCGACCATTAGGTACATCAATGATCCGATTCCGATGGCGAACCGTGCTTTTGTTTCCTCGTCTGGAGGTTCTTTGTCTGAACGGCGATTCAAGTTTTGTTTGGGATTCTCGGTGTATTCTTCGTCTGTTGCACTCGATGTATTCTTCTTCGGTTCCTCTCCTGATATGCCATGGGATTCCAGTCCACCTCAGTGTATATGTGACAGGGCATGTGACAGGGCCATTTTTCCTTGGACAAATCGACCATTCGAGGCCAAGGAGAAAGTGACCACGCGCGCTACACACCCGGTGCGTGCTTTTGAACGGAATTGAGAATGTTATTCGTGCCATTTATTGCAAGCATGGAAATCGCGCTCATTATCGTTCACCTGGAACTGGGCCGGACTCGTTGTGTGAATGATACTGTCGGCGCGCTTCACGACATCCGTCAACAGCATTGGGCTTGCCAATGTCTGAAACGATTGCGAAGCTGAGTTTAACTTTGTACTGTGGACATGTGCGAAGGACCTTATCTGCCACCTTCACAGATCGAACCATGCCTTGAACAGAGTAGCCAGCAGATAGGAAAGCATCCAGGACGTGTGTGGCGACAAAGCCAGAAGCTCCGGAGACGAGGACGATTTGATTGGGGAACATCATGGAATTGCGCTGCGTACTGTGAATTGGAATAAAGTTTTTGAAGAGGATGTTAGTGTGTGGGAGGAAGAAAAAGAAGAAAAAATACCTCTACGATCTTCGACATTCATGATTATTTTAGCCTTGAAGCGTGGATTATTCATGGATTGCTCCACCGATCAGCATGTCTGACGTTGGATTTAGCGACCCAGCTCTTTTGTATGATTAACACAACTTAGGTTAATGCAAGTAATTGTTGATGGTGTTCATTGCCGGAACGAGTAGCAAAATATTCAAAACAAGGCAGCGGCTTGAGGTCATCACTTCTTCCTGTCTCCACCCAGATTTATAACCTTGTCTCCGACCATCCGTACTCCTAAAAGAGTCGTTATTCATTTTCCCGATTCAAAGCATACCTGTTTTGGTTCCGTTGAATGTGAAAGGTGGAATGTATCTTCCGCATGCAGAACATGACAGTAAAGTTCATCCGGAAATCAACTTCGTGTTTGGCAAAGTTTTACCTACGTGCATTGCGATGTTGCAGCTTTTCTTTCAGTTTGAGCAAGCTTCGACTGTGACGTTCTAGGCAATTATCCTCACGTTTAATACTATTATCGCCTTCAGATACCACTGTTTGCCATGGACAATTACGACCCGCTTCACCAGGAGGGAATACACCCTTCACCTTGTCAACAAGACCTTCTCCTAGCGGCTCTATCTAGCACGCCATCCCAGAAGTCCAAAAATGGCCTCTATCAGGCCAATTTCAAACAAGGTATTCTTCCTGGCCATGCCTCATCCCAGAATCCCGCTCCCCCTCACTGGTGCAGTCTAGACAATATTCAACTTCATGCAACTACTTTTGACTGTAGCGATGATGGGAGCTCTCTCTTGGATTACAAATCTATGGCGGATTTCGAGCTTCGCTGCTCGGTCGATCTAATCGGCAATCTACCTGACAGCACGCCGGATGCGGGTAATAACGAGCTCGACGAGAAGCAAAAATCAACAGATGGGACTGTCAAAATCCACAACAAAGGGACGAAGAAGAAGCAGGGGGAAAGCAGGGCGAAGATACGTGATAAGAAGCCATTGGATTCAGAATCGATGACGGTATTTACCCCGCGCCCATTGAACTCACAGAAATAGGCATCAAGACAAGGATTTTGCTGACCACAATGTAGAAGCGCAGAGCTCAAAACCGTGCCGCCCAAAGGGCTTGCCGGGAGCGCAAAGAGAAGCATTCGCGAGATTTGGAAACTAGAGCGGAGGAATTGAAGAAGTCTTTTGACGTTACAACTCAAGAGAATAGTCTGCTGTGGGCTCAAATAAAGCAGCTGCAGGTGGAAATTCGCGAAACCCGCAAGCGCCTCTAAATGACGAGCAGCTTATATGTTTGCTATGAATGCGACCTATAGCACAGTCGTTCCAATTGGTCGTACAGGCTTCGTTATGGCGAGTTTTTGATTGATTTTCCCGGGTTCGCCGACCTGCATGGCGGCCGCATCCTCAGCACAGAATTACAGGTTATATCAGAGACAGAAACCCAAGGACGGTAACCTGGGGGCTGTAGGCCTTCTGGGAACTATGATTCTGACCCCTAGGAGCGACAATAAGCGTGTCTGGGAACTATGCTATGGATTCTAGGATCGAATATGATCCTAGAAACGTGAGGGTCTCACGCGCGGGATAAAAAGCGGAACCTGGTATAGGTACTCAATATCTGGAGTGCAAATTGAAATGCGGGCAAACTATACTAACACTATGTGGAAAGAGAGATACGATGTTGGTGAACAATGAAATGCGGTTATTTGAGAGCTGACCGAAAGTACAATATCGTCGATGCTTTCTACGACACATATCAGTAGAATAAACTAGAATAGAGATATAGTTTGCAAGTCATCGTCGATTTATAGTGGTGAAAGCATAAGGGCCAACGGTAAGCAAACTTGCAGGTCTTGATTTGAACAACTGGTGGTCAGAAACGTGAGGACAGACGGAACGGTCGGAAGGAAAGATAAATGATAAATTAATTTTCTTTTAACCACAAGTGAACGAAGCAGGGTAGTTATTGAATATATTGGCCACACGACAGTCTCCACTCCGAATCACGCGCTTTTCCTAATAACCCAGGCAACCCCCCACCGGTCCTGGGCAAGACTCTAGCCCTCGGGAGAGACCGGAACTTGGAACTTACTATCCTCCTCTCTTGTGATTCACTACATAGTACTGTGAACAACGAACACCTCCAAGATGTGTAATAGTTGTGCATAACGCTTTTCAAGTTTGCACGAATAGTGACGGGAATATCCTTGATACCGACGTAGTTTGCCTTGGATTGTCTGCGATACCTCACCTCGCTGTACTCGAGGAAACTACGCTTTACTGTTGACTGAGCAATTACCCAGCAGCTCCCAGACAAGATGTACTCATCTATTTTCTGTCTCTTTATCGAGCTTATGTTTATCAGCTGGTGTAGGGTGCGTCTGCAAGCCATGAGAAAACAGTCACTGTTCGGAGAACCAACGCGGCCGATTAGGAAACGAACTTGGACTGGGAGATTCGACCACTCCTGCCGTTGACAAGGGTTGACTCATATGAATATCTTCCATGCGCCGAAAACTCACGTGATGCTGGTGTTCAATGGTGCTTTTTGTTCAACATTGATGTTTGACGTTGATGTCAACTTTTCGACACCATTCACCACTCGTACGTCGCCTAAAGCGCTGCAATGAGAACACTCAAAGATAATATAATACTAGAACGATACTAGTAGTTTATAGTCGACGACCCTAACAGCCAGAGCTCTTGAAAGCACAAAGCAATTACCATGACCAGATTCCACAAATTCTATAACCGAGATCAAGCCGGAGTTTGCATTCACCTACCAACCGAGTTTGATAAAGCTCCCAGAACTTATTCGCATAGTACAAATATGTTGATAATGCGTTCATTCGCTTCTTCGAATGCTTGGTCTTTTTACTCAATCGCATATACAACCCACATCTTCCGTTATTTGTTCCCAAAACCCTTTTACCCTTATCCCACCAGAGTTAAGTTTGTGTACAACGATCGGCGTTGCAATTTAACAGCCCCTCTGTATGTTTATACCACTGTATGGGACAACTTGTTCATAATTATCGTCTTAGGACACAGCTATGCCGAAAGGGCGGGCCGATAAAGAGGAAGGGCTAAGTTTGAAACCCTTTGGCTTGACCCGTCCGGCGCCGGAAGCCTCGTGGCTAAGAACTACGGGCTTAACAATCCTAAATCAATTATGTGCAGCACGGGGCAGTCGGGAGACGCAATGTATATTGTGCAGTGTGACCTGGCGTTCTATATCTGGGACCAGCTGAATGGAGACGTCTTCAGTATCCAAGGTGTGACATCGGTGAAGCAGCTAGTCCAAATCATCAATCAGCGGGGAACCAAAGGATTGACTATAGTTCAACTTGATCCTACTTGTTAGCTGTTCTAGCTTGTTCTACAACAATTTCTACAACAATGGTCTATATGAAATATCGGGGGTTTTGAAAAGAGAATGATTTCATAGGCAGATTCATTAATCTCGAATGTACCAAGAAATGTGAAGTAAACGAGAGGTAGAGTGGTGAATGGGGGAGTCATCGACTATGGGCTGTACGAAATAACGGAATTGAGAGAAGCCACATCTAGCACTTTCTAAGCTACAGGCATGGATCCGGCACATCGATCAACTCGCCACTTCTCATAATCGATCAAAGTTCGACCCCATGTATCCCAGACGTGCTTTCGTCCATCGGTTCATAGTTTGGGGAGAATCTTGAAAGATGGTCAACATGGAAGAGCACGTAAGCGAACAAGAGAATGAAACAGCAGAGACAGCAAGGCAGCTTTCTTCGTCGTCGTCGGAGAAGATGAAGAAGCACTCGGAAATCCTAGAACGCTAAAATCGGGCACTCCTAGGACCCTGGGAACCAAAAGTGTGGCGCTGCGAGAGAGCGTTAAATTCAAACCATACGACCGCACGCAACGGCGCCAATAAACCCGCGAGCTATCAATTCCGTCACAGGCAACTCTGGAGCAGGATATAAACGCACTGGTCCAAACCGCTGCTCAGGAACAGAGAGCAAGTCCTGTTACGCGAATTGGTTTCCCGAAGCACAGCATCATCGTTTGCTAGAAGAGCAGAGTTCATGGCCATGGCTAGTCAAGTTGACCTGACTCAGGACCAGCAAGATGCACCGAATGAAATATCAGAGTCCAGTACGAACAGCAGCCATAGCTCTCGTGCTCGATCGATCAAAACTCAGAACACCATGAAATGTTGAATATCCGGTCGGAACGGGAAGAACGGTTGTCGGAGTCTGTACCGCTGGACGCTTCGCCGCAGGTTCATGTCGTAGCCGATGCTACGCAGAAGGACACTCTGGTTGGGTGCCCCTCGTCGTCACTACCACGAGAGTGTTCCGTGCAGACCGATACGCGCAGTGGCCCTCGTTCATTGGATCCATTGCCGCTGAAAAAGATACCATCGTCATCCGCGTTGGCCAAACACCATCACCCAGCGCCCATTGCGCGCACCGTATAACAACTGATACACGAGCTGGGGGGATTTTCATATTCGGATCGTCCCGCCCCGAAATCTTCGCGACTCCGGCAACCTGCTGGTAGCCCTGTCGTAACCGCGCCGCATTGCTGGCGTGGATCCAGAAAACCCACGTCTCAAGCGTTAATTCTCGCACACGATAAGAATATTCGATCGCTGTCTGAATTTTCTGGATGACCGATCTAAAGTTGTTATTCAATAGGCTTCCTTATGGGGCCAGCTCACCCGACGCCGGCCAACCCCACCAATGCCACACGCTCATGACGCTGGCCGATCGCCTTGTGTCTTTCTTCCATGACACTGATCACAGATTCACGGCCCACAAACATCGTTCCTACTTGAAAGGTACCGTAGAGCACGGCTGGAACTTCCGACACGTCCGCGATGAATGCATTTCCCATTAGCTCGCAAAAAGACACTGGAGCAAGTTACTCACCAAACCGAGCCGCCATCACCAATGGCACGCCTTTTGAGAACTGCCGCAGTTTATCGAGAGCCGTTCGATACCCGTCTGCGTGGCGCGTGTCGAATTTGACTAACACCGAGTGATCTGCACGCAGCGGCACCTTGCCCTATACATGATTGCAATTGCTCCAGAATCCGTCTCTGACGAAGGTGGTAGAACCTGTCAGTGCAGGTACTGCAGGGCCCGTCGTAGAGCACCCACCGCCCCCAGCTGCTGGAGATCTTCCCCCCCAAACATCTTCCGCAGCCAACCATATGTTCTCCGGGACGGTCGAGGAGCGGCCCCTCCAGAAACACATTAAAATTGAGATCTGATCCCTTGAATGGACAGCCCGTTGCTGTACCTGCGGTTGGCCGGAGGACTTTTTAGTCTCACTAGAACCAATCCTGCCCATCCTAGGCTCGCGCCGCTGAATGTTATTTCTTTCCTTTCTACTCGCAGCTAACTATATGTTGCCTTTACTAAAATCTCTACTCCCTGGACGCACAGGAACTGGCATACTTTCAGACTCAGGATGAAGATTGTCTTCTTTCCGAAGGCATGATGGCCAAAAAAGGTCCAGACCCTTTTGAAAAGCTCAGACAAGAAACTGGGTCTAGATTCCAGGACAACCATGTGAACCGATGCAATGAACGCTCACGAGCTTAACTGGTTGCGTACGCACGGAGCGAACCCTCTAAAAGGGACGACGGAAAACTTCTTAGGAGGACCAGCGATTAGTCTGAATATCATCATACCCATATCAGGGACGCCTCACATTCTTCACTCGTATCTATATCGTACCAGGACGCCCCCAGAGACTTTCCTAACAACTCTTCTACTTCTCAATATTGGCAGACTATTTCTTGTTTTGTATCCTACCACACTGGTGGCGGTATGAAGTTGGTTTAAGTTTATGTGCCTTGTCTCGTTTCCCCCGGTATTCTTGCTTGCTTTCATTCTGCGAGGTGGTGCATCAGGTTCAGGATATGTGAAACTAGAGGGTCCATGGCCATGTGGCTTATCCGGCCCATCCTCGAGCCAGGAGAGAAAGGAGGTTGGGGTGTGTGACGACGGGCGCGGGCGCGTTCGGGGACTCGAGATTGGAAGGAGGGATAGATTGCTGTGTAGTGGTGGGAATAACCTGTCGAGGGTTTGCATTGGGCATGAGACTGGCGAGATCAGGTGGAGGTGGTGCGTTAAAACAGGAAACTGGCAACTGAGTGGCAGATACGGGCTGTGAATAAGGAGTGCGCTGGGTTGCCAACAAGAGAGATGAAATCCTAGGGCCATCCGGCGAGTAAATGAGGTTCGCAAGGCTGCGATAATTAGAGGGCACAGGCAGGTTTGGCTGAGGAATAGACATGGGCGACATTGGAGGGATAACAAAAGCGGGATTTGGTGCAAATTCGACCGGGCCAGCTCCCCGTTGCATAGCTTGCGCCTGGTGGCTCAGAAGTTCAGCGGACATATTAGGGTCCAGCTCAGGATAGTCTATGACCCATCGTCAGAAAGTGCCAATGCGAAAATGGTTGATAAAATGCACTTACCGAGGAAGCGAACGTTGTCCAACCCGGCGGTCCGGTCAAACAACTGCAAGGGTATCTTCCTGGAAATTTGGTTGGGACGCGAAAGGCGGACAACCGCAAGAACTCCTTCAATGAACTGGCGATGGACTGCTGCGCCAAGGGAAATTCCGGGGCCGAGAACAAGTACATCTACTCGTAGGCCACGGTTGCGGAAGACATCTTCGACATAAAAAACAAAGTCTCTGAATCAAGTTAGTAATGAGCTCGAGCGGTTTGGAACCATAAGCATCAACTAACCTATCGAGCTCTTCCAGCACGACGAGCTGCACATCCGGTACATCACGAGGGGCTCGTCGAGGGATGGGCAAATATGTTTCGCCTTCGTCAGTACAAAACGCTCTAGGGCTCAGACTGCGAGAGCATCGGTCCCTAGAATAGGGAACCCTAGGAGATCGGGGAGAGCGAGGACGTCTTCGTCGCTCAAACCTTGCAGTACTTCTGTCGCGCGATCGGTGCTCGTATCGAGCCCGGCAAAGCCTAGGGGTCCGTGATCGCGGTGAACGACGATCACCGCATCTGCAATGAAAGAACCCATGACAGAAACCATTGGGAGGCAGTTGACTTGACTCGTAGGGCTGGTCGTATAGATCTCCAGTGACCCGAGCGGTAGGGAGCGTGGGAGCTCGGCCGAACTCCGGTGACCGCGAACGACACGGCGGGGATGCCCGGGGAGGCACTGGAGCAGGCCGAGTAGGTCTTCGAGGCCTGGAAATTTCGAGATCTAGAAATGATCAGTAGGCGCACATAATGTTTGAATATGGGTGGTTCTGGCACTCACGTATCTTTCTGCCCCGCACGATCACCCCTTGCTCGAACCTGAGCGCCGCGTGGCAAGAGGAAGCCTCCAAAAATTGTATGAACCCATAGGCCTGCTTGATCGCTATTTGCGCTAGTTTGCCATATTTATGGAAGATATGGAACATGTCTCGCTTGGTGATGCGCTCCGTTGGAAGGTTGCCTTTACATAAGGTTAAGTAGTTAGATAATTAGCGTAATATGAGCAAGGACAGCACGAACCAACGAACAACCTTGATTGCATGGGAAAGAGGTCCCAGAGGCCTTCAGTCACATTGATACGCTCGTCATGCAAAAACTGGTCGTATTTCTTTTGAACCTCTGGGACCCAAGGGGAGTCATCACTAAGGCCTTCGAATGGCCAACCGTGCTTATCAACGCAGCATTTCTTGAGGGCCTGCGAAGGGGTTCGCGAAGATTCCTGCGACTCTGGTGCGGTAAACGGAGTTTGGGACCTGGCAGAAGGGGAAGGAGGCAAAGTGTTCACGGGCGAGATCGTGCCAGGTGCAATATATAACGGCAAGGAGTGGTTTTGAGGAGAAATACCGGATTGAGCCGCGTAGGCGGTCTTACTGGCCTCGTTACTGAGGTCATAAAGAGGCGCTGAGGCAGTATGGGTAAACTGGGCAGGGATGTCCTGGGTTAAAATGGGTCCACTCGTAGGTGTATGATGGGAAGAAGAGTTTTCGGCTATGGACATGACCCCCGTGCTGGGAGAGGCTACACCGGAGTTAGGCTGGGATGGATGGTCGAAATTCTGAGAATTTTCTCCCGTTCTATAGCCTTCGTCTTCCTTCTCGGCATCTAGGTGATTCGGCAGTTGGGTAGTACTGGTACTTTCCGCTTTGCAGATAGCGAATTCTTGGTATACAGGAGTAACTGGCGCCGCATGAGTGTGAGTAGGGCCGGAAAGAGAGTATCCTGAGTTGCTAGCAGTTTCTAGCCCAGGGGTTGGAGGGCGCTGTGTCGCAGCAACATTGACATCATTCTGCCTCGCAAGGTCTCGCCCATGAAAAATACCTGCGCTCTGATTCTGACGCGGCCCTCCTTCAACTAAATTCCGTCGCCATCCATTATACCCCTGCACCTGGTTGTACACCGGATGTTCGTGAGTTGAAGTATCGTTTAAGACGGTGTCCATTTGGCTCTCCCGAACGTCGAGGACTTTTCGAAGAAAAGAATTTTCCTGAAGGGAAAGCGCTCCGTAGGGAGACGTGGGAGGAGAATAGGTCTGCCAGATCTGAGTTATTATAGAGGCTAAAGGTGGGGCGCTGGCGAAATATGAACCCCGCTCGGTCGGGTTTGATATCCTAGAGGGAAAAGTAAAGAGGTTGAGGATAATTTTGAGGGTAAAGGGAAGTTAGCAAACAAGAATAATCTGGTGAGGACAGCAGCTTGAGGCCTTTATCGGCAAATATGTAGGACATGCAGGGGAAGTACGTGCAAGTCTAATCCGGAAACCGGATCCGGCTGCCAGGTTGGTTGCAACTGTTTCGAAGCTTGCTATTATTTTCCTTCCAGACCCTGTGCAGATCCTGGACATGGTACGTACGTCATTGATTTCGATACCACGCTATTCTATACTTTTTTAGGACCATCTGCGCTAAAGATTCCTTACATCAATCCGCACTTTATATTGTAGGTTACCGAAATTTTTTGCTCATTGGCTAAAAAGGGAAAACAAAAACGGCCCATCCTATTGTCCCAGACAGCTTTCTGTCACACCCATACGTAGCATAACAGAGACACCAAAGAAATCATGAAATACAGATCACCCACCTCCTCGTCAACCTCGCGCTCCGTCAGTCCCGGGCGGGCAAAGCACCTCGAACGAAACCGCATCGCGGCCAACAAATGCCGCGAAAAAAACCGACGAGAACGGAAACAGTTTGAGCGGCGGCTCACCGATGAAACACAAAAGAAAGATATCCTTCTTGCACAGTTGTACCGCCTGCGAGGAGTCAGGCGTTTGGAGCACCTTACATTTTCCAACACGCCGCGTGCCAAGCCACGAACCAACCACCAGCTCGCCAGGATGGCACAAGCCGTATTGCAAGGCTCTTCCAATATGGATTCCGATCCCAGCCTGTCTGTTCGCTCATGGCCGTCGTTTTCAACTGGGATGTGGTCCGATGAGTCAGTCGCAGATGATGTCAACTCCATCGGACCCGGCGCATACAATAACGACAGCACGGCGTTGCCTGCAATGTCCAACGACTTTGCACTTTATGAGCCATATAATTATACCGATTCAATTTTCGACAGCTTTATTGGTGTTAACAGGTTCACCTAAAGACCAGCCTATTACTGTTTAGAAGCCAGTTCTTTTTCTCCTACTCGCTTCTTAGCAACAAGCGCCGTATATCAATTCAGGACCGCAGCTCGGACTACAAAATCTTGTATCGGAAGCTTCTACAGTCACGAACTAAAGTCTTTGTAACTCTGTCTACGACGTGGACACTACCTGCATATGGGATTCCCAAAAGGAAATCTCAGGAAGAATACTAATGGACCATGAGGCATATGCCGCATCGTGACAAGTTAGCACAGAAGCCTGGAAAGCCTTTAAACCCTCGGATCTGGAGCGAACTGTTATTTCACGGACACTCGGGTTGTCCTGCTATGCTACAATGATTGGATTACTTTGGAGACCGCTCATTGGTGAAATGCCTCGGCATTTCACCCACCCGAGACAATATCTACGTAACAGCGCCAAATAACCTGCTATACCCGTATGGTGACCTTACACAGGTCGTTTCGCTATGTGTAATTCTCCTCGGTAGCTTCGTCCTTTTGGGTGTAATTGCTAAGACAATCAAGTTCAGCCACATTATATTCAAAACTTTAGTTGCGCGGCAGACAGCAGGTTTCCCCACAATTGGAAGTAAGCAGCGATAGCATCGGTAACGTCAGTCCGCCAACACATCCTCATTATGCCTGTTGCGTTGGGTTACCTTGTGCGGTGACTGGCAGACATAAACATAGTGTAACCTTAAGGGCTTGCACTCTCAGTGCACACGGCCAGGGAAATTGGATGATAACACGCGGCCGGAGTTACTGGGGATAAAGACACCACCAAAGGACGCCTACTTTAGTAATAGGGGAAAAAGACAGCGTGGAGACTATACGAGAGGATGTGGCGAAAGAACAGTTCCTTTGGTCTACTTGCTTTTTGTGGGCAGGAAATACATGGGTTTAGGAGGCTGGTAAGCGGGGCGAGCCTACCAGCAACACCAAATAACACCACACCCACATTCTATCCAGGCTTCTGTTAGCTTACAGGTCAACTTCGACAGACGAACAAACTCGAGTAGTTACTGGCTGATAGAAACAGGAATTGTATACATGTCTAAACAACTATACCCAGGGCGTCCTATAAGATAGATATGCTTCCCATTTACTATATTCTGTAGCCATTCCTGTTAACAGCAGCGGCAAATAAAAGTTGCGAAAATATGTCGCAACTGGAATCGGTAGATGGATGACAATGCTTTCTGGCCGCCCATAGCTATGTGCTGAACTATTCACAGAGGAGGATATACCTGGAGCTACATGTCCACTTTCCAATTTCCTCATTCACGTTCTTCTCTCCCTTCTTCAGCGCTTTCTCAAAGTTGCAGATACGGAGGTCCCAGTATGAAATCCGCCCACTAGCAGGGCACCAGGGTTGGGTGCAAAGGTGCACAGAAAATTGAAAGCAAGGTACAATGCAAAGCTGATATATAAAATCCATCGGCGGCCATAGAACTCGCTGAGCGGAGCGAAGATAAGGGGACACGCGCAGTAACCGAGTAAAAAAGTGTTATTGTGAGACCTGCTACCTCAGTCGACACGCCGAAGTATTCGGAGATGGAATCAAAACAGCCACTAGGCGAGCTTGAGGTGAACCTCTGGCATCGCGACGCATTTACCCACCATGGAAGTGAAATATTTATCACAAGTGGGTTCGTCGCGCGCGTTTATTGTCTCAACAAATTGTCTTGTCCAATCTAGCACGGCTTTTTAAGCGCCAGCCGATTGCGATGAGCTTGAATGCGGCGTGGCGTGGCCGGTAGCTGCATTGCAGAGAGTTGTAAGTGACCGGGTTGTAAAAGTCGATATGATCGGCGCAAGCTGATCGCCCCGTCTCAAGCGCACATTTTGGGGTTTCCATGGAATAGGTAAGCTACGACAACTCGTCCAACTAGATTAATGCTTGCTAGCCCGGATCGTACAACAGGAGAACACCCTCATCTCTGTCACTCGTGTCGAATGCCACACAAACAAGTGTCTTGTCTGCTCGACCTTCCCTATACCGGTACAACTGCATGCTGCCTGTCCCTTTCCACGTGACTACTACCGCCAATAAGTCTCCAGGAGATTCGTATCGAACTCGGCTTCTTTCTCACTTTCTCTCTATAGATTATGTCTATCAGGTCCTTGCTCGATTTGAGCGTATACCACTGCCCTACTCATACCTGTGGCTAAATATTCAACCCTTCAAATACCTTCAAAGTTGCGTAGGCTGTTGGTGTCGAATGTATGATCTCGTCTTCGGACGGCATTTGTTGTCTTCCGGGCTCCGGAATTCAAAAGACACAGAGGAATGCTGATGTTGTGTCTCGGTCCATGGCAGATGAGCCGTACCTTCGCAGACAGTCAGGCTGTTAGCACAAGCTCCGCCTACAAGGAGAAGACGACGCAAAGCCTCCTCATCCTTAGCCTACCAGTTGACACATCGGACACCTCACCTACAAGCCGCTAATACCGGGGCATCCAGATTGTCTCCCAGACCAATGGATCTGTGTCCGTTCACCAAAACCAGATATCTAAAAAGTTCCTTCCCGACTTTGGCGAGTTAAGCTGTTGCCGTAATGTTGAACGAAGCTCGTCGGATCCCACGACATACCATGTTACTTTGGACGGGGCGAATGCCGTAAATGAGACATTATTCCGCTATAGCTAGACTCATCCAACTGCGCTAGACTGCCGCCGGCGTCCAAAAATTTTATGAATTCAATTTTAGCCACTGGACGACAAAGAAGGGCGCTAGAGAGCTTTCATATGGTCTTAAAGCTATGTTTTTGGCTTGTGGTGGCATTTAGTTGCTAATTTTCCTCTCTATATAGGCCAGCTCATTATTACTTGTTTCGCCGAGCCGAATACGCATCAGCATCCCAATCGTGATCGAGCGCAGTTTGTAGACCTGGTCCTCCTGGATGGAGTAAGGAATGAGGAACTTATAGCAACCAATGACATGACCAGGAAAGCTCGAGCCGACCGCTGGGTTTTTGATACGAAACAGCCCGCCAGACCAGGAAATTGAAGGAGATAAGCCGCCCGGTAAATTGCCAGTCCTTAGCGAAAAGGACAAATCATAGGAAAGTTCTGACCATGCCCCATTGGTAAGTGAAACGATTCGGCTTCAATCCTTTTGCTGAACATTGCAGCCTCCACTTCACAGCAGACACACCCTGGCGACCGAGCCGTTTTAACCCATCTTGAAGGTTCTGGCACGCCTCGAGAGCGACGATCCCAAGTTCGTCTTTCCCGCAGCCCGACTTGTCGGACTCTATCAACGTCTATGGGAGCCGTGTGTGTCCAAGCGCATCGATGGCCAGAAGCTACAGCAGAGCAATCAGAACTTGAAGGAGGCTGACACACACCTGAGGAAATAGAGTGATAGTCTCCAGCTTCATCACGAGAAGCAGCTAGCTCACTGCGCTTTTTCCAACGGGCATTGGAGTCATCTCGGGAAACGACTGATCAGCCTACACAATGACTGGGACTCCCCCCAAGTCAGAATGTGACAGGGCTGATGGACATTGCAAGAGAACAGTAAGGAATTGCCTATTCCGGGTTGCCCTGTCCTATCTTGGCAACATAAACATATTACAAGCGGCGACGCAGTGCAAGGGGAATTACACCGCATGCAAAGCAGATTATATATTCCCGAGGCTTTTTACAACAAGAAGGGCATCAAATACTCATTATTCACTATCAAGGTCTTTACTGAAATGTGCCTGCAAATAATACCGCTTGATCAGATCTATCTCACCGTAATCATTCGATATATTTGCAGAAAAAACCGTGGATGCAGGGATAGCAGCGGGGATAGCGCAGGTAGCTGAGGGCGCCCGAGAAGCTCGAATACAGTAGAGGCTCCATCCGACGCCAAAGGGACAGCCGGAAGCTAGTGCTTGTTGCACGGACAGCGTGCCGGGTAATTGTGCCTAGCAACTGTCTACGAAACCGACACAGATTTCCCAGTGCCGTTTCAACCCGCGGCAGGAAGAACAGATCCTCTCCTATAGTCTCACCAGATATCCGGTCAAATCGCCCAAATGAAGCTAACGGATAATAAAAATGACACGAAGGCACCTCGGTCAGTTCGATCCACTACCGCGAACATTCACAAAGCGGACTGGAACTTAACCCATGTTCAGTCCCACAACCTGAAAGGAGAGCAACGGGCTCGTTGAGCCGGCCGTGCAAGAACAAGGAGCCTTCGGTGGGCCATGCCGTGCGAAACACGTGAGTGAGGGAGCTTGAGGGATCACACTGCGTGGACAAGTAGCAACTTTAATTATTCGTGGACTCCATGGTTTGTACTGGAGGCATGTAACACAATACGCTTGAAGCCGCTTGTCGTCTGGAGAAGATCCGGAGCGTGGGCTTTCACGGCTCAGGCCAATCTAAATGCACCTAGGGGTATGTCACTAGTTTGGCTTCTTTGCCAGGCTTCCGCTTCCAACTTTTGGGAAGGCCTTATCGGGGCGCACGGCTGTGGCTTAATTGTAGGACATGCTGGGTGGCCATTGATGTACCAATAGTGCCCAACCATGTGGTTCTGAGTGCATCGAGACGTCTTTGGCTCGATTTTGGCGAACATCCAACAACTACAAATCAGCGTGGCCTACAATTTTCGCCGACAGCGATGGTGCCTACACCCAAAGCGAAGTAACAGCTTTGCAGCCAAGGAAAATTCCTGTACTAGTGGAGCAGCTGAAAGCATAATACTCCCTTTATCCGGGAGTCAAGCGGCACAGTGCTTTGACAGTGATTCCCGTCATCCCCTACCCATATGCACCGCTGCACCGCTCACGGTGCAAGGGATCGCCCAATACTTGGCCCAATACCCACTGTAGATGTGAAGGATTCCAGGACATGATAAGAAAGTAAATGTAAAAACGTCTCGGGTCAATCGCGAGGTTTGCATGTAATCTGCTGGAGAAGATATAGATTGTGAGCTGGTATCTGTTACCACGTAGCAAAGGGCACAATATGTATAAGCTTCAGAAAGCGCATACTGGGCTTAGTGTTGACTTGGCTAGTCCCAGCACTCTTCTTCTTGTTCCTGGAAAGTGGTTATTATTTCCTGGGAGCTCTAGCCACATTTGTCGGGAGCCACGCGAGGCATACACAATAAGTGGAGATACGATATGCGGGACACACAAGGCATCTGGGTTCAGTGGGATGTATAGCGGCTTTGCCCGTACAACTGGGCCTCAAGGTCCTAGAAACCGGCAAATAATTCATGTAGCAGTGTAGCAATAGAGCCTAGGAGACCCACTTTAAGCGCGAACATACCACATGTCGTATCCAGACAATCACGCAGAATCATAGAGCTTACCGAGCCCAACAATATAAGGTATACACACGGGGGATATTTTCTACTTAAGCTTGACCGAGGCCGTGATCGCACTTGAAGTACACGTTGGCTAGTGGAAACGTGTATTCCGCAATACAAAAACCAGGGGAAACGGAAGATCCATTAATGCGCGCAAAATGCATGATATGAATAATATGGATGCGAATATGAATAATGCGCTTGATTTCATCCGGGACGTCCCTGTGCGTCTCCAGGATACCACCTTTCTCGGCATAGGTGACCAGACGTCTGAGTGTTTGCGTCCGAAGTCGATAATGCTTCTTTCCCTTCGGTTCTAGCCAGAAATAAGGGCCCAAGTGGCATGCGGCTGAGTCATATTTCATCAAATCATAAACGTGGCGCCAAATAGATTGCTGTCCGCATGAACTTTCTTCAGCATCCAGCTGGGCATCGCGATCGCCAAGCATCCGCTTCGTGACGGAGGATTTTCCTGTCTTTTCACCTTTCCGTCCAGCGGGTGGGTCAAAATCAACCAAAGCGAGCAGGACACCAAAAAGGAAGTATTAAACCGTCGGTCGTAGCCGTTCGTCTTAACGGTAAGATTCCTTGGTAGTCCGAGTGAGTCACAACGATAACACTGAAATGGGGCGTAATCATTGGCGGAATGAAAGCCGCCCTGCTTGATTGGCCAATTCTCATTCGTGGATTGGACTCCCTCAGCAGCGGACATTCATCACATGGGGGCTAAGAGCAGATGCAAAACGCTAGGCCATTATTTTCCGACAGATGATGCCACTGATCGCCTACCGGCACCTATCTCACCAAAATAGATTACCTCCAAACTGATAAGTATCGATAAGAATGTCACTTTCCAATAATTTGATTCTTTCTAGTGTTCGGCTTCAGGGTAACGACAAGCCAATTATGTTGCTTAGCTGGGTCTTTGTTAAATCATTGGTCAGCCGCAGCTTCTTTCCCCACCTCGGAATAGCGGTGACTACTGTAAAACGATCGGGGACCATAGAAAGAAATCTTGCGAGTTATTTCGAATATTTGGGTTATGCTTCATTTCGTTGAGACGGGCAATTTAGCGAAGTCCTCACGGAGCTAGAGGATTTTACCGAACGTCAGCAATAAAGTCATGGGTTTCCATTGCCCTAATGATGGTTCAACATGCCGAGGGAAAAGCACGTAACCAGTAACGTAGGCCAGAGCAATCATAGGTACAATCTACAAACTTCGTAGCTTATTATGATGTCGCCCGGTACAGATTAAGTTCCAGGCGGCACGTTTAGCCGGCCAATCCAGACGAGGGTCGTGCTCCCCGTTGTTGTGGGTGATAACAGGCGGCTAAAGGTCACCGCCGATCTCTCGTTATAGAGCTGGTCATGTCGGAACCTCACGAGCTCGACCCACGAGGCCGGGGAACTTTTTATACTTCCATAGATACATACGTATTAGCCAGGGCGAATAACGGACTAGAGCTCGTCATAGAGGGCATAAGTACATTGTCCCAGTACAGCGAGTGTAATATGCGCGACCGCGGCAGATTAAAGCAGCCACAACCAATAAGGAAACCGTACTGCGGAGAACCGGGAAATGCTTGCGGCTGGTTCGGAGCTGCGTAACCTGTGCCGTGGGACTTCATCCATCAGAGAAGCTCAGCATGCCTGAGATCAAGTGGCAAGACCCTTTTTTGGCCTGACTAGCTATACCAGCACCCACCACTGCAAGTCAGCGTAGATCGGCCCCTCTTCCCAATTGCCGATCAACGACGGAGAGATGGACTTTCTTTGGGTTTCTGATTCATTTTTGTCTATGGGTTTGTCCAGGGCCTATGGCTCTACGGCACATCACTTGCTTACCGAGCTTTGTACACACCTGGGCATTTGCGTGCACGTTTGGCCAACGGTACTCAGTGTAGAGAACCTCGACCATCTTATCTGTGGACTCGTGGGCCCCTGCACGAGTGATGTAACCGATCAGCGCTACCTAGGTATAGCCCCACGAACTTTACGTATTGAAATTGAACGTATCGTACACTTTACTTATTGTGACTTATTACAAAAGTAGCCCCTCTCCCGATGCTCCCATAAAAGTCAGACCAGCCAATAACTGACCCTATTTTCAATACAGCTCATGTTCCTGCTACTCTCATAGTAAGTCTGATAGCTCGGGGAGAAATGTCGTTACGTCAGTCCTAATTAAACCTCTGGGCCCTACCTAGGCACTTTCGAAGAATAGTGGAGAAGGTAGTCAATGAGAAATAGTGGATGATCTTCCATCAATGAGCTGTTTTGACTGGGGCTGTTTTGACTTGGTATGTGGTTGTATTATATCGTATCGACGACAAATCATGCCTTACATTCCATCCCAGCATATATTCACAAGTTATGACCATTGTAAGCCATCCATGGCTGTCGGCGAGCAGACTAGCTTTACAATCAGGGATATAGACAACGTTAGCTGTAATTTTGTTGCACTATGAGACGCACCACAGCCTCTATGCATGAACCCAGGTTTCCTTGAGCCGCATTAGACCGAAGATGGGATCGTCGGCAGATATTAAAATGTTTTAGGCAACACCAACTGCATCAATTGACATATCCCTGGGCCCAGCCAATGGATTCCAACGGAAAGACATATATCGACCGAACAACATCAGTTTCGATGCAGATCCGGTCGGGCCGACCACCTACCACGGCTGACTACCAGAGATTGACGGTTCCATACACCTCCGTCGCGGCTAAAGTACTTGTGTATGTTGTACTCCGTACAATGTATACACTAGTATGACGTCGGAGACTAGGTATATAGGGCTGTGATGTTGATTCATTTGAGGTCTGGAACAATAGACCAAAGCTAGAAACATTGCATGTATAAAATTCTCGTATGATATAACCCTAAATAGCATTGATTTGCCGCTAAACCCAACAACAATGTGGAAGCGTCATTCCGAAGTACATTACCTAACGAGCAAGGGGAATATTTCCAAGGTTCCTTCCAAGTAATTATAGGCATGAGTCGTGTTTGGAAAACTCGCAGGCGAGGTAGAGCTATACGTATACACGTGCCTGGCAATAAACCACATTACGCATTATATATCTAGGAATGGGGACCATAGATCATATAGTGTGTCGACACCATGCTAATAAGGAATGTTCCTAGACTGAATGAAAGGAACAATATATCGTGTATACTATGGCAAATTATATCATCTATATGTGTCTATCCATGGATATTGTACTGCCCAATAGGGAATCGTAATGAGTGAAATGTACTCCGCGTCAAATTTACAGGTTTCTCCATACCTGAACACCTTTCCATAGCTCGGTACCCTTTCTCATCCTGTTCTCCACAATATATTCCTCCTTACCAATCACTTTCTTCCGAGCAAATGTATACAATTTGGAGAATCATACAATTATTGAATTGCGGATTTCATTGGGGGGATACTTAGGGGAAAGAAGGGGAAAAAAAAAAAAAAAGCCGACATTTCTTACCAGAAGTGGTCCCCCTGTCCTTACCAGTCCCCGGTGGCGACAGCTTTTCTCCCGAGATCACAACTCCAACTCCTTTGAAAATCTTCGGAGTATATCCAATGGCCCCCCTGCTCTGATGAAAGTCCACTGTGGCTCAGTAGATGACAGTCCTGTGAGATCTCTTTTACATCTTTCATTGGATGGTCGTCAACCGTACCATTCTCCCCTCCCTTAAAACATCGTCATATCCCCCTCCTTCCACCCCTCGTCTCTCAAATTATACCCTATAAGAAGGAAACATTCTCCATTACTATTTTCTTCAATCTGGTTCGGACTTCTTTATCTACCTTCACCATTCTGATCTAGTCCGAGCTTCTATTATTCCTTCAAAAGGCAAATTCCTCATAGGACCTTTCACTTGATGCAAGGTTTCGCACAATCTGAAGCTATCGAACGCTCCGCACAATATTCGGACACTCCCTGTCCTCGATACTCCACACTTTGACACCGAAGACCAGACGGGACGCATCAAAGCGTGCTGGCAGTTGGCCGTGGACATATTTTGTCTTTTCTCCCCCGGCTCAAGCGAAGCAGTGGTAAAATAAACAATGTTCAACAACCGGTGAGCTTTTTACGCTGAAGTTGTCAATAATATAATTGGTTTCCTCTGTAACATTATATTCTTTCTGCGCAGGAGAAAGTCTCAAAAGCCGGATACTGAGTTCATCAGTCGGTTTCGGCAAGCATTCTCAGACATTGTCCCTCGGCGAGATAGCCAGAGCTCGCGCAATGTGAGGGCAGGCGAGCCTTTGATGGTCTCAAGGTATATAACATCATGTGTTCTACCAGACAATAGGTGTAAGATCAGAACTGACCCAATTCTTGCTCATAGTAGGGTCGAGAACAATGATGTGAAAATTGAGGATCATGATGTCAAGTTACCCATTACCAACAACGACCGCACTCCCCAAAATATGCACGAACTGGGGTTGACGCACTCATGGATGGAATCTGCTCCATATTCCATGACACCGCCTGCCAACCAGCATACAAGCTTTTATGCCACCACTTCTTGTGGAATGGGTGCAATGTTCTATAATCAGGCTGGGGATTTGCATAGTCCGAGAGGGATGCACTTGACCCCGTTGTCGGAAATGCCAGCTGTACACAATAACCACAGCGTCAGCTTTGAGCCGTTCCACCCGGAGTTCATGAATCCAATGAATGACATGAACACTCAGCAGCCGTCGTATACGCCAAGCGCATTCATGCACCCCGACTCCGGATATGATGCTATAGATGATACCCTCCATAAATTTTTAAATGATGTACATGTCGAAACAGCATCCAATTTGATGGCCTCAACGGAATTTTCGGCTGAAATGGCTGGTGACACGTCCTATGCCAATGGCGAGAAGTGGGTTAAACCTGATCTGTAACTTTCTGTTCAATGCTCACCGCGCTCTACCGCATCCAGATTCCGCTTCAATGTTTCTTTGGGAGCACCGACCGCCATGGTCAAGAACATGAGTGAGATACCGGTGACTTATCTCAATAAGGGCCAAGTGTACAATCTCTCAGTTGTCGACACGAGCCCACCAATCGTCAACCACGAACCGCTTCGATATAGAACATTTGTCCGCGTTTCCTTTGAAGAGTGAGAACTACGGATGAAACCGTCAGCATGTTGGCTACTATGGAAGGAAGGCCGCGGTATCACAGAAGCCCATCAACGAGGTGGGAAATTATTAGCTGTGGAATACGTGGATCCATTACAAGGTGGCAGCGACGCACAGAGGAACCGACAGGTGCAAGTCGAGAGTATGTCAGTCGACGGCTTCTGCGTCACTTGGACTGCCAATCCGACGACTGGCGCGTCGGGTTGCAACATTCCCGTGCGGTTTAATTTCCTTTCCACGGATTTCAGTCACTCAAAAGGTGTAAAGGGAATTGCTATCAGGCTATGCTCGAAAACCGAGCTATTGTCCCCAGGCGAGGAGGCAGGTATATCGCGTGATACGGAGCTGTCATACTGCAAAGTAAAGCTTTTCCGGGATCATGGTGCTGAGCGGAAGCTGTCCAATGACGTTGCGCATGTCAATAAGAACATGGATAAACTTAAGCAGCAAATTTCCCAGGCAGACGTGGGTGGGTTTACGAAACGCAAACGGGGAAACAATGCTTCTGCCGCAAAGAGATCCGGCGGGTCTTCGGGTAATAACCGAACTTGGTCGTTGGACTCGGAAGATGTGCCTCCAGAGAAAGTCTCGTTGGAGGATGATCTCCAAGCCAAGTTGGCTACAACGCAAGAAATGCTTTCATCTACTCGCTCAGTGAGCATTTTCGGTTTACGCGGTGATAAATTCGACGATCCCGACCTATATCCCATTCAGTTATCTGATAATGGCGATTCCCCTCAGTATGTAAATATAGGACGTCCAAACTCGCGTGAATTGGAGGCAATTATGCCCTCACCTCCCGACACGAATACCTCTTCGAATTCGCCGCCTACTCAATCACTCAGACTAGGAAATCGCCCGACCATCATCCAGAGATTTCCCGCTGGTGACCAGGTCTCAAGGGGTTTCATAGAGGCCGCGGGTGTAGACTTAACCTATCGACCTCCAGCTGAGTTTCCTAAGCCTGGTGAGTTTGGGAGCGCAACCCGATCATTACTATCCTTGCTAATTATCTTAGCAGTCGCATGCTTCTATGTCCGGATTTCTGGGAATGCGAAGCGTTCAGAGGACTTCTACCGTGCAATATATTTGACAGAGCGCACAGTTCAAGACCTTGAGAGGCAAATTACCGAGAAATATCAAATCGACCAGATTCGAATCTCAAATATAATGCATGCCCACGAGAAAGGCATGCGAGTCATAGTCGATGACGATGTTGTCCGCCAGCTTCCAGAGGGTCAAGACATAATCCTCGACATCTCCGAAACACCGAATCCGAATGACCATGCTACTGGCACATCCGGATCTCCCATGGAAATAACGTTAATCTACTAAAACTGCACCGCCCATACCTCAAAAGGCCATGTCCCGCCTCTCATGTTCGAACACAATACAGAAGTAAAAATTTTTCGACTCGCCTCATCTCACCTTGCTAGCCACTGGTCTCCCCGCACTGGTTTGCAGCGCAGGACTTTTCTATCTTACACCAGTTGCATTCGCCTTGTCTTTTTATGTTCTGGTAGTTCCTTTCTCTACGGGCCGGCATTTACTGCTGCTTTACGGGGCGTTGAACAAGGGATTATAAACGAGTCTCAGAGCAACGATACCCTGTTATATTGTCTTTCAATTTTTTACGTCTCTTTGTTCAAACTTAGCGTTGCATACCCATTACCGACGATATATGAGTCGGTTGGTTACGGAGCTATTGATATGTTATGTCTTGGTTATTATTTCGATCTGTTGAGGGCTGAGCATACGACGTTGATACCCTGTTCACGTTAGTTCACCAGATATTGCAATACGTGTATTGCTACAGACATAGCTAAGCATCTCTCTTACCTGACATTTGTCCATACCTACATGCAGTGATATCGAGAAATAGATGGCTTACTCGATGCCACATTTGGTATACCTACTAATCTTCGCCATATACCTAATTCATCCAGCCGCTCGGAATGAAAGAAATGAGGAGAAAAGGATATACCAGCATAGGAGTAACGGCTTACCGTTTATTCCATTCGTTACATTGTACTATGAACTAGAGCTGAACAGTCGCTCGGAGCGAACCCGATCAATAAGAACATGATGTTTTGGATCAATTTCGTGGCAAGGAGTCCAAGCGAGAAGTGATTTTCCTCAAAACATATGGAGGCAGCCAGCACACTGGTCAATTTGATTACTTATCCACAAATCATGACATTGTTTTAGTAGAACATAGCGAATGCGAAGCAAAAGGACGCTAGGCTTTACAGGTCACTCAGAAGGGGCTATCGAACGCCGAGCCTAGGAGAAGCTATCGGGTGTGATACGATAAATCAGAGGATCGGACTGAAGGTTTTCGAGAACTGTATCTGTTATAGAGGCACTGGGACGCACATTAGTCAAACATCCGATGAAGCGTTGTAGTAGAAGGACACATACGCGAAGCCTCTAGCGACCATGTCTGGGAATATGTTGATTACAGTCCCACCGTCTCCATAAATCTGTTGGATGCAGGCACTGATTGCTCCCTGGTGGCGAGCCTGAAAGGTTACCTGTCTTTGTTAGTGGGGTGTGTAAAAGGCGAATTAAAGTTAACTCCCATATAATACATGGTCATATTGTCAGGCTTGTACAATTGCTTCCAATTCCCGTTGAGGGGAAAGAATTAAAGCTCGAGGAAATGAGATGTCAGATGCAGACAGGTTGCAATATATCATTTTTGAACTCCCCGGTGTCTGGAAAAACCCGAATGTAGTAGGCTTACCTGTCAGAAACAGCCGCACAAAGTTGACCTATTTTGAGATTGTACAACATCAGCCCCGAACACGGCCCACTCGCGACACTCCAGAGGCCAGAGGATGACAGTCAAGGCTGATTCCCCGCATACCTTGGGAAACTCGCAGTGAAATACGGACGGTATTCCGAAGGAGGTGAGCATCGCTAGACATCCTTATTGATATTGCATTGCTGACAGCCCCTGGAGGCGGAGAGTTTCGGTGAAGGAATGGGCGCTTCTTTCACGGCAGAGACTTTCAAGCCTAAGGCTGCTAATAGCAGCGTAGAAACGGGGTTGGAACGCACTCGTGGCCGACTGAATGTCTGTCTTGACGAAAGTCACACGGTCCGGGCTGAAGCCCGCGTTTCAGATTTATCGCACCTGGGTTAGAGGTCCCGCATGATAAGGAGGCGTTTGCGAGGCGCCAGAGGTTTACCAACACGCCTCATGAAAAGGACAGCATCCCAGGCGTCCTACTTTTTGCAGCTCCAGACCGGTTAGTGGATCTCAACCTCGAGATTCGTCGCTTGTTCTCCATCGCACATGAGAATGTGAGCATGAATGACAACGATCCTGTTCCCACTGGACTCTATACAGTGAGCCTGTGCGTCGAGGAGATTATGATATGGAAGAGGCAGGTTTCCGTCTCGTGCTTCCATTTGCACTCGACCTGGTTTCTTCCGAGACGAGGAAGGGGCTAGGGTGAGTGATTGGAGACCAGTTACCTCGGGCTCATTCACGGAACTCTTTCAACATGGTTACTTCCATCCGTTTGGGGGTGAACGGAGATCGCAGAGATTAGAGAGTGTGTTTGAATGGTGGATAGTGCTGGTTGAAAGTGGTGTATGGACAGTGGGCGAAGATGGCGTGGAGGGAGGGATCGATAAATTCGGAGATGCGGATAGGGGTGCCTGGAATGAATGTTCGATCGCACCAAGCTGGTGAGGTTTCCATTAGTTTTATGTGTTCTTGAAGATATAGGGCCACTGTGTGTGTCATATTCCGCTAGGCTAAACCAGTAGCCTGTATATAGTACTTATTTCTCTTGCCTCCGCAGCGCCTGAATAATCACGTTATTGCTCAGCAGTTCAGTATGCATATTTTACAGTCGGATAGGGAAATAAAGAGTACCTCGAAATAATGAGTACGCATACATACATAAACAGTGGCTGTGTATAATTTCCCTTTTAATTGCACCCCTATGCTTAAATTTTACGATGTTCACGTTCGCTTGAAGCAGGAGCAGTTTTAGGAAGCTCATTAACCGGCTTCCTATGCTGCCTCTAAGAGACACAAGAGCCACTGTAACAATTTGTACCCGAGCAATAATCACTCGAATTGCCACAATATCCAGCCACGGAGCAACAATCACCAAACAATGATCCAACACATGTCATGTTGTTCGCAAAGTTGGGACCGCATTCTCCATTCGTAGAGGTGTATCCCGACGTTAAACAAGCCCCAGAGTAACAGTTAGGGGGACTGCAGTAATCGTTGGTGCTGCCACAATATCCGTTGACAGAACAACAATCACCAAACTGTGTCCCAGTACATGTTTTGTTGCCAACGAACATAGCTCCGCATTCGCCTCTGATTGATGGGCCCCCGTTGTCAGTGTCAAATCTTCCAGCGTAGCAGTTTCCTGCGCCGCAGAATTGAGTTCCATTGCCGCAATATCCGAAAACTATTCAAGTGAAGAGGTTAGTCGGTCAGTCATGATGGTCGCGCTCAGTCTCCTTTGACGCAGAGCCAAGCAAGAAGCAGGGTTGAATATGAGGGATGAAGTACTTACTACTGCAGCAGTTACCAAATCCAGAGCCGGGGCAAGCCATATAGCTATTATCGGGCCCACAGAGACCATTAGTGCTAACAGTGCTATTTCCGGCCGAGCCACAGTCATCCATGCATTGTCCTGAAGATGAACAACAGCTAACACAAGAAATGTGCGCTAGTACATATTCTCTGGAAATTTCATTCCTCGCCGTCTATTTCAAAAGAGACGGGTTAGGATGATACTTACTTCCCAAATCCACTTTCAGCACAAGTGACACCCACACCACAGGACCCATCAGACGAGACAGTCGGCGCAGAGACCGGTGCCACACAGACATCATAGTCGAGCCAGAGATTGGAACAGTTGTCATCAAGGTAGGTGTTCAGGGACTGCAACTGTGTGATATTAAGTCCAAATCCGAGATTCACTGTAGCACAGACATCACCTGAAACTACCTGGTAATACTTGCCACAGCTCTCGGTGGTACCGCTCTGTGTTGGGTAGGCTGGTGTTGCGGTCGTATAGTATGAGGCAGTGCCTGTGGGAGCTGTAATGGTAACTGATGGCGTAGTCCATATACCGCCAGGGGCTTCCATACAAACGCGCTGACTGTTGGCCACTCTGCCGCAGCTGCCTTGAATGTTAGAGTTCCATGCCAAATACTGAGACTCGGAAACGTTGTTGGTGGGGTTGAGGCAAGCTCGGCAAGAGATGCACTAACATAGTATTGAATATTAACACATACCCCTTTAGACCTTGGAATCTCGAATATTTTGAGAGGGAATATTTCGGGAGGATAGTTGGGTATTCTTACCAGCTGGGAGATCCCCAAACAGTGTATATCGGGCATGGCAATGGCAGACAGGCAGGAGTATCGAAGAAGCAATCGTAGTCTCCTGTCGCCGTGCGTGCATCTCCCGTGGAGACGTTATATCTGTCAAAGATTATCAGTTGTTGTTCATTGAAATTTCCTTTCTATCCCTGCAATGCAGGCTCTTGAAACTATTCCTGACTTCTTACGTGTCAGAAAGGTCGTCGCATGTTAGCCAATTGGCTATTGGCTGCACGACTTGTCCTAGACAAACTGCGGTAGATGCGGCGGTATTGATTGTTGTGGCAGCATCCGTACTTGTGGCGGTTGTGGTTACGTTTGTCTGTGCACCAATATACAAGGTAGAGGAAGACATAGTATACGGCAATGTTGTGGAGCAGTTCTGTTGTACAGAATCAAATTGCCCAATCAGATAATCAGTGAAGTTGGTTGATGCTAACCAGGGATCCAGGAGTCGAAGCCGATATAGTTCTAGGAAACATTCACTGCAGAACTGGCGAGTTTTAGCACGCTTCCAAAACATATTCTCCGGGGCACGCTGATTCATACCATGGAAGGATTATAAAGGTTGGTCATTGCTTGCATGTCAGCAGTAATTGATTGGATGTCGAAGTCTTCGTTGTTGCAAATATCAGGCATGTCGCTCTCATCAGCGCACATAAGCGAGTCATATCGGATATAGTCACTGCCCTGCCACGACTGGGAATCGAAAAAGCACCAATTGAATTTACTGTGACAAGAAAACAGGCCTTAATTTATATTCCATACCAAATCATCCAGCACTCGTGCCGGGTTGAGTACTTACGAGTCTTGCAGACAGGCGATCTGGGCATTATATGTCAGGGAAAGTGACAAGGCTTTGGCCTCCACGATAACACCACCCTGGATAACTTTTTCACCTCCACAGGCTTGTTCCACATCTGAGCCCCATGCCTTAAATGAGTCGTGACATGTTGTTGTGCAGAGGGCAGTGATATTATCCATATACCAGTCTACATATCATTAATGATTAGATCATGCAGACGGTACGACGAATTACTAGAATTCGCCATGACCGTAGCCATTGGACTACCCGCGTTATTACCACTTACAATTATAATCAACACCACCACCCAGTAATGTAGACACTGGTTCATCGCAGGTAACTGTTGAATTCCTAGTCTCCTCTCTTAGCGGCCCTCCTCGGGAAGTCTTTGGGGTAGTATCGATAAAGGTTTCATTTTGCACTTACAATGCGTCAATGCAGCTGCTCGTCAAGTCCCATCCTGCTAGTAGAGTTTCTCTATCGTAATAGGCTTATAGTTGGAAGTCGGCCACAACCAACGACACAGTTGCGATCCAAGTCGCAACAGTGACAAGAATGAAATTCCACTGCATATTTGCCCACGAGAACCCGAACTGATGTGAAGTTGGGGCGAAATATACGAAGAAAAGAGCAGTCCGAAGTCGCCAACAAAATGACGACGAAAATGACGACCTACTGGAGAAAGGTCATTTCCCTGTCGTGGATTCAGCACACAACAATCCTCGCTTATCTCTTAGTTTCATCTGAGTAACAACTACTGTGGACACACATTGATAAATACACTCTCTTTTGATTCTCCGTTTCCGGGTGCTTTCCCTTGTTATTCGGTCTCACAGTACGATCTCTAGGTCTGATGGTGGTAGCTCACTCCTATCTCGACTTGTCTGCCTAGTCAGATTGCCGCCGAGCGCTTCCCTCTTCGGTACGAATTGCGGGCTATGTATGATCTGTTTCCAGTTTTGCCCGGTCAGGCCCGAGGCCTCGAAATGGAGCTGAGGTACTCACACCGTTTGTCCTTGCAACCAGGCTGAACTAATTGCCGCTCAGATTGTTGAAATAGCGGGTTTTTGTCATTTATGTTAGTAGAGTCATCCATATCTGCCAGTTGTACCATACATTGCAATACAGACAGTTTTCTGTCAGTTTTCTCAGAGGGAGTCACGAGTCTACATATATACACAGTGAAGGCATCTACTTGCATCATGTATTTCCTCCACGCAGAAAGAACTGGAAGCTTCTTGATCTGCAACAGCCTCGTATCACAACACATAGCAGTGCAACACTATCGAAACGGTTTTGCAGGGCTTTTGTCCCAGTCTTGCCAGACGATGAGGACAAAGGGCCAACTCTGTGGACGAAGGTAAGCGCCCATGCCCGACGAAGTCTAGTTTACTCATGAAAACGGGATTATTTATGAGAATGAGACCCCGATTGCTTGGAGAACATGATATGATTTTAGTAGTTTATTTCTCTTATGGTTTAGCCTTGTATTCCTTCAGAGGCAGCTGATTGAGCCCGTGTCGATATTATCTGCGCGATAGAATTGTTGGGGTTGTGTTCCCGAGTGGGAACTACCATCATGGGATCAATTAGGACAGCAATATGTTGCGGTGAAAAAGATACTGGGGCCGTTTAGGACGCCAGCCACTACTCAATATATCTTCAGAGAAATTAAATTGCTGAATCACTTGCAACATGAGAATGTGCGTTGAATGGAAAAAAGGGATTTTGCGCAACTCAAGCTAATGGATATCTAGGTTGTTCGTCTGCTTGACATATTTATGTCTCCCACAGAAGACATGTATGCGAATTCGATGCACTCATGATTCTCGTATTACTTGCTGATAGGCGCAGATATCTCGTCACGGACCTCATGCAGACCGATCTGCGAGCGGTTATAAACTTGAAATCCATTAACCATGAGTTTGTTCAGTTCTTCTTATACCAAATCATGGTTCGTCTACCACCCGTCTTTCATAGATATTGTTGCTGATTGTATGTCTAGAGAGGACTTGAAATACGTCCATTCAGCGGGCGTGATACACCGTGATATTAAACCCGAGAACATTCTAATCAATGACGAATGTGATCTCAAGATATGCGATTTCGGACTGGCGCGAGTCCATGAACCTCAGATGACGGGCTACGTTTTAACTAGATATTAGCAGGTTCCAGAAATCATGCTGACTTGGCAGAGGTATGGTGAACAGGCCGATATCTGGAGTGCAGGATGCATCTTTGCTAAAATGCTACATGGGAAGCCTCTTTTTACAGGAAGGGACCATGTGGATCAGCTCTGTGCCATTACAGAATTGCTTGGAACTCCCGATGAGGAATTTCGGGCCAGGATAACCTCAAAAAGTGTCAGTTGATATGCAAACTTACCTGCAACATCAAACGATTGGTTAACGTAGTGCTGACTGTTGAACCTTTGGCAGGCCCTGAACTTCATTCAGTCACTCCCTCAGCGTGAGGTTACGGGTGTCGCAAGTGTGTTCTCAGTTGTCGACCCAAAAGGTATGTTTCATGTCTGTGCCCATGGGCTGTCTATTTACAGATTGTAGCGCTCGATCTCCTCAAACAAATGCTGGTCTTCGACCCCTACGGCCGGATTTCTGCGTCTGGCGCTCCTACCGCTCCGTATCTTGACTCCTATCATAATCCCACAGATGAACCTGTTGCTAAAATTGCATTCGATGAGACATTTAACGGAGATCACTGTTTTGGTGACTCCTGGAAGCAGAAGCTGTATGTTCATACATACATTTGACTGTTACAATGCTGACTTTGTTTCAGGTACGCTGAGGTACTAGAATATGGTAAACAATCAGAGGGTCGGGAGTCTGTCAGAAAATGGGTTCAGAGCACTTCGAAGGCCCAGAACTAATCACTCGACTTTGATACAACGAAACACATGTTGTCGTCTGGAATTTACTATGGCTTGGGCCAAATAAATGTATACTTTTAGGTGTGGATACATCAGGGGAGATATACATTTACGGGGCGTGTTACTCAGGCAGATTACGCTATCGCTTCGCATGTTGAATTCAATAATTTCTCATGCATCAATACCGTCTCGGTTCATGCATAAACCGTCGACTTCCTGAAGCCGAACAATTTCCGAAACATTCCGATGTTTACCCGTATATCAGCCAGAACGACCTTACTTCTAAGTCCTCGCCGTTATGCCCCATAAGTTCCGTGTTTGTCTGTAACTTTGTTATCACCCATGACGTTCAGCGTTTCTGGAAAGATGGGACAAGTAGAAACCCGATTCTCTCCCAGGGCTTGGCTAGCCCAGGCCTGGGCGGTGATATCCTCGCAGGAGTGCTAGTTCGCTCGTAGTTGTAGTAGAAATCCGGCCATCCTTCCAAAAGCAACCATCACATGAGCGTTGATTGACGGTGGAAAATTTGCTCCAGGTTCTAGGGGCTAGTCCAAGAGGTCCCATAAACATTCTGATTCGATATTGTTTCGGACACCAAAGTCTTTACATTGGCTGCCTGGCCGAACAGTAACATGCCCACGTGTCCTCTGCAGCACGGTGAGCTCGATGAATATATGATTTATTCTCAAAGAACAGTCGAGGTAAGGGATGTAGAGAATCCGGCTTCCCTGAAAAGTGCGTGATATGTTAGGAGACGATATGAACGGATAAAGAACACGCGGTCAACTTGACTAACCTGCAGCTGTAGTGACACCCAGGGTAAATGGTATTTGCACATTGTGCTTCGGTTTGGATAGGAAAATGCGTGCATACGAATTATATTTACGCACCACTTATCCAACAGGGTACTCCCCAACACTTTTGACAGCCCTCATGATGCAGCTTCCTGTATGCTCGAGGTGATTCTTGGGTAGTGAGCTCTCGTTGGCTTGCCTGTGCCCCGGTCTTACCCTCTCGGTTTGTACCTGAGATGACCAATTCCAAATTGTAGGCTAAGATGAGAAGAGTTTGCGTCTCCTTCTCCTTGCAGGTGGACTTGTGTTAACAGGCTGATTGTCTGCGGAGGTACGCTCATCTACCATGAAGCAAGACAGAACATCAGAATTCCTGTGTCTTTTGGATTTCCAGGCCTGGAAAGACACCAAATGTCATCCGAAGACAACGAGGATCACGCATTCGATACCAGCAGCCAACGCCACTTGAAGGTATTTGAAAGGTTGCATGCTTAGCCACGGGCATGATTCGGGTAGTGGTATAGGCTGATCGGAGTTCAGGAGTTGTATCATGTAGACAAATCGAACAATGACCTGATACGCAGAATCAATAGAGAAAGAGGCCGAGGTACGCGATACGACTCTTCTGGTGACTCATCGTCGATAGTATTCATGTGGAAGGGACAGAGAGCATGCAGTCGTATTTGTATAGGGGAGCTCGAGCAGACAAGATATTTGTTCGCGTGGTATTCGACTCGAATGATGGAAATGAGGGTGTTCTCCTGTTGTACGATCCGAGTCAGCAAGGATTGATCTACTTGGACGAGTTGTCGTAGCATACCTGTTCATGAAACCCCAAAGTGCGCTTGAGACGGGACAATCCGTTTGCGCAATGATTATATTGGCTTCACAACTAGATCACTTACAACTCTCTGCGATGCAGTCACCAGCCATGCCACGTCGCATTCAAGCTCATCTCAATCTGCACTCGCTTCAAAAAAGCCGCCCTGGGGTGCACAAGACAATTTGTTGAGACAGTAAACGCGCGTTACGAACCCGCTTGCGTTAAACATTGCACTTCCATGGTGGATGAATGTTTCGCGATGCCAGAGCTCCACAATAGTGCGAAGGCGGTGGGGACGAGGGCGGAAGACGCGATGGAGCACGCTCGTCGGCCGCCACCTTGGTCTTATCTTCGATCTGGCGGAATAGACCACTCGCCACAGTATATTTCACCGTCGATGATGGGGTGCCGCTACAATAGCAGTGGTGTTCGTGGTTAGGGGAATAAGGCTTGGCGCGGATAATCAGACAGCGCAGCTGTGGGCGTTAGATCTCACTCACCTTAGCATGGAAATGGGAGTCTCAAGGTTCTATGCAACGAAGTTCGCACGTGGATGGCCGCGCCCTGTTGTTGACTCGCTATCTTCGTTGGCTATCTTCCACCTAGGACATGCTGCATTGTTCGAAGCGACGGGGCTAGGAATAGTGTGTAAGCCATGGCTTTGCGTGGAGCACTGATGGTAGTGCAGCAGGGCCACTCTAGTGAGCCCCCAAGTAGATCAGCGTGGATCCCATAACTCACATGTTCTGATGGTCAACACCAGGGATGAAGAGACCACAAGAAGCTGTGGCCCTTGCCCTGGTGCATTGTGTTCGAACGTCTACGGATCTAGCTGTCCCGCGTCTTTCGGGTCAGTGCAGCTTCAAGGATTTGTGGGTCCATATACCTACAGTGTGAGCAGTTGCACTTCAAATTTGTGGTCAACCAGAGCCGCGACAGTAGATCAGCTCGCTATAGCAGAGATGTCTTCGCATAGACGCCTTGACCAGCTAATCCAAATCTCGTATCTCCAATCGGCTGGCGTAAATGGGGCAGTAAATCTGCTTGGAACCACGTCTCTTACAGTACAGGTCCCGGTATCTCGAACGTAACCGCATTGCTTCAACAAATGCCGCCTGAAGAAGAAGCACGAGCAACTCAAAATTCAGCATGCGCTGAACGACGCGACATCTAAGCGAAACGCACTTCGAGCTGAGGTGAACGGATTGAAGGAGGTGGTCTGGCAGCTCAAAAACAGGGTTTTTGCCCAGCAAAATGCGGAGATCACCGGATCAACCTACAGCTCACAGAAATGACACGAAAGCTACTACTCGAGTCGAGCTCGTTGCGACGTCCATCTTCGTCTCTTTCGAATATCTTATTCTCTGATGGGTCGATGGGAGAGGGAACAGCAACCGCCCTATCTACAGCCTCGCCTGTGTCTCTGGCGGCGGATGGCACAGTGGCTCGCCCCAAAAATAGCCCCAATGCTTTTGATTGTTACTTCAATCTACAATAGATATTATACACGACGCACTATAAAAGACCCAGAATTGATTCATGCTGCATATGAACCATGCTGAACGTAGTATCCTAGATTAATTGCAATATGTCTCGCAACTAGCGTCGCCACCTTCATGTTCCAATTGTTATCACATCAAAGATTCCCTAGATACGCGTTTCGGTGGCACTTTGTAAAACAAGGCATTGTGAATGATAGGCACAGCTCTTTCTCGACTGCGAGGAGATGTACGTTGTATTTGCATGGGCTCGGAGAAAACAGCCACCAATAAGCTCAGGAGGGCCGAAAGCGAAGTGGGTCGCAAATGATACTTAAATTCCGGAAAGAAGCAAACTAAAATACCATTGGCTTTACCTTGCTTTATAGCACCGTAGCTGACGATGACGTCTGATCATCTGATTCAATTACCACCGCACAACTGCAAGGCCCATGTTGGTGTTCCGGAATCCTTTCTCCCTTTATCTCTACCTCACCACGTCCTTGGCAACAGGATGATAATAATTATCCCTTTCTGTAAGGGTCTCTAGAAATTAATCTTCTGGCATTGGACCTGTTACGACAAAAATTGCCTTCTAGCATGCTTTATCCTTTGTCTCGGTTCATTCCCGTCCGTCGCTGGCCCAAATCACTCACAATGACATCATGAGCTCTGTTACTGAACTGAAAATATCAAGCGGTTTCCCGACAGGATATGCAGAGAGTAAATCGAAGAAATACGTTCCGAGTATATAGTATTCCTCAAACCATTTAACCATGAAATGGGAGGAAAGTCGGTACATGCATCGCCCCGCCCCTCCCCCCCCCACCCCCCCTGGCCCCAACGAACCACATACCAGTAAGCAATTGACAGGTGAACTGGAATGACTTCCTGTTTCTTTTACCTTTCTACTAAAAATACTGTAAATGTCAGTTCGCCTGCCTAGCAGGCAAGTTTTTTTTACCTAAGGAGAGAAGCAGTAATCGCACGGCCGCGCATCATTCTCCCACCGTGTGCCACAGCGACCAACTTTCTCTGAGCTCTGAGGCAACGACACGTCATCATGTAGTAGCCCCCTGACACAACGGCATAGCCCCTGCTAATTTGGCCTACGGCCAGTTTTGTGGATTGTAACTTTTCGGCGGAGCGGGTTGACGTTCAAGTGAGCTCTGTGAAAAAGGATTGGCCCCAAATTGCACTGGAAATGAGATTAGCTGCCGCCTCACAACTTGGACAAGACCAGCGCTCATATATGGTGCATTTGGGAACATTTTTTTCAAGCTTAGCGAACTTTAAGATGCGCTGTTCGTCATCCATGGTGACAGCTTCTCTATATGCACTCGCCAGCTCCACCGGCCTCCAAGGGTTGAATATTACGCTGTCATTATTCAAACTTTGTGCAGCACCTGCAAATCCAGAGAGGCACAAACCACCGTCAAATTTCTGGCTGAGATGCAATGTAATTATAAGCCATCAAATTCATCACGTCACGCGTGGAAGACACGACGCAAAGCATTGGACGCGGCGTAGAGCGCAACTAGCTCATGAGTATTAACTGATTTGTAAAGAAAGTGGATAGACATATATTCAACGGTGGTAAACTTCCCCTTGATGCGGCAAACTGACTCATTAACCACCGCCGCAGGTTTTGATACTCTTCGACATCTTGTCGGCTTGGTACGGCGATAACGACCTTGCCAACCCAGGGTAAGTTGGCACTTCAGAGTGGGTTGACACTTAGAAAGACCTCCGACGCATGCAGCTTCTGCGGCATTCCCTTAATGTAGTCCAGACCCTCAACACCAACGATGAGCTTGATGCCCTCGAACTTTTATTCCAGCCCCGCAATGCGCTTCTGATCATTCTCTTTTCGAAGAATTTCTTTGAACTTATTTGGATTAATGCCGATCGAACTGCAGGTAACTACCCTTCCTTGAATCTCGATCCAGTTGGGTGTCCTGTCAAGCCCACTATTGCATTAGCCCCATGGATAAGCACCCTTCGCGGGTCCACTCACAGTAGACGCGAACAACTGCTCAAGAAATGACGAGTGTAATCATAGGTATGTAATCCGGTAATGCCACAATGCGAAACGCCCAAAAGAATCCCATTACGCACAGGCAAGATACGGTAGATTTCCCTGCTGGGGAAAGGAGTATGCAAGAAGAAGCCTACCTTGACACTCTGCTTGCTCCTCGCCCATACTTTGCGCAGCATTTCAGGCAGTAGCATCAGATTATAGTCATGCACCCAGATCAAATCATCGTCCCTAACTTCATCGGATATGGCCTTGGTGAAAAGACGGTTGGCTTTTTTTGTATGCCTCCCAGGCGCACTCGTCGAAAGTCGTTTCACCGGCGTGATAAGGGAATAGCGTTACTTAACCACCTCAACCTCGGGTCCGAGCATACCACTGGAAAGTAGTGGATTCACATAGACCGCTGAGGCCGCTCACCAGGCCTCCTGATGACATGGAGAAGTCATACTCGCCATCTTAGGAGCGCTTAGTGGTGATGGGAAGACGGTTGGAGTACATACAAGCGACTGGCTGCTTTCACCGGAAAATCTCCTAGCAACGTCGCGTTGCTGCAAGCATGATAGGCACTGAAAGGAGTGACAATAAAATTCGGAAAGTTCGTCAATGCGAACACCAAGCGTGAAACTCACATTCCCGTTGTTTTTGGTCAACGCCAACTCAGCAGCACTGGTATATAGGTGAGCCTTCCTTGATCCACGTCGGCATTAAAATCATAGTACGGACCATCAACATCCACGGGCCGGGCGTTGCGGGGCAACGGATCCTCACAACGAATCAAGTTCTTGCAAGGGACGGGGACGGGAGGGCGCCTATCTTGGCATTCCGTGCTAAAGCCTGCAAAAAATATCTCAGGCCCCAGCGATATCCAAGTATCTGTGCCTTGGTATCCTGCGCCAACTATGCGAAAACATCTCAGGACTTCAGCAAATGTCCTTTACTGATACTATTGAACAGGTAGCGATGGCTCTCTCTGATCCAGCACTCTGGAAGAAATCTGCCTTAAAACGAAGCATATATTCTCCAGGTGATTATTCATTGTATTCCCCGAGGTTCAGACCACATACCCGGCGTTGGCAATCCACCTTCGTCCCTAGCGATACTCCATAGTTAAACCTTCTTTCTCACTACAGTAGCTTTTGAACGTGGAGGATCCGAGCCCACGACACCATATCGTGATACGCTGCATCGAGCCAGGTAGGCCTTCTGTCATCCTACCTACGGTATCTTGGATGGATATGAAGTTCGGAATCAGCCGTGTTCCAGGTAACAAAATGTACCAGGTGCATATCCGCACGTAAGCGACCTTGTTGACTTGCGCATTAATTGACAATGATATAAATCTTTCTTTTACACGACAGAAAATTGACACGACCTATCCATGCATTTGGCGGGTGACGCAACTGTTTCACTGTAATGATGACGTTTAGTCCCTGCCCTCTACAGTAATCAATCAAGACCACTACTTCATGACCAAGGATGACGTCTGTATCCGATCATCCTTTTCGCCCTTTTACCATGCCCATTGAAAGTTATAAAGGCTCCCAAGGTCCCCAGGCTTTTGTGACTAAACCGTGAATCAGATTCCTTCCAGATCATCCAATAGATTCAACAACCCTACCCCATTGCTTTGCAAATATGGCCTGCAACTGCGGATCCACATGTAGGGCTCCGAAAGGAATAAATGAATGCGAATATAGGGCATATTCATATTCGCACTCCGCGAATATGAATAAATGA